>CM047809.1:84064047-84582618 GCA_026214975.1 Gentiana macrophylla | reverse complement strand
GGAGATGTCTCTACCTAGCATCGCAGAGTGTCGCATTTCAACGAGGACAACAACAAACGATCACGTGAGTTTGAGCTCGGACGTGCTCGAAGAAAAAGACTGCAGCGGCGACCCGCTTGGCTAACTTCAAGATGGCGCTAAAGCGACATCACGATAAGAAGATACGCCACCATTTTTTCAAGGTGAGGGAGATTTCGTATTAATTAAATGTGAAGTCGCCGTCGCAAACCCAAAAGTTAGACAAAATTGGGAGAGGACCCCTTCGAGATCTCTCATGAGCTAAAGAAGGGACATATTATCTCAAAGACAGAATGGCCGTGAATATGAGAATACTTGGCACGCCGACAACCTCAAGAGATATTACATGTAGTCCTCTCATTTTTGCGGAAGTTTTTTGTTCCTTGTGTATATATTTTTCTTCTGCGCAAAAAAAAAAAAAAAAAAAAAAAATCGTGCCCGTGTGCCGGCGCGCACCTCACCAGACAGCTTGTGTATTTTGGGTTAGCAAAAACAAAAACAACTCAAAATACCAAAGCAGAGAACAAAGACATAAACGAAAAAGGCCATGCTGGCCCCAATGTGCCTGAATGAAAAAGGATCAAAGTTAACAGGGTGGCGAGCCCCACATCACGGAAACAAAAGTTAATATTACAAATCAACAAGTAGTTTTATCAATAACAAAAGGAGAATCAAACGCTTCCGGAATCAAGGCCAGCTTGCGAATCTCCCGCTACGCCTCCTCACCACCACTGAGCCGCTGATCCCCTCTGTGTTGGCCCCATCCAAGATCGCCGCACGAGTGATCGCCATGTTCTCTTTGCTGCCGCTGGAAATACCGCCGCCCTGTAAACCATCAACCCTACATCGCTCGCGGTATTCCGCGATCTCCTCCTCGGAGTATGGAACCACGGGATGATATTGAATGAGCTCGCACCGAAGGAATTCTCCGAGTCCACGCCGCCATATTATGTAAGTTGGGAACCCTCTTTGGTGCATCGACCTCACAGACACACCTCGCCATATGATAGCGCCTTGGTCATAATTATCACCTGAGATCCTTCCAATATTCGGGCGCCGCCCTTATATTCGGCAAAGGCGGCCTCAATTTTGGCCTGGACATCCGAGGCAAGGTCCTCGGCCCTTTGATAGCCTCCTCGGCTTTCCGCGGGCATCCTCGTTTCTTGGCAAAGATCGGCGACAACATCCTCAAAGCGAGCTTTCAACTTTTGCTCACAGCACCTGGCGGCTTCGACCTTCTTGCGATGATTCTTCTCACGAGTAACTTGGCGCCCAACTCCGCTATCTTATCCGCCCAGTCTTTTCTTTAACGGTATATAGAGCCTTGGCATCACCAACTTTGCCTCCAGTCCTTCATCGTCGCGCCAACAACTCCTCGGTTCTCCTGCGCGCTTCTTCGCCGCCTCATCGTTCGTCATTGTTCGCTCTCCACCAACTTCTCAACAAGAGATCTAAAGCGGCGAGCATGCAACGCGAGACCTAAGAAAGACACAGTAAGCACTTGGAAAATAAAAGGAAATTCGCAATGCGAGGAAACATATTTACCTTATGCGCCGACATCCCGCACTCGGCGACGGCACTCGTAGCCTCGCTGGGATCAATAGAGTCATTGTTGCCGATGTTGGCGAGAGCAATCCTTTTTATCATCCGTCCCCACGGATAGGCGAGCCTCGGCGCTCCATTTTACGGTAAGTAGAGGAAGAGGAGGAACCGCCGACAGAGTCGACTCCATCATCACACCCCGGTCAAAGCGATGATTGATCGGGCGCAGAAAGCCTCGTCAAAGTATAAAGGAATGCTCGCGCCGAAGCTTGCCGTGGCGCGCCTCTGCGCACGAAATCATAAACAGTGCAAGGTTGAGAGGGAGAGTCAGGACCTCAGGTCGACAACCTCGGATGGCGATCCACTCTTGGTCTTTTCCGGGAAAGGGACGTCTTCAAGAACATCTTCAAACTCTCACTGGTCGCTTACAGTGGCGGTGCTCAGAGCCTTCGGTGGCGGGGGGGGCGGACTTCTTCAGAATCGCTCTGGCGATCGCAACACCAGAGGAAGTCCCGCTCGACGCCGTGTTCGCTTGCAAAGAACGGTCACTCCCTGATTGATCCCCACATGAACAGTCGGTATGATCACGGGATCTGCCCTCGCTAACTCTTCCTCCCGCGTCTTCCTCGCGGCATTAGCAGCGGCAACATTAGCGCTCCTGCGAAGACCGGATGCCGGCATCATCGAAAAGAAAAAGAAAAACAAAAGAGGAAGCAATCGAAATCGTAAATGTACAAAAAAAAAAAAAAAAAAAAAAGGAGATGGAGGGTGTGCCTGGCGCCGCCCGACCCAGCGCAAGACAGACTTTGTGTATTTTTGGGTTAGCAAAAACAAAAATAGAGAAGAAATGGTTTTACCCTGGCGGCTCGACCAATCGCCGCCACACTCTTACGATTGCGTCGGAAAGTTCCTACCCAAGTGGCACTCGCCGACCCAGTCAGGATCACTAAGCTCCACAGATGGCGGGGGAATGTTCACGACAGGCAAAATCCCCGACTCCAAACAGCCCGGGATCCCTGCCATCCTCGCGCTACCCAGCTTTACGTTCGTCAACATCCGAACGCTGATCATGCGGACCTGTGCAGATCTGTCCGCAGAGCTTATCAAGGCCACAATCGCCTCTACTTCTTCAGGATTTGCAAGAGGAACCACTCTGCCTTTGAGCCACTTGGAGTCTAGTCCCCATGCAGCCCGACTCCCAAAATGCGGGAATGGCCATCCGACCCTGGATTGCACTCGCATCACTCGTTGGCTCCAGTTGTAGATTTTGTTGTCGGCGGGGTAAAAAGGGCGAGGCCTCCCCTCACGCGCCCTCACGCTCACCTGACCCGGAGTTTGGGTGCCGACGAAATCATGGAACTCCCTAAACAGGCCCAAGGAGGGCTCAATTCCATTAAGGCGGCACGTCGCAATAAACGCCGCCAGTGGCCCTAACAAAGACAGGGTGAAAGTCCGCGGCAAGGCTTCCAAAGAAATACATCACCTCCACCAAAAGGATCGAAGGGCCCGAACCCCGCCAGAAATTGTCAAAAGGAACATACTGGTGGTCCCTGGTAGAGCGCCACAAGTATAATCATATCATCGGCCGTCCATGCACGGACAAAAATGATAGTCGCCGGAAAGCCGTAACGGGCGCGGATAAGCGGTGTTAAAGTCAGCGCCGCGGTCAACAAAGATCTCCATTCAACATCGGGCGCGCGATGCATGGCCTTCGCCTTGCCACCTCTTCCAAAGACTCGCAGCCTCAAGCCGATCCGATTTTCCCTCTGGGGCGGAGCTAGCGAGTTTGGTGCCCCTGCGGGTGTCCCCCCCTTCGCCTTTGCGGCGGCAGGCGGACGCCGCCGTCTGAATCCTTTCGCCGGCGGTCTTAGAAATTCGCTCTCGGGAGATAAGTGCCGCAAGGATTGTAAAGCGGTGAGTGCCCCTCGTTATAAGTAGCCTTTGGCCTCGCCATCGCAGGACGCGAGTCCTCTTCGTCGAGAATGGGAAGGTGAAACCTCGCCGCCACCTTTCCTCGGCCCGCCATCCCCATAACTAAATTCCTCTTTATCATTTGTCGTCCCCATTGTGCGACATGCGCAAAATGAAGAGAGGTGGATCAACGCTTCGTTCAGTCGACACCGCCGCCCCATTTCCGCGCAAGCCACAAAGACAGGGGCAACGGGTCATAAAGAAATACTACGCGGAAAAATTGAAAATTGCACCCTAATCCTCAAGGCTTCAAATTCACAAAAGAGGGCTTAGGCATACGGATTCTATCACCGGTTAGAAAACCTCAAAATCCGAATATCTACGGGACAAAAAGCATACTTATGATCTATACAAAGCCAAGAATCAACCACAAAAAGACAATCAACAAAGAAAAACCCAGTGTTAGGTCGGATAAAGATGGTACCTTTATGATCTGGATGGCAGAAAATTGGGAAGACAAGGATGATCGCTCCGATCATTTGAAAAGACTACTCCGATGAAGTTCAAACACGCCTCGGCCTCGACTCGAAACTTGGTTCTAAACCACCACAGGATGCTCTTGATTTCTTGCTTGATCACCGGGAATTTTGGAGAAGGTTTTGAAAATGTGGCAAAAGGAGGGCAACACCCCCTTAAATAGACAGTGATCCAACCAACCGGTAATTTGTGATTATCTTCATCCAACGGTTCGGGTTTACGCGGGAAAGCGAAAAGTTTCGGAACCCGACACGACGCTTTGAAATTTGAAATTTGCGTAGAAAATGAAACACCATCATTACCAGCCGTCACGTCCTACGGCGAAACGTCACCTTGTCAGAACTGAAAGGACGCCACATTTAATGATACGCAGCGTTCTGCAGCCCATTTGTATTGCTCCACGTGGCACGCCACCTGTAAATAGCTCGCTTGTACAGTTTTCGCTCTCGCCAACACAAATGTCTTCGCCATCTCGCCTGGGATCGCAGAAAATGATTAAATCCCGAAACTTAACATGTCGACCTCGGTCGGACCAACGAGCACGGAGACGATTTACATCGCAAGCTCTCAAGCCGCGATCGCGGCGACGCGTAACAGACTCCTCGCGGCATATCCGGATCGCTACATCTTTGTGCACTCAACATGTCGACCTCGGTCGGACCAACGAGCACGGACGATTTACATCGCAAGCTCTCAAGCGCGCCGCGCGACGCAACGACTCTCGCGGCATATCCGGATCGCTCTACGCCAGGCACTCAACATGTCGACCTCGGTCGGACCAACGAGCACGGACGATTTACATCGCAAGCTCTCGAAGCGCGATCGCGGCGACTGCAACAGCCTCGCGGCATATCGGATCGCCTATGTTGTGGCACTCAAATCGCGATCCGCGGTGTCATCACATCTCCCGCCTGCGCCCACAAACTCGCCAGGTATCCCAACGGATGGAACGGTTCAAAAGCCATCATTGGTGGTCTTCCGAGTTTTAGCCGTGTTTAATAGGGCTACTTTGACTAGTGGACTATTCTCGACGAAAAATAGCCCATGATTACCCACCATAAATAACCGCCCCATCGAATGCTCATAATGACGGTAAACCTCTCGATAACTATCATTACGCGGTCATTATGGATCGTCTCTTGAGATAGCCGTGCTCGTCATCATCCATCATTATGGTAATCCATGCCAAACACGCCACCTCCTCTATAAAAGCCACCATTCCACGCCTCCTCCACAGATGCTTCTTCTCCCATTCGAATCACTCGTTTCTTCCTTACAAAATCCCAGAAAAACAAGAATGTCTCAGTCGGATAATGTTGAATACGAATTTATGGAGGATTACAAAGGCAACGAGCATCTGGAATCCAGCTTGCACTTCCTCCATAACCCTTCAGGGGAAGAACAACCCCCAATTTTAATACCACGAGTGGAAATGGAACAGAATCTTGATACCGCTGCCGCCTTCTTGCTGCCTGAGATTGCGGAGTTAGAGCGTGAGGAGAAGCCGAGATAAGTGAATCCGAGTCTGCGGGCTCACAGGAGGATCAGAGGTATTCATCGGCGATCGGATCCACAGACCGCACAAAGCAAGCTGTTCAAAAAGTTTGTGCGTCTAGTCCGGAATGGAAACTGCCAGGGGGCCATGGTCGACGCTGTCTGGGAAGAATGGCAAAGCGTCTTTCACCAGAATTGGGCCCCTTACAATCACCGAGTCCGCAAGTGAGATCCAGAGATGAGAGGATCGCCTCATATGAGGAAGACGACTGGTAGGCCGCCGGATGAGAGAAGATCGCTCTATATCCGGAAAGGGGCGCCTGGTAGGTCGATCCCTTGTTGCTTATGCGATCGATCGCGAACTACCGAGCGCGACGCGACTCGAGATCACCACTAACGTGTACTAGGAGGAGGAAACCCGCTTGTAGTGATTGGCAAGCCTTTCGATATAGCTTCAACTTCACGGCGCTCGCGGGATATGTTGCATCAACTTCATGTCGCAACCCCGCCCGCCTCTGAAGGAGCGGTCTTGAGATTTCGATACAAACAGAGAGTACTCTTTTCCCTTGCTTAAGATTTTTTTCCCACCGGGTTTTTCTTAAGAAAGGTTTTGATGAGGCTCTACGAGTTTGTATCCCTAATCTGAGTCCGCTCAACTTTTGTCTTCCAAGAGTGTTCGACAACGGAGACTCGACCAGAGATATACTACTCTACGCCGCAACAAATTTCCGCCGCAGAGTAGAGGGCCATTGATGATACTGAACCGACACGGTCCCATTATCCCCGGTCAACTCGTCTGAGGACATAAGTCAAACTCTTTCCCTGAGCGTAAGCGCGCGACGTCGCCAACTTCTTGGCCATCCCGCCATCCTCATAAGCATAAGGGGGCCGCCCCGCAGCACTGCGGGCCCACTCTTATGAGAAACTCTTATCAGTTAATGGAAAGTTCATAAGCTTAGATAGAACGCGAGGCCAACTGCCATCTGTCGGGCATCGGCGCCGCTAGCACGAGTAGTCTTTTACAGCTTTATCCTTTCCCTATAAATACCCCCACTATGACATTAACGAATATACAGAACAACTTTTGTGCATTTATTTCTATCAGCACTATTGTCTCTCTCTCTCATATTTATTGTTCTCATATTACCACCGCGAGCTCATCACCAACATCGATAAACGCCACCGTCCGACGGCGATAAACTCATTGATCGGAGCTCCACGAAGAGGCCAGATATCCCACGTCCAAGTCTTCCTTCCAAACTACCCGACGGAAACAGACCCGTCAGTGCCTACGGCCAACATATTCGAAAGCCTATCGGGTCACACACATATAAACATCGAGTCGGATTAAAATACGGTTATGGTTGATAACCAATAAGGAAAGTTTATCTCTAGACTATAAAGGTTATAGTGGTAAATTAATATGGTGATATTTATTTATTATGAATAAATAAAATACAGGATATTAATTATACATAAAATTATATTAATTAAAGAATATTCCGGAAGCCAATATTTGGCAGTATGGGGCGCCACATTGAAGTGTACAAGATACACTTGGATTGTGCACTTTAATTAATAAGATTACCATAATATTATTATTGGATATTAATTGATTTTTGAAAAATAGATTTATGGTAATAAGAGAAATATATTCAATATAAGAAATTGGCAATATTTAGATTTTATCTAATATGAGATATTATAATAAAAGAGATAAATCAATCTAGGAGATTTTCCTTATTTTATTGGGAAAATGTTTTCTTCTCCTCCACTCTATTGGGGCGCCACTTTTGACTATAAATAAGAGGTGGGTGTCAAGTTCTTTTGTACATCACAATTGCAAGAGCTAATAGTTCTTGTGTAAAATAGAGAGCTTCCAATAGAGAGTTTGTGAGGGAGGAAAAAGGCCGGTCTAGCAACCGGAGTTTTCCAATAGCAATCCAAGGAGGATTCCGATGAGGAGTTCGTGTGAATTATCGATAGAGGGCGGACGCGTGGACGGCTTGCGCACTGTACTACTCTCCGTTGACGGTCATAGCGACGATCTTATAGATCATCAAAGGTATATTCCGTCAAACTACTTAACGTGTTTATTGCATTAAACAAAAAACGATCTAGAAAAGGAAATCAAATTTTAAATCCGTTGCGTTAAACTAGTGATTTCCTAACAGTGGTATCAGAGCCAGACTTCGAGCTTAAGCAATAAGCACAATTTAATTGCATAGTAATTAATAGATAGATGCAAGATTTAAATCACGAGACAGTTAAAACAAAAAAAAGGAACGATTGGGGGGTCGGCAGACTGGCGGCGGACCCCCTCCTCTGCGGCGGCGGCGGTGGTGGCTCTAGGGCTGCCGTCGTCGGCTTTCCTCCTCAGAAAGGGGAGATCGACTTTTTCGTTTTGTGATATTTATTGTGCATAGATATCTCTTTTGTTTAGTTGTGTCGTGTGGCCAACCAATGGTTCAAATAGTTTGGGCCATTGGGAAGCCATAATGACATATTAACCAAGGTACTGGCTTTTCCAAATTTTGATTTAGTTCAAATGTTTGATTTGCAAAGTCTAGAGAACTGCAGCCATTTCCAAAATTTTTATTTTGGAAAGTGGCTAGGCCTAAGCCAAATTTGGTTTTGAAAGATGCTTTTTTGTTTAGGAAACCAAAGACATCCCTTTTGGTTCTTAGAACCAAAAGGAAAGGAAACAAATAGAGACCTTATAATTTTGATTTTAATTTTGAATAAGTTCAAATTTTATAAAATTAAATTTAGTATCGATTTAAAATTAAATGTTAATTTTATTTTCGATTAAGTCATATAATTAATTAAAAGTTATTTAATTATTTGATGTGATAAAATTAGACGCATAAAAAGTTAAAATTAGAATCTGATCTTTTTCATAAGATAAAATTGTATGGATTAGATATGTAGATATAATGTGATTATATTGACCACGATTGATCATGGACTCGACCAATAGGATAGATGGGAATGTTTTCTTTATGTTGGTTTTTGAAATTGTCCTAGGCCGTTATGAAGAACGTGACCTAGTTTACTTTTTGCATTTATCCCATTCCCATTAGCTCCCCCCGTGTGCGGCGGGTGTAATTATTTATTAGATAGATTATTATGTAACAAGAATGGAGCGAAAAGACGAAGACCAAAGAGTGAAAAAGAACCCATTGGCGTACAACAATGATGATCCTATTGGCGGTTGCAGATACCCTTAGTTTATGACCCACGGTTTCGTCAGTTTGTATTCGAAACCACACCTAGGAAAAGTCCATGATCATACCGGTTATTTTGTGCGCTGAATGTTGTGTATGTTTTAATTTATATGATATTGTAGTAATATGCACATAGTAGATGAGACCATAATCAAACAAAATTAATTAAGTGAATTAATTTAAAATTATTCCCACGATAAATATCGAGCCAAAATTGTCTCCCAATATTATAATGACGGTGAAGAGCCCTTGTTCGGATTCAGCTGATTGGCCCTCGTCGGGAGTTGACCTACCACAGGTATATTGTTATTATCGAGATATGATCGTTACGAGATCTCATGAATATTTGGGTTACGACTCGACTAGAATCTTGCGGTGATTGGCCCTCGTCAGGACCGTCTGATTTTAGAGACAAGGGGTTGACTATCACATAGAGATGTGAAACGTCAAAGTTGACTAGTCAGCCACTGGGAGACGCATACGATGCGACTGGTAGGAGTACCTACCTTTCAAAATTATCTTGGTTGATCGGCCCCCGTCGGGAATCGAGATAACTAGATGGGATCCCAGCCACTAAAGAATTAATTAAATTCTTGAAAGCCAATTGAGAATAGTTGGCTAGTGGGAGTAAAACCTTATAAAATTTTAAGTGTAAATTTAGGGTTTTTTTAAATACACGAGTTTTTACTTATTCTATCTTTATTTATTGTTGTAGAAAATGTCAAACAAATTGAACCTTCGTTTTATCTTAGACAATAAGCTTGACGAAACTAATTTTCTCGATTGGGAAAGAAACCTCAAAATCGTTTTGAGGCAAGAGAAGATTGTCTATGTCTTGGACGAGGCTCTACCGGAAGAAGAGCCGAGGGTTAATTTGTGGATCTTTGTCGAGAAGTATAACAAACCGCTTCGACAAGATCGATGCTACATGTATCATGCTTGCTTCTATGACACCTGAAATGTAGAAACAACATGAGTCTATGGACGCCTACACAATCATGGTCCACCTAAAGGAACTCTATGCTTCTCAGTCTCGCACTGAGAGGTACGAGGTCTCAAAGGCCTTGTTTGGTTGTAAGATGGCTTCTGGGACTGTTGTGGGGTCACACGTGCTTAAAATGATCGGGTGCATAGAGAGGCTTGGGAAGCTGGGCCACAAGTTGGAACGAGAATTGAGTATTGACTTGATTCTGCAATCTCTACCTGATTCATTCTCGCAGTTCGTGATGAATTATCACATGAACAAGATAGATTGCTCCCTTGCGGAGTTATTGAACATGTTGAAAACTGTTGAGGGCACTATGAGGAAGGGAAAGCAAGTGTTGCTGGTGTTGGAAAGGTGTCCTAAACCCAATCGGGTTGGACCGGATCCGACCGGGTCGGGTCATTTGCAGTCTGTTTAGTTCATGTAATAACTTTATTATGATTAATAAAAGCACTTATGTTATTATATATCGTTTGTCTTCGCATTATTTGTTGTAAATGTATATAGTAACGTCCCTAGTATCAATCTGTGATAGAGAAACCATGATAGTGATTATGGTTGATGAGATCTCTAATCACTATAACAAAGTTGGTACTTAAATGTCTCTAGTCTTATATATTATCAAATGGGACATTGATAGTATAATCAGACTAGCACGTATTGGATGTCTTCTATCTTTTAGAAGATAGGGATAGATCTCGTCTATCGAAGTGTAGGGACACTTGGGTATGACGTGGGCGTGTATTAGAGAATGCGTACGTTAGATTGACCCACTTACATTAAGTGTCACACTATGTGGCGGTTGTGTAATTATCCTTTTGACCGGAGTCTTCATGGCATCACGGTGTGGATTGTCATGCTTTGACACTATTGAGATTTCTCCTAACCACGGGGCGATCATGCGGTAGTGATTGGGTATGATATTGAAGCATGCGGAGTATACATGATTGGTCATCCGGGAATCGCGTATCGTATGATTGGGATCGAATATCCGAAATGGCCTTCTTATAAGGAATGTCTAGCTCTCGAGAATCTTTGCAAAGTGGGAGTAAATGTGTTATTCCGAGAGAGCATGATATCCAGATTATAAGATACGATCGTTAATGTATTGACACTCGAGATACGATCGTATGGATATTATTACAGCGATAGGATTGTAAGTTACACGGTAACTGCTTCACATGAAAGGTAGTAGTCATTGCTTTTGACTCTTCCGATGATTGGGGGTCACGGTGTGTTGCTAGACGCTATCCCGTGATCGTTAGGCATGAAGGGTATTTTAGTAATTTGCACTTTGTGTCTACGGCCAACATATTCGGAAGCCTATCGGGTCACACACATATGAACATCGAGTCGGATTAAAATGCGGTTATAGTGGTAAATTAATATGGTGGTGTTTATTTATTATGAATAAATAAAATACAAGATATTAATTATATATACAAATTAGA
This sequence comes from Gentiana macrophylla, assembly GCA_026214975.1. Classification (NCBI taxonomy): domain Eukaryota; kingdom Viridiplantae; phylum Streptophyta; class Magnoliopsida; order Gentianales; family Gentianaceae; genus Gentiana; species Gentiana macrophylla. The sequence continues at coordinate 84,571,453 of CM047809.1, read as the reverse complement.
TTAATTAAAGAATATTCCGGAAGCCAATTTATTGGCATATGGGGCGCCACAATTGTGTGTATAAGATACATTTGGATTGAGCACTTTAATTAATAAGATTGCCATAATATTAATATAAGATATTAATTGATTTTGGAAAAATAGATTTATGGTAATAAGATAATTATAATCAATATAAGATATTGGCAAAATAAATTATAATTAAAGAGATAAATCAATCTAGAAGATTTTCTTTATTTTATTGGAAAAAGGTTTTCTTCTCCTCCACACCATATGGGGCGCCCCAACCACTATATATAGGAGGTGGGTGTCAAGTTCTTTTGTACAACACAATTGCAAGAGCTCATAGTTCTTGTGTAAAATGAGAGCTATCCATAGTGAGTTTGTGAGGAAGAAAAGGTCGATCTAGCGGCCGGAGTTTTTCGGTAGCAATCCAAGGAGGATTCCGGCAAGGGGTTCATGTGGATTAACGATAGAGGCCGGACGCGTGGACGGCTTGCGCATTGAACTACTCTCCGTTGGCGGTCAAAGCGACGATCTTATAGATCATCTGAGGTATAACCGTCAAACTACTTAACGTGTTTATTGCATTAAATGAAGAACGATCTAGAAAAGGAAATCAAATTTTAAATTCCACTGCGTTAAACTAGTGATTTCCTAACAGCTGGTCACTTCTAGCAAGGGCAAGGCAAAAGCCCAAAAGAAGTCCAAGAAGGCGAAGGCTGCACCTAAGCCAACGCCTAAGATAGCAAAAGACAAATCCAATGAAGTTTGCTTCCACTGCGGTGAGACCGGACATTGGAGGAGAAACTGCAAAGGCTTCTTGAGTACCAAGAAGAAGCATTATGATGCTTCGACTTCAGGTATATTTATGATTGAGATCAACATTACTTCTTCTAAGTCTAACCACTGGTATTAGATACTGGTTGTGGTTCTCATATTTGTACGAATATGCAGGCACTAATAAGAACTAAAGAGCTAAGGAAAGGAGAGGTGGACCTACGCGTTGGGAATGGAGCAAGTGTTGCTGCTCTAGCCGTAGGAGTTTATTTTTTTATTTGCCCAGTGGGCTAGTACTTGAACTTAATAACTGTTATTTTGTTCCTGCTCTTACGAAGAGCATTATTTCTATTTCCGCATTAGATGTTGATGGAGCCCCTCTAGAGTATCCGAATAGGGAGGAGAAGCCCCTCTCGAGTATCATAAAGACAGCAGCAACAAAATTCGGCCTATAAAAGATACAAATCAACAATACTTCAAGTACAAACCCCCAGATCATTCACTTGCTACCAATATGAGAGTCAAATAGGAAAAAGAATATGTAAGAAACACATCAATGTGGATACTCAAGGATGAGCCACCTAATGGGTATGATTTGCAGGACATGAATGTCCAAACTCAAAACCAATAACTTTCTATGAAGATTCTTAGCTAGAATTGCCGTGGTTCTGGGTCAGTGTTGGTCCCTTGAAAATGCTAACACAAGTTTAGAGAGGGGGTGAATAAACTTGTCACAAAAAACCTAACTGAGAACTGAGCCTTGTATAGATACATTAACAATTAAGGTTTGGCCAAATGTGTGAGTTGAGGTGACAAAGTGAGTTTAAGTCAAACTGACTTATGCAAAACTGAGTCAACCGGCAGCGGATATAGATTTTAGCCTTTATCTGGATCTTGTTATTCTATAAGAAAAGGCTATGTATGTAAAACTGAATTCTGGTGAATGTCTGTTTGTGATCTGTGTATGCTTATAACAATCAGTTTCAGTATGTTGTATAAACAAATATAAATGTTGTAAATGTAAATAACAGAATGTAAATGCGTAAAGTAAGTAGAGCAAGAATTATAGTGGTTCCAGGTGGTGTAATCCTGTTAGTCCACTCTTCCCATGTGATGTAGGAGGAAAATTCCACTAGAACTCCTTGAGATACGTTGTTACAAAAAGTCCTATATGATAGTCCTTGACTAATCACTATCTAAACAACTAAAGAACGTGTTGTATGGTTGATCTTTAACCGCTTGAACCACTGGTCCTTAGAGGGTTGTATTTCCTCTTCACCAGCTACCACCACAAACACAGTCTACCCGACTACAAATGTCACAACTGTCCTTGGCAACTCCTTGACCGGATTGCTTCACAGTCTAAGCCTTTGATTGAGAATCAAGGTTGGGCTGAGAATCAATAAATTGATTCTTTCTTGTGGTTCTTCAAAGTGTAGAAATCTGGATAAGATCGATGTAGCTTGAACACTTGAAGAATTCTAGATATGATCTTGTTGAGCGCAAATAAAGATAGTAATTCGAATGAACGAGACTTATGGACAAAAATGCTTGTAATCTTGTTAATTATTGGTATTTGATCCTTGGTGAAAAGTCCTCTATTTATAGTGTGAGGTCCAACGTTCATCTTGCTTGAATTCGAATTGTATCAACGTCTATCTTGTAACAGCTATATTTAGTGACCGTTCTGACTTGTCAATAGAGTTGTTCCTTTACAACGTTCGAATGTACTTTCAGTTTGTTGGATGACTGACTATAAAAGTGAGTTTCTTGATCATTTTTATACTGAGTATGTCAGTTTTTAGTTTATTAACTGACTTAGAGCATTAACTGAGTTTTTACTCTTCTTCAAAAACTTCAGTACTCTATTTATCTGATTTTATGTTACTGAATCAGATTATACCATTCCTTATAAAGATCTTCTAAGATATCATTGTCCTTATGATACTTAGGTCTTATTTCATGATCCATAAAGTCGGTTCAGGCCATCACAGACTTACAGATTAAATCTTCATAACTAAGTTTGAACCCTCAGTTCTTCAATCTTTCTTAACTGAGTCCGTGTCCCTCAGTTCTTCAAATAATGAGTTTGTTCCCTCAGCCTTCAGTTCTAGATAAGCCAACCGAGTCTGTGTCCCTCAGCGAACTTACCTTCTTCAGTTTCTAAGTGAACTTTCAGTTCTAGGTGTACATCTTTGATATCATACATCTAGTCTATAAGAATTGAAATGGTAAAACACAAGTAATTGATACAAATGCATAGGATTTAAGCTCTACCTTGCATTGAGAAAAGAATGTGTGTGTGTGTATAGCTTCTCCAATAAACTTCTGGCCAAAATTGACTGCTAGGCGTGCGCCTAGCATTTCTCAGGCGCGCGCCTAGCTGACACACCCTCAGAAAAACTGCCATAACTTTGTCTGTAGACCTCCGATTTGAGTGATTCAAGATGCGTTGGAAAGATCATTCAATTGTATACAACTTTCATGAAGATGTCCAGCCCATAAAATGCCTCTAAGGCGGATCAAAATGCAGATAAATGGAAGGTATGGTTGTAGTACCACCGCGTTTTGATCCGTTTGAACGTTTAAGCTTCGGGCACACGTTCCAATCCTCGTAACTCACCTTCCGGACATCTCAAACACCTAAGTCATGTACAAAATCACAACAAATACCATGCATAATCCCTACAGGACACTAGGGTGACCGAGAGTATAGTAAATTTATACCGAAAAAGACCGAGAATCCCGGACTTTACGTCTTAGGTCCCGAAATGATAACCAAGGTGTAAATACATCAAAATACAACCAAATGTCTCAGAAAACATATAAAACGAGGTATAAATGGGGTATAATTATATTGAAAATGATAGTCAATTTGACTCCCATCAATCTTCAGTCTTAAGTTCAGTTCCAGTTATCTAAGTGTTTTCCAGTTTCTTAGACGATTTCTAGTTTCAGTTCTACGACACTTCTATCTATTACAGTGCTTATCTGATATAACCTATACAATTATCAGACTCTAGTAAAACCTATACATTCAGTTCTAGACATCTTTTAGCTTTCCACTATAACAGTTAGTTTCAGCACTTCCTCAATGGGGTGTAAACAAACATATTCTTGAATACGATGAATCATCATCAAACCTAAATTTTATTCCAACAGTCATCATCTTTTATTAGTAATCTTAAATATCTTCTTTTAGATAATAAGACTGATGTTCTTTGTCTGTTGGAACCAAGAGTCAACACTGATAGAGCTTGGCGCATTTATACAGTCCTTTAATTTTAATAACATCATTTGTGTGGAGGCAATGGGATTTAAATGTGGTACATGGTTTTTTTTGTGTGACAGTACTGTGTATTTGTGGCTACTACCTAGCAAAAACCAATGTCTAAATTTGGCTGTTGTTAATAATGGTGATATCACCTGGGTTCTTTCCATTATATATGCCTCCCGAACGCCAATTTTCAGAAACAAATGTTGGTCCTATCTTGAGCGTTTGTCAGCAATTATTAATTATCCGTGGTGTTTGATATTTGATAGTGTATTCTAATCGAGTCACTGAACAAGAGGACAAGAAAGCGAGGTCGGCCTCTAAGCGGTATAAACGTCAATGGTATGAGACAGATGATCCAAACTTGTGAACTTATGGGAATTCACTATCATGGACATAAATTCACATGGACCGGCCCACTATACAAAGGGAAACCGATCCTTGAAAGGTTGGACCAGGCTTGGTGTACACCTTCTTGGCTCACTCTTTTCCCTGCAGTAACTTTAACACATATGCCCAAGACCTATTCTGATCACTGCCCGATTTGCCCCAACTGGCCCCACAGAGGGAAAAGAGGAGGGCCCCACCTCTATTGATTTTCCAAAATGCCTGGTTTGACCATGCCGAGTTTGTAAATTTTATGGAAGATAATTGGGATTCGGCTGACCCGGACTTCAGGGCTGCTATTAAACGGTTTATGAACATGACTCTTCAATGGAACATATCTCACTCTGGCAACCAGACGGCTAGCAGGTATATAAGAATCACTCTCACAGTACCCCTCATTTTACCTGGTGACCTTAGAAAAGCAACTTATGGAAGAATATCAAGATATATTAACTCAAGAGGAAAAGTTTTGGCATCAAAGATCCAATTTACATTGGATGGTGGAGGGGGAGAGAAACACACATTATTACCATATAACGACCTTCAAAAGGAAGCAGAAAGCTAAAATCACATCCTTGAAACAGACTGATGGGAGTTGGAGCACAGATGAGAGAGAATTACAGGAGATAATGAGGAACTTCTTCGTCAATTTGTACTCAAGAGAAGAGGACCATCATATTTTCAACTGTAGCTTTGATTTGCCTGCATTATGTACCCAAGATATTAATCATTTTAACCGGAAGATTTGTGAGAAGTAAATTGAGGATGCTTGTTTTGATATGGGCACTTAAAAGGCTGCAGGTCCAGATGGACTGCCTCTTATTTTCTACAAGAAATGCTGAGAGACCATTGTCAGCTCAGTTATAGCATTTGTTAAGAAGAATTTTGAAACAACCAATTCCTACCTGATATGAATGAGGTTCTTCTTACCTTAATCCCAAAAGTGGACCATCCTGAGACTCCATCACAGTTCCTCTCCATAGCTCTAGCCAATGTGATTATCAAATTAGTTACCATGGTGATTGTGAACATAATGCATAGTATCATTGGGAAACTTGTCAACACCACTCAGAGTGCTTTCATTCTAGACAAAGGGAGTTCAGAGAACATCATTTTAGCACAAAAGGTTATCCATTGGTTACACGGGAAGAAGAAGGGTTATATGGCTATAAAAGTGGATCTTGAGAAGGCTTACGATAGAGTGAGTTGGGGCTTTTTAAGAAAACTCATTCAGAGGAGTGGGATCTCAGAGCATCTACAAAAACTTCTTATGCACCGTGTCACCTCTTCAAGACTCTCTGTGCTTTAAAATGGGGAGAAACTTGAGTCTTTCACTCGTGGATATCGTCAAGGGGACCCAATAGAACCCTATCTTTTTGTGCTGTGTATGGAGGTCCTTAATGCCAAAATTCAAGATGCAGTCAACCAGGGAAGATGGAAGCCAATTAGATTGTCCAGACAGGGTCCCCCGGTATCACACGTATTTCTTGCAGATGAACTCCTCATTTTTTGAGAAGCATCAAAATCTTCTGTTAAGGTTATGGAGGAAGTTTTAAGGATTTTTGCATCTGCTCAGGACAGATGGTTAGTACATCTAAATCAAAGTTCTGCAACTCTAATAATATGGGAAATGGTATGATCACTTCTCTGTCCCACTGCTTGCAAATGCAATATACTAGAGATCAGGGTAAATACTTGGGAGTGCATGCTTCATGGTAGAAAGCGTATTTCTCACTTTACTTATATAGAAGATAAAATGCAAAGGAAATTGGCCAATTGGAAGATGAAGTGTTTATCTCAGGCAGGTAAACAGATACTTATTCAAAGATCCCTAGCTGCCAATGCATTTTATACAATGCAAACCATTATGCTCCCTTTTATTACGTTAAATAACTTGGAAAGAACCTGTAGAAGCTTTTCCTGGGGTGATGATGCAAGTGGCCGTAAAATGCACACCATAGCATGGGACACAATCTGTCGACCTAAGGATGCAGGAGGCCTGAGGTTTAAAAGACTTTATGAAATGAACATAGCATTTCTAAGTAAATTGGTCTGGGACCTAATTATATAGAAGGGTGCTCTTTGGGTACATGTTTTATCACATAAGTGTTAGGAAATCTACGCGGTAACGCAGCGGAATTTAAAATTTTATTTCCTTTTTAACCAGGATCGACTTCGTTTAAGCGAAAAACAAATAAGTAGTAGACGGTGAATACCTTGCTTGATCTAAAAGATCGACGCTTTGACCGTCTAAGGAGAGTAGTGGTGCATGGAGCCACCCAAGTGTTCGGCCTCTACCGCTAGTCCATACGAACAACCCGCTGGAATCCACCATTGGATTGCTACTAGAAAAACTCGGTTGCTAAACCAACATTTTCTCTCTCTCAAATCTCTCTTTAAGAAGCTCTCATATTTTTCACAAGAACTATTAGTCTCATTGAATTGTGATGTACTAAAGAGCTAGCCAATCCCTCCCTAGTGGCGCCCCTTATTGTCCCGATCTGATTGGGAAAAGCTTCCTAGTAGATTGAGGAGAAAGAAAACATTTTTCTAATAAAATAAGGAAAATATACTTGATTGATTTATCTCATTAATATTCAATATCTTATATTAAATATTTTTCCAAGATATATATTGACAATATCTCATATTGAATATATCTTATTATATTTATCATAAATCAATTTACACATGTGTGCAAATGTATAGTCATTAATATCTAATATCAATATATGGAAATACTATTAATTAAATTGCATAATCCAAGTGTATCATAATACACTATTATTGGCGCCACCTTTAGCCTTTAATTGGCTCCGGAATATTCTTAATTAATATAATGCTATGATTAATTAATTTACAAAATCCATGTGTATCATATACACAAATATAATGCGCCCCATACATAATAAAATATGTAGATTTAATTAATCAACATAATTAATATCTTGTATTATATTTATTCATAATAAATAAATACCATCATATTAATTTATCACTATAACACTTTATAGTCGAGATAAAACTTTCCTTATTTGGTTATCACTATAACCGCATTTTAATCCGACTAGATGTTCTTATGTGTGTGACCAGATAGGCTTCCGAATATGTTGGCCGTAGACACAAAGTGCAATTATGAAAATGCCCTTCATACCTAACGATCACGGAATAACATCTAGCAACACACCGTGACCCCAATCATCGGAAGATTCAAATGCAATGACTACTACCTTTCATGTGAAACAGTTACCGTGTAAATAGAATCCTATCGCTGTATTAATATCCATACGGTCGTACGTCGAATGTCAAACATCAACGACCGTATCTTATAATCTGGATATCATGATCTCTCGGAGTAACTCATTTAATTCCACTTTGCAAAGATTCACGAGAGTAAGACATTCTTTATAAGAAGGTCATTTCGGATATTCACTCATAATTATAGGATACACGATTTCCGGACGAGCAACATGAATCCTACGCATGCTTCAGTATCACACTCAATCACTACCACATGATCACCCCATGGGGCTAGGGGAAACCTCAATAGTGTCAAAGCATGACAATCCACACTGTGAAGTCATGAAGACTCCGGTCTCAGGATAATTACACAACCGCCACATAGTGCGACACTTAATAAAGTAAGTGGGTCAGTCTAACGTACGCATTCTCTAATACACGTCCACATACAGTCCAAGTGTCTCTACACTTGGATAGACGATATCTATCCCTAACTTCAATGAGCTAGATACGTGCTAGTCTGATCGTACTATCAATGTCCCGTTTGATAGTACATACAACTAGAGACATTTAAGTATCAAACATTTTGAAGTGAGTCGAGATCTCATCAACCATAATCACTATCATGGTTTCTTTCTCACAGTTTGACACTATGGACGTTATCATACATACTATCACAAATTGGTTCATATAAATAAACAGAAAATATAATAACAGAAAAGACATTTAACATATGTATAAACATAAAGAAATAGTAGAAATGATCTGACCCGGTCGGATCCGGTCCAACCCGATTGGGTTTATGACACTATTTCAACAATAAGTACAAGCATCTTTCTAGTACACCTCGACCAGGGTGCTCACCAACTTGGAGAGATATTTGCAATGCTTTTGTGCAACTTCTAGGGAAAAGAGACAAGTCCATGGGGTATATCTGGAAGGCACATCCCAGAGGAAAATACACGGTAGCCATGGGTTATGGACTACAGATGCATGAAATTGAATGTGTTGCAAAATGGAGTATCTGGAACAAAATTTGAGAACTTAAAGGCTCAACATGAACCAACTACCTCATGTGGACAATTGCTCATGAAGTCATCCCAGTGAATGAGATGCTTTACGCAAGACATGTCATTGATGATTCCTCCTGTAACGCTTGTAAAGAAGGCGATGAGACTATTTTGCATGCGATAAGGGATTGCCTCTAGACTAGGAACATTTACCGGCCGCAGGGAGCGAACAATTTTTTTTATACTAGAAGCGTAAAGGAGTGGCTAAATCTTACTTTAGCAGCAAGTGAGCACAACCCCTTTGCCATGAATAAATGGCGCTATATGTGAAGGGAAGCCATCTATGGTATTTGGATGTTGAGGAACAAGTTGATACATGGCCGTGGAGAAAAGAGACCTCCACCCAATGAATTCCTTTCAAACGTAGTTGAGCGTGTCATAAATCTTAAACTTGCTTGGTACATAGATTAGATTTTTTTCATGTGGATATTTTCTTCCCAGAGGAAATTTTGTAGAACTATGATGTTGCATCTTTTGTAGGCTTGGTTAATAAAACGATCTCTTTAAAAATAAAAAATAAAACTATGTGTGAAAAAAATGGAGTCTTTGGGTTGTTTCTTTGGGTTTATTTGAGACAATTCAGTATAGGGAGTCCTTAATAAATTATATCACATTATATGTGCACCATATTAGAATTAATATTTTTAAAGACGATTTTGCAATCCAAAACTATCTTTCTGTAGGTTTATTATGTGAATCGACTTTTGAAATATCAATTTTTTACTCCAAAATTGATTTTTAAATGTTAGATTACGTGTTGTGTATATAATAGTGTGATACGCATTCCTCAAAAAAATAGTTTGATACATCGATAAAATCGTTGTCGTAAATAAAAGTCTCTCAATTTGTTGTTGTTGTTTTTTCTTTTTCCTTCCCTTTTTGTTGTTGTTGTTGTTAAGAGTTGTGGTTTAGTACATCACTTTAGCGGTTAGCTAGGCTATTTCCTGACAAAGCGAACTGAGTTCGAGCTCGCCTGGGCCATAATTAGTCCGTTTTTTTTTTTTTTTTTTAAAAAACAATTAGTCCGTTCTTGAACCCTAGTTTTATAAGCTACCTCAATCATCTGTAGAGAAAAGCTACCTTATGTTGGAATCATCACTGAAAATCGTATCTGCAAGGACTGCCCATTTCAATTACTCGCCATGAATTTTTTTAAGCATTGTTCCCGAGCAATTGCAGCTCACCAGCATTCCTGGTACTCCTCAAATAAGTATCCTTCTTTGCTCCTCCCCATCATCCGATCTTCACTCTACTCCACCTCCTATCATTTGAATGCTCCTCAAATCACTAAAATTCCCCGAACCCGAAAAAGTAGAGAGCCCTCATCTTCTTCCTTCCCTTCCACTTCGTCTCGGAAGATCAAGCAAGGAGCAGAAGAATTTGATTGGCCGCGGCCCAGAGAAATCCCCTACCAAGCAAAGGTTGCGAATCTAGTCAATCTCATCGGCCACATTAAGCTGCCCGTCAAGTTTCAATCTTTTCAAGATGGTAAATATCGTGCTATTACTTTTATTTCTCAAGAATTTGGTGAAAAGGGGTTTTCAATTCCTATTATTTTCGAGGATGATTTGGCCCATATAGTGGCGTGTCATTTGAAGAAAAACGATTGTGTTCATGTAAAAGGGCAGTTGAGTGAGGATCCCATCCCTTTTGTTCTGAATGAAAATCGGTCTAATTACCATGTTATAGTGCAAGATGTTAAATTTGTAACGGGTTTTGATAAGAAAACTGTTGAAGGAGATATCTTTCCAGACGGTGTTGATGATGGAGTGCTGGTGAGGAATAATACAATCAATTATTTTGGGGACAATCAATTTGGGATTTCTGCGAAAGAAAATGTGAGGTATAGGTGGAAGGAAATTCTAACTAATCCTAAAGAGTGGCATGTAATCACAGACCAATCAGATTGTGGAAAACCTGCTTTTATAAACACACGCAAAGGTTGGATGCTCTGTATTGACCCTTGTACCTCTCAGTGGAGAGTGAAGAAAATAGATAGATACTTTCACAAGGAAAGCGTCATAGACATTCCAAAAAGTTCTCGTACTATGAATGATGGAGAATCTGAGGAATGCATCATAGACACTCCAAAAGGTATTCATACCAAGAAAGATGGAGAATCTGATTCGGATTCTTGGCGAGATCTTGTGAAGAATTCAAAGCAGTGGTTTGACTTTCGTGAGATGAAGTCTAAAGGATCTTTAACACCGAAATTCCCAGATTTTAAACACAAGGATGTTGGCACAGCATTATGGCTTACAACTGCTCCTAAATGGGTTCTATCCGTGTTAGAGAATCTTGAATTTTGTGTGTATGTTCCTAAGCAGAATATCGGTAAGCACGGTAAAGATGAGGTTTGGAAGAGTTTGGTTGAAAATCCTAGCGAATGGTGGGATAACCGGTTGGGTAAGAAAAATGTGAAAGGACCCGATTTCAAGCATAAAAAAACCGGTGAAGTGCTTTGGCTTAATAGCTCACCTGATTGGGTTGTGTCCAAGTTGCCACCACTGAGACAGAAACAAAGTGCTGATGCTGATGAGCTTTATGAAGCTACTTGAGGGGGGTTAACAAAGAAAGGTTTTGTTTCTTAAAGTGTATGGAAGGAACATGTGCAATCAAATCTTCAAATGTGAATGGATACTCTCAGGTAGATTGACTCTTTTAGGTCCCCTAATGAAACGTGGAACGAGAAGTGTAATTTTGTACCAAGTTAATGCTTAGCTGTGGTAAATGTGAGACACTTCCTTTACAAAAGTTGCATTTTTATGTTTTCTGAATCCTCCTGCCAAACATATGGACTGATTTAGTAGAGAATATGTTGTAATGTTTCTGAATTGAGCAGGATTGTTATTACGTTTTGTAGGACATTGATCTTGCTTGTTATTGTTTTCATGGACCTCAAGTCGGAGCTCAGCTTGAGGTCAATAAAAAGTTCGATTTGACTTTAAGCCGGTCGGCTCTACGGGGGCTCAGCAAGGCGCTTTACAACTCTTGACGATCTGTCACGTGACAGAGACTCATAATCCAACCATGTCAATTGCCCTGCAAACTGAGCTGGTAGTGATTTTCCAAAGCATAGGTAGGTCTAATGGGGTGGGGACATATTGTAAAGATCATAAATCCATAATTCGGGCATCAATAATTTGGAATTTCAAATGCTTGAATTCCAATGGAAAAACAGAATAATTGAACTGATTATTATTGTTGCTTTTCCTCTAAGAGACCATGTTGAAATTTATTTGCTCCAATGATGAAGAAACCGTCCTCAAAGAATAATGCATATTCTTTATCAAGATATGTTGTTGAGTCCACTGCCACATCTCATACTCATGTCTTACTGTTTGATTCCTCTCAGAAAAAAAACAACATCGTCATTGTTTGGAAAGTGTATCGTGTGTGGAGGGATTAGTGAAACATATCGATGTAATTGCGGAACAAAAAAACAGAAAATAAAGAACGTGAAAATAAAATTCGTTTTATTAAATAGATCTAACAAAAAAACTATTACAGTATAAATCTGATTCGGAAGAAAAGTACGATGCATAACATAAAGGACTAGAGATGAAACCGATGTGAGTAAGTTACTCTTTCCTTAAGACAAATTGCTCAGGTATAGTGTCCACAGTAGTAGCAATTGTCTCTCAAGATACAACGGCTTCACGTCTTGGATTTAGAGGCACTTCAAAAATCCGAGCTCCGGTGAACTTACAGAGTGCTCTGAGTTCTCTTAGACTCAAGAACTAGAATTATATGACAGACTCTTTGTAGTGGAAGACACAAGAGAAATTCAATGCTCTAACATTTATCCATGTGGTTCTTTATATAGTGGAGATATGATCCAATGCTTGAATATGATTGGCTATATGACACAAGTCGGCCAACTTTTCTCTCAACAAAAGTTATTCTGGACGACCTCTATTACTCTCTTTGGGATTAAGCTTGGGCCGACTTAATCCTCAACTCTGATTGGTCGGATGACGCGTTGTCCGAATTCTGAATGGTCAGATGACTCAATCACAGGAATTCTGATTGGTCGGATGACTTTATCACATGTCGCGTGTTAAAAAAAATTTAATTTTTGGTTAATTTCATAAAGAAACTTTGTCCAAAAAATTAATAGCAACAACCGAACCGAGCAGAGCATGAGCACGAGCCGCACGTAAGTCTTCCGGAATAGACTCTTGGTGCGGAGGGACTTCACCGAACGTGTACACTATCGGAGTCTTCCGGAATAGACTTTCGTGGCTATTGGTGATCCACCAATAGGTTGCACTAGATGACTCGTGGTGGACAGCACCATGCATAGTGCCATTGAATGATGATGTAACAAAGATAAGTTAAGCTAGTAACAGTTAGTCACAACATGTTTATGAGCATGAAGTGAACTCTAAAGATTGAGTCGGTCTCATGAAGATAACTTAATCATAATCGTTAAACATTTTTGTTGTAAAACTCTCATTATACATTAACCTCTCACTCTTGCTAAGTACTTTGTACTTACCTCCTTTGCATTTTGTTTTGTATGCATTGTGGGGTGAGAAGACGAACAGTTTGATCTTGAGCTCGTTGAGGAGTTTGACGATGATATGTGACGGAGATGCTTGATGATGTTTTCTTGTTGTTTTAGTTTATAAGCACTGTACTAGATTATGTTGTATTTTTTGTATATATTAAAGACTATGTTGTACTTTATTTCATGTGTGTAAGACAAGTTTGTAAGATCTTTCCTTGAGACATCGTATGTTGTAAGTTTCTTTTCGTTGTTGTAAGGATAACTTTCTATCTTAAGTCGGTTTGCAATCTATTCATAGTAACTTTTATGTTTGCCGAGTTTTTTTGGCTTCCGTTTGCTTTATTTTGATACAACGTAGTAGAGGCTTACGTATAATATTAAACTTATTCGATATTATACGTGCCGAACGTTTCTTTTCTGGATAAGGACTCGGTATCCGGGAAATGGGCGTTACAGATCATTAACCCCAATAGTTTGTTGGTCCTCAAGTACCACAATTTTTTCTGAAATCTACACTTTATCATTTGAATGTGTACTCTCACCACCAACCTTTTTCTCCATATATGTTTGTTCTGTTATACCACATTTGGCTGGGTACTCTCACCAACAACTTCCGGAACTGCAACATCTTGTTCAGTTTTAGACATTTCTCTCAAATGATCCATCAAATTGCTTGTTGATTATTGTCAACTTTGTACCAACATCACTACCTTTATTACCACAGAACACTGTACGAATTAGGTAAATTAGACGAAGAATTGCGTGATTTATGAGTCAATTGCACGTTCGGCGATTCGTAGTTCATAAAACATTTATTCTATTTATTCCTAAAATTGGTATTACTATGCCCTAAATCTATGATGTCATATTTGTATCGTATCACGCAATATAGTTATATCGTGTCATTCTATGTTAGACGTGGCCGGTTCCATGTCGGTTCCGGGTCCAAAATGGAACCGGAACTGCCAGTTCCAATTTCTAGCCGGTTCCACCGGGTCTCGGGAACCGGCGGGTTTGGCGGTTCCCCGGGCCGGTTCCGGGTCTCGACGGTTCCTGGATCCAGACGGTTCATATCACGGTTCTGATCACGGTTCAGATCACGGTTCTAAAAAAATCAATATTTTTTTTAGAAAAATTATAACTTACGTTAAAATTAATAATAAATTCTAATTGGTTATTAAACTTTATATAATATTTAATTTCATAACTATATTTTAAAAAACACACGGCTTGTATAATATTTAATTTCATAACTATATATAATATTTAATTTCATAACTTATATTCTAAATTGTTAGATATTTTTTCATAAAGTAAATATTTTATAATCGTTTGCATTCGAGTTAAAATTTAATTAATATTATGCAACGAACGAACGGTTCGACTTGCCCGTCGCGGTGGGTCGAGAGGCGAGTTCTTCGCAGGGTTGAGGCGAAGCGCTAACTTCGTAGGTGTTTAAGGCAACACTTTCAAACCTAAACGGATACATGTGTGCATTCATAAAGTGTTTTATGCATTTTCAGTTTGGATTCATGTATTTTCAGATTCAGGCATCATTTTCGAACTGATGCGCCCTTACATGAGTGCATGCATCCGGTGAACGGTGACAATTTTTTCCAACATAAATAATTTGTAAGTAAATTAAAGAATAATGCGTAGTTTTATAATTGTTTATTTTTTATGATTAATTTGTAAGTAAATTATGATAGATAATATTATGATAATATGAGAGTTAGAATAAAATTGTGGGTGAAAAGTGATGAAATATATATGTATTTATAGTGTGATATTTTAAAATAAAAAAAATTATTCAAAAAATTTGAATATACGTTGGACTTGGCTTGGAGAAAAAAAAAAGAAAAAGAAACCGTCGGTTTGGGTCCTCCGGTCCGGATTCAGTAGGTTTGACCGTCTTGGTTTTCTTCCGATTCAGAATTTGATGCCCGGATCCGGTGAAACCTAAACCGGATTACCAGAAACCACCGATTCCTGAAGACCGTGAACCATCGTTTAAAAACCGAAAGCCGCCGGGTCCGACCTGAAAAAAGACTCGGAACCGGCCACCTCTATTCTATGTATCACTCACCTCTATTCTATGTATCACTGCTTCGTAAATTACACATTCATGAGGTGAATTGATCAACGAGCCCGGAACCAAAGGTCCGTTCGTATGGTATGGGAATCTAATCATTATATCAACCACACTTAAACTAGGGTGACGGGCCCACAATACCAGCTCGATAAGTGGGGCAGCATTAGCTAAACCAGCTATTATGATTCTGTGTCTTCTTTATTATTTATTTATTAATTTTCTTTTTCTTTTTTCTTTTTTCTTTTTTCTTTTTTCTTTTTCTTTCGGGTCACTTATTCCACACGTTCTTTGATCGGTGAACTTCATCCTTGTATGTCAACAAGATCTGAAATTCTCCATTCTCAAGCAACCTTATGGAAAGAATACTATCCAACGTTCTTCTTCTTCTCTTTCTCTAAGATTGCAAGGGAAAAGTGGACTCCAACTTCTACTAATGTCTTCTGTTTCTTTGTGAAAGCGACACTGTAAGCTAAAAAGACGAACAAATAAGACATAAGCAAAGCTCAGATCTAGTGACTGACTGATCTATCTTAGCAGGTAAGTACCAATGTCTGCTGCATTTTCACTCTAATCACGAAGCAGTTACATGGTGTGTTCATGGAGATTTAAGTACTTCTTCTTTGCGTATTACCTTAATTAGCATCATCTGGGTCGCGTTTTTCTTGGTGAAAACTGAAAAGTTTTTTTTTTTTTTTTTTTTTTTTTGTGACTTAAATTCTCTTGCGAAGATGTGCTAAGTACTTTTGTTTTTCTTGCTGTGAAGACATTGAAAGCTGAAATACACTCTTTTAGATTTAGTGGCCAATATATCTTCTGATCTGTATAAGTTTCAACCCTGTGTTCTGTTCGATTGGAATTAGCAACAAACCAGCTGTAGACAGAGACATTCTTAACAATTGGATCAGAGCTTACTTCTGCTATTATTGTTTATTTTAGTTTTTATTACTTGCCGACAATAAGGGTGAGTTTTTCTTATCCTTAAAAGGTTAGTTAATAAGTGCTTGAAGATTTGAGAACTATGCACAACATGGAACTCACATGATTTTGTCCTGTTTTTGTGAAATATATTCATACTCAAACAAGTATTTTGGAATGGTGGCTTGAAATCGCCGTATGTTGGTCTGTTTCTGCAGAACAAGTTGTTGAATGCGAGAATATGGGGAGGAAAGGAAACTGGTTGTCTTCTGTGAAAAAGGCTCTCAGCCCTAAAAAAAAGAAAGCTCAGGTATATGTGTTAGATTTTATGCAATGTATTGTGGGCTGTGGATCATTTTGACCCTTTTTTTTATAATCTATATACTATTAAACTCGTATCTCAATTTCCAGAAAGAAGCTAAATCAAATGAAAAATGGTCCGGAAAGGAAGATCCCTCCTTTGCTGATTCTTCTAATCCGGAGACTTTAACCATTTCTCATCCTCCACCTGTTCTTGTGGAAGAGAATAATTTGGTAGAAGCCGAAATCGAGCAGACAAAGCATGCTTACTCTGTTGCAGCTGCCACTGCTGCTGCAGCTAATGCTGCAGCCGTGGCTGCTCAAGCTGCTGCAGAAGTTGTTCGTCTGGCTGCTTCACATCCATTTGCTGGGAAATCCAAGGAGGAAGTGGCTGCAATTAGGATTCAGGCTGCTTTCCGAGGTTATATGGTATGGTCTTCGTTAATTCTTGTGCTAAAAAAAGTATGATGTTTCCTCATTCTTGTGGGTAATGGTTTCAGCACATCTTTCCCCTTAATTCATAAATGAGGTGCTTGCCTATGCTTTGGCTTTTTCAAAATAAACAACCTCCCCAGAAAAATACATCAACATTTTCAACTATTTTAGTTTCCACATTTGCCTTTTTCACAGTGACCAGGATGCATTTGTTTCTAGTCTGTGATTAACATTTAAAGTTAAATATGTTCCTACTTCCTCTTCCCCATGATTGCAGTCGTGGTATTTTATTTGGGATCTCTCGTGCTATCTACTTGCGCTATTTTCTAGTTCAATGATAAGCTGCTAAATCTGTTCTCTAGTGAAGGTATCATGTTTGTTTTCTCTCAGGCGAGAAGGGCACTGAGGGCTTTGAGGGGACTTGTCAGGCTAAAATCACTTGTAGATGGGTCAACTGTTAAACGCCAAACTGCAAATACTCTAAAAAGTATGCAAGCTCTATCTCGTGTGCAAGCCCAGATTTGTTCCAGAAGAATCCGGATGTCTGAAGAGAACCGCGCCCTCCAGAGACAACTTCTACAGAAACGAGCTAGAGAACTTGACAGCTTAAGGGTTCGTTTCTGTTTTAATCAATATTCTCTTCTGGTCCTGTAGGTTGGTTTGGAAAAATGTTAGATCAGTATTAGGAGGCCAGGAGTTCCTTGTGATTCATTTTATGACTTCTGCATGATTTCATACCTTCATTTTGAATATATTTTCTATTTCTTTGAATCAAGGTGTTTGGCTAAAAACCAAGTTTTTTTTTTTTTTTTTTTTTTTTGATGCATACGTAACGTTTTCCAAAGTCCTTTACATTTTCCACCTAGTTTCTGCAGCATTGAACACACAATCGGTTGTTCCCACTAAAGATGTTTTTGATTTCTGTGTCTTACCTTTATTCTGTTGCATCAATCAATTCAGAACCTTTGCATTATGACAGATGGGAGAAAAATGGGATGATAGCTTGCAATCTAAAGAGCAGATTGAAGCAAGTTTATTGCACAAGTTTGAAGCAGCCACGAGAAGAGAAAGAGCCTTAGCTTATTCGTTTTCCCATCAGGTACTCCATTCATTTATCTATTACAAGTTCAGAGATGAAGAAATGTGGAGTACTGGAGTGTTTTAGTCATTCCCAGCAGTATCCTGTTTTTCTTATAAAATAATACATATCTCTACTGTACAACCACTTATTTCAAATACTCTAGCAGCATCTTCATCCCTATCTCTATCACATTTTATATTCATATCTCACATCCCCATTTCTATCCATTCAATTAATATTTCTTTTTCAACTACAACATTTCCATCTCTATCCTTAAAATATTTTAATCATTAAAAATATGTGGTGTTACTGTTGCAGATCCCTAAGTTTTTTAGAGATGAGGATTCAGTGCTGCTGATTTTTTTATTTATCCTTAATATTTATCCCCGTTTAGTAAAGTAATTCATTAAAATTTTGTGTTTTTTTGGGGTTGAGCGCAGCAAAGCTTGAAGAAGTCATCAAGACCTACCAATTTACTCTTTACTGATCCAACCAATCCTCAATGGGGTTGGAGTTGGTTAGAACGATGGATGGCGGCTCAACCGTGGGAGCAAGGTGTTGGCAATGAGAAGGAGCTAAATGGGGACCACTTGTCAGTTAAAAGTACAAGCATGATCAATGTGGGTGAAATTACCAAGTCGTTTGCTCGTCATCAACTGAACTCTGACAACTCTTCTTCTTCACCAGCCAACCACCAAATGCCAAATCACCAGTCTCCTACTCCCATTTCCAAGCAAGTTTCTTCAGTAGCTTCAAGAAAACTGAAACCGGCAAGCCCGAGAGTAAACCCAACTCCTCAAGATGATGATACAAGGAGCATTTTCAGCTTACAGTCAGAGAGAACTAGAAGACACAGCATTGCTGGGGGATCATCGATAAGAGATGATGAGAGCCTTGCTAGTTCTCCTTCTGTTCCAAGTTACATGGCTTCTACTCATTCCGCAAAGGCGAAATCTCGTCTGCAAAGTAGTAGTCCTTTAGGCTTGGAAAATGGTACACCAGAAAAGGGATCTTCAGTTTCCACAAAGAAACGGCTTTCTTACCCTCCATCGCCTGCTCGACCAAGGCGGCATTCTGGTCCACCAAAAGTGGATACTAACTCCATTGCTGAGCTAAATGCAAACAAAGAGGAGGCTGGTGATGATTAATGATGAAAGAGAAAGTCCCAGTTCTGCACCATCTGTGAGTGGTGATTTTAGGTTTGGGAAAAATGTTTAGAGCATATATACGTGGTGAATAAAACACTAGGTTGGTGATCATGTGAGTGTGTCTGTATTTTGATCCGTTATTAATTAATCTGTTGTTTTCGATTTGAAGTGTAATTCCTTGTTCTATGAGAGATTTGTTTTACTCTTAAGTCAAATGCTGTGAAAAAACATGAAGATGATTCTTGATTCATTTTGAAGATTTCTTTGTAACTAAAATTCACTTTAACGTACTGTATTCTGTGTCTTTGTTGAAGTGAGCATTCTTGATTCATTTACGTAGGGCATTTGTTTGTATATATATCTCTTCTTCAGATATTTTGCATTTAAAACACACACACACTAGTTGTAACGCACCTAAACTCTCTGCTAAGTGAGCCATAAATGATCCAGCTAACTGTTTATACCGTTCTCAAACATTAACATTGACTTTAGCTTTTCAACAAAACGATAAATTGAAACATATTTGTTTTCATGCCGAAGAAGTGTGAAACTTCTAAAACAAAACTAGCTACCAGCTCCAACTTTCTAGGATAATCACCTTCTTCTAAGCCCTTAGAAGACCGAAGACCAGCCCATAATATGCATCATATATGTTATTGGGCTTGGGAAGAACACTATTGTGCTTGGAGAACTTAATTAGAGGTTTTTTACTACCTCCTTCCCAAAATATAAGTCATCTTATACTTTAATTTTGTCCCACAATATAAGTCAACGAAAACTGATTTCATTGATGTAAAATATGTACAGTATAGTGTGTGTATATATATATACAGTTGGGGGAATAATCTGGGTATTCTAGAAATATCTACACAATAAATACAAATATATCCGTAATAAATACAAAATATTATAATATCTCCTAATACGTTGTGACGTTCTTGCCAAAGTTTCGTAGATTGGATTATCTAAGATTGTTGTTTCGAGCTATCCATTGAAGCCTTTAGAAGGTCTTGGGCAACATTCGTTCCTTATTTCGTATCACCCATGTCGGAGGCATGACTAGTCATACGTTGGGTATTCAAAGTCCCAAGTTGGAGGTATGGTTAGTCGTATTAACCGTGTTGCACATTAAGACCTTTTAAAGGTAGTTTTCTTAATATGGAATCCATTGGCTTTAAATTGTTTGTGAACTGGATGACATAGATTAATGTAGTGGCTGACACAGAGAAAATTTTCAATGAGGGCACCGGAGCAAATTTGAAAAGTCACCGAGACATTACTGGTTTTTTTATACATTTTTAACCAAAAAAACTACATCGTTTAAATACAAAAAAATCCCTTTCCGAATCTTAGTTGGGACAATGGCCTCACTCCCAACTCAATGTGTGTCCCCCTGGATTCATGTCATGTTTTCCAGCATCCGACAAACATGAATCTTTCTTTTGATATTCTTTATCCTTACTAAGTTTAATGCATGAGTTTACTACTTTATTTAGAATAAGAAGATATGCATGTTCTTGATGAGTCTGAGGAAGAGTTTGAAGATAATACTTGGGATGAGCTTTGGAGTTTTATGCTTTATTTTATCGTTTTAGTAGTTCTTTTGAATAATGCATTGTTGCCATTAGTTACTTTCGTTCTTCCTTTTTAGACATGGATGTTGTTTGAGATTCTAGCATTTAAATTCAGTTCTTTATGATTTAGTTTGACAACAGTTACTTCCGGTTGATTAGTTATGTTGTAAGACCCCGAGGGTCAACTTCCCGAGTCTTTTGTTTGGTTATATTATGTGTTTCTCGTTAATTACTCTGATATTACTTAAGACTGTGAGCTTTAGAGTTTTTTTTTTCTATATTTCACATGCCGAACGTTTCATGTTCGGATAAGAATTCGATATCCGGAACATGAGCGTTGCAAATATGATATACATAATACAAATAATGTTATCAGAGTCTAATACAACTGGATTTCAACCATATCTTAAAGAGTTATAATCTGTGACATACACATTTACTATTTATCTTAAAGATTACTCAATCTATTTCACAATAACTGAGGCAGACGCAGAAGTAATTAATTATTTTGATTTCGATTAGATAAAAACTAGAATACCCTTATGGAAAAATAAATAATGCAAGTGCATTTAAAATCGTGTATGAGAAAAATAAAAAAGATGGGTATAAAAAGAAAAAAACTTTAAATTTCGTATTGAGAAATGTTCAGACCTCACTTATTGACAACTACATTAATTATTTGAAAATGAAGAAATTATATATAATCTATGAAATAAAGTTTAATCCTTTTTTACTGCATCAATTATTTTAAAACGAAGAAAATATATAATCTATGAAATAAAGATTTATCATATTTTAAGGATTCTACACATGAACTGTCATGAAGTGCTTTTAAAAGCCAACGGACGATGCTTGAAAATAATCTGACGTGGCAACTTGTCAGAGGTCAAAAATAGCAGCTCCAATGCTCTTCAGTCTACGTGGAGGCAGACAATAGGCTAACGTAACGTGGTCTGACTTGAAGATTCATTCTTCAAGAGCCACATCATCGGCAAACGACTATGGACGATTGCAAAAATCGTATATGAACTGAAACCAACAATCCCTCTCCCCCCGGTCTCTTATTTATTTCCCTCTTTTTTGTTTTTTTTTAATAGTTTGTATTGGATCACTGATTTATTCCATATATATTACAACCTGTTAGTTTTACGTGCATTGTGTATCTGCTTTGCCTGGTGATGACGAACTGGGGATGGATAACTGGATGGCCCAAAGCTATGGATTTGATAGATTGGAGGGGATTTATTTTCACAATGTTTTTATTGAATTTCGTCCTCTCTTGCCAGTTGTTCTTCCTTCAGCCTCTCGTTGCGGCCTTAGGTAACGGACATTCTACAAACTCTTGTTTTAATTGCACTTGATTTCATTGACATTTACTTGCATACGCGTCTGCTTTTGTCCCCTTTTTAAAATTTTGATTCTAGCAGAATAACTAGTCTTTGGTCATGGCTGGAGTGCGCCTCTTACTTAACCCCTGCAGAAAATGAAGTTCAAATATTGATTTCTATACATACATATATATATTCAACAAATGAAGTGGATATTTAACGGGTGCTATTTATTTTGTTTGTATGAGAACTTCAGTTCATCTGTGTTGTTGTTGTTATTGGTTTTTTTTCTCTGTTTTTTAAAATTTTTTTTTGTTTTTTTTATGTATTGAGTTTGCCCATCATAGGTATGTCCCCTTTATGGAGGGATTGGGTTGTTATTCTTGTCATCTTGAAGGGTATGAAAACGATTTGGAGGTGTTTTGGAATCTTTCATTTAGTTTCTGTATCTAGACATTTGAGAGGGAAAATTTGTACTTGCATGTGCTGTGGAAATGTAATGACGCCATTCATCTAGAGCTTTTCTCAACATTTTTCAGAAACTTTTGCAGCAAGGATTTATAATTAGCAAAATTCTTTTGAAAATTGGTGCACAATTCTACATTTGTAACTGGGATGCAGTTTCCACCTGCCCCACTAAGGTAGTTCTGTCAATCACAGTTGGATTGGAAATGCTTCATGCATTAGCAATTCAAGCAGACTTTTATTCTTTTCTTTTTATTAATTGTTGGCCTCTTCGGCATCAGACTGATCTTTTAAATAGCAATGATTCTTTTACAAGATGAAGATAGGAAATAGTGCTTTCATGGATTGTGTGCACTTTTGTTGGGATTTGTTAATGTCCTGAATGTTTAGCGAATTGTGCAGATGGAAAGCCTGTAGACGGCGCCGCACTGTTTCAGAAAGTCTCAGAAAGTGTAAAAGTTAAAAAATTTAGTGAAGCGCTTAATGATCTTAATGCTGCTTTGGAGGCGGACCCTGCACTTTCTGAAGCATATTTTCATCGAGCATCCATTCTACGTCAGCTATGCAGGTTTTGTCTTTTTCTGTTAACTGTGCTATGTTATGCCTTGGTTAACTCAGGATATTTAACTCAACCAACTAGTCAATATCGTTTCATAACGTCAATAGATACAAGTTGCCTTGGACTTCCAAGGTTGTTGTGAGCCACAAGGTTTTCCTGATAGTACATAGAAACCTAGAGTACTCTTGCAGTTCTTCTCTCAACATGATTTTTTTTTTTGTATTGCTCGTCTTATTTATTATTATTTTTACATACATCCTCTAGGGTTGTATGCCTTTTATAAGGTTTGCTGCATCTAAAACATCACATAGGAGCATATTCAATCATCTTGGCTTCAGTCGTTCTCCTTTTTCTCTCTATTATCTGATAAGTACGCTTACATGATTCAGGCAATTTTTGGCTAATGTAGATATGAGGAAGCGGAGAGAAGCTACAAAAAGTTTTTGGAGATGAAGCCTGGAAGCTCAGCTGCAGAGAAGGAACTTTCTCAATTAGTTCGGGCCCAGGATGCGTTAAAATCTGCCATGAGTCTCTTTGAATCTCATGACTTTTCAAAAGCATTGGATTATATTGACAAAGTTGTTCTTGTCTTTTCTCCTGCATGTTCAGAGGTACATATCTCATGGTTTTTGAAGTACTGTGCCTAACTTAGTATTCAGGTACAACTTAAAGGACGGCCCCAATAGGAAACAATAGTGATACCGGGTATACATGTTTGTATTCTTTTAGCTTAATTCTAATGGTTTTTAAGTTGATGTTTTTTTTTACTACTGAGATGCAATCTAAAGAAAATTCCCGCCACCCACCCTGAATTAGTACCGATAACAATGACCATATTGATCATACAATATATTCCACCTTAACTAGTTTCTCACAAAAGTACCAATGAGGTTTGGTCCAGTGGTCAAGCTGAGGCCTGAGGACCTCTTGTTCCTGGGTTCAAGTCCCACTTGGGACATGTGTGTGAGTTTATATAAATTTCGCATCTGTTAAAAAAGAACCATGTCCACACAACTATGTTTCATTGCTCGGGGTGGCCTTGGGTTGGTTTGGTTTGTTTTGCTTTGCGAGTGGTAATGTACATACACACACACAGAGATATATATTTGATATGTATATGTGTGTCCATTGGTTGAGATATATATTTGATATGTATATTTGGGTTGGTTTGGTTTGTTTTGCTTTGCGAGTGGTAATGTACACACACACACAGAGAGATATATATTTGATATGTATATGTGTGTCCATTGATATGTATATGTGTGTCCATTACTTTTCTATTTTTATATACATAGATACATGAATGTTGTTTGGTTGAAAATATGGAGAAAAAAACAGTCAAACCAGTAGAGTTTCGGTTTGGTTCAACCAAACAATAAATATTCTGCATCCATTGGTTTCGTTTTTTGTTGGGATTGGATCAGTTCTGTTTTTTTATTTGGTATGGGTGATCGGTTTTCTTGTTCTCCCCCGTTCATTGCAATATTTGCATCAACGTTTGTAATTGCCTCATCCTCGTTTCAGGCAAAAATTCTTAAAGTGAAGCTATCAATAGCGACCAAAGATTATTCTGGTGCCATATCTGAGACAGGATACCTTCTCAAAGAGAATGACGATAACCTAGAAGCATTGCTGCTACGTGGCCGTGCCTATTATTATTTAGCTGATCATGATGTTGCTTCAAGGTTTGTAACACATGGTATATAACTATTTTCATCTCATCCATGTCCTGTAAAAAGATTATAAAAACAAATAAAGCGCTGTCAAATTGTTATATGTTTATATTCTCTATCGAAAGTCATGAGATTTTGCTGATATGATTTCCATTTCATGTAATCTGCTATCTTAGGCATTTCCAGAAGGGTCTTCGTCTAGACCCGGAACACGGTGAACTGAAGAAAGCATATTTTGGATTAAAGAATCTACTCAAGAAGATGAAAAGTGTGAGTGATTAATGTTATTCTAAGACTAAAAGTGTTAATAACTTTTAGCATTAGTTTTTCCATTTATGATTTTTCATCAGATTAGTAAGATTTTTTGCAGGCGGAGGATAATGCGAGTAAAGGGAAACTTCGGGTTGCTGTAGAGGAGTACCGAGCAGCCCTTGCCATGGATCCAAACCATACTGCACATAATGTACACATCCATCTTGGTTTGTGTAAAGTCTTGGTGAAACTTGGCAGGGGAAAGGATGCAGTTACTAGCTGTTCTGAAGCACTTGAAATTGATGAGGAGCTTGTAGAAGCACTAGTTCAGGTTTGCTGTTGTTGCCCGACTCTTGTTGTTCATCAGTAAATGTGCATATAATGCTTGAGCAAGTCGATTCTGTTTCATTAATGTGGGACTATCTTTTGCAGAGGGGAGAAGCTAAATTGTTGACAGAAGAATGGGAGGGAGCTGTAGCAGATTTGAAGTCCGCTGCTGAAAAATCACCTCAGGTTTGCCTTTCGTATAAGTCTTTTTTTTTTTTTTTTTTTTTTTAAATATTTTTTTTATGTGGAGCCTTTCATATAAGTCTTGTTTTTGCCTCTTAGCATAAGACTGCCCATGAATTCTCTAACTGCCAAATGGATACAATCGATGGCAATGTTTAATCAATAGTTTGTGGCGTTTTAGTTTAGGTGCTGATATATGCAGACTCTGAGGTTCTAGTTCTCCATTGAACAGGATATGCATATTCGTGAATTACTGATGAAGGCAGAGAAATCGCTGAAGATGAGCCAGCGAAAGGATTGGTACAAGATTTTAGGCGTCTCAAAAACTGCTTCTGTATCAGAAATTAAAAAGGCTTACAAGAAGCTTGCTTTGCAGTGGCACCCAGATAAGAATGTTGACAACAGAGAAGAGGCAGAGGCTAAATTCCGAGAAATAGCTGCTGCATATGAGGTTTGTTCTGCTGAATTATCTTCTTTCTTTTTCTCTTTGGAGGGGGGATTGGGAGTGGGTTGTATAGGATCTGTCTTTGAGAATATCAACAGCTTTCCTTGGACATACAACTTACTCTTCCTTTGTCGATTTAGCACACCTTTTGTTTCATATTATGTGGCGTCTTAGAATATCAAGAGAGCATATTTATTTTTGCACGTCTACTGAACCGACCAATGCTTTAATGATAGTCAAAGGGCTTTTTTTTTCACTTACCTAAAAATGATCACTTTTACCCACTTTCTATTCTGGGGCGAACTAACCCATCTAAAACGAAAACTATAATGAAACACAGCGAGTAATTTTAAGCATTGATCTAGTATGATAGAAAAATGTCTTGCTGTGATCTGTCAATGCCAACTTCAAAGGAGTCTATGTCTCCAGACACTCCACCATATTGTATGGCTTACGTACGATACATGTTTCTTTTATTATATTTGACCTTCCTCCTACATGGAGATAGAAAGGATTGACCCTCATTAAACGTTGCTAAAACAGTAATGGCTTTCCATGTTTCAGATCCTTGGTGACGAGGAAAAGCGTACAAGGTTCGACAGGGGTGAAGACATCGATGACATGGGTTCAGGAATGGGAGGAGGAGGAGGATTTAACCCATTTGGAGGCGGTGGACAGCAATTTACATTCCACTTTGAAGGAGGATTTCCGGGTGGTGGTGGTGGTGGTGGAGGATTTCCTGGTGGCGGCTTTGGTGGTTTCCAGTTCTAAGTTTGGGTTGGAATGTGAATATCCTGTTGTTTGATATGATTATTGGCCAGTCGATCAAGAAATTGCAGAGAGCAGATGCTATGAGTTTTGCACACTAACTATTTACCAAAAAGTACACAGAGAAACACAGGGTTTTGTACTTTTGGCTTTGAGATAATAGAACTTTTAACTTTGATTGAAAAAGTAGTAGAGGTGTAATTTATTTAGCTGTATTCTTTCATCTTTTCAGAATGGTCCACTTTGGCTTGTTTGAATCTTGTAACATGAGCTCAAAATTTCTGAAGGTTTTATACAACAAATAGATAACTTTTGAGAATACTTTGAGAACCTAAGCTCATTTACTTTCCTTTCTTTACATGTTTATGTTAGCCTAATGACATGTCTCTGCAAGTACTTTATATTAATGATGAACTAATAACAGTGCATTGAAGTAAAGGGTATTTATTCATTGCCTCATTTCACAAACTTTCTACAAGAAACAACATTCAACCAAAAGATTTGAAGCTTTATGAGCTCTACAAAAAGAAAACATCAAATTCTACCTACTATGAGAATTCCCTAAAGCACAATTCAGGTGCTTTATCTGAGGAATTATTATTGTGTGAATGTACAAACAACAACTATCCAATGGTCTGAATGCAACAACATAGATTCTCCATCTAACGATCGAAATTTCCCCGTCTTTTCTTCAGTAAAAGATGTGTTAAACACTAGGTGGTTGATGCCCAAATCTGGAAGCAGAATGCATAATCCCAAAGGTGTCTCTCTGTCTATGTCAATCTGTAATAACATTTCTCCCCATGAAGAAAAACCTCATAGCCTTCGCCGCAAGGACACTTGAAATGAAGGATTAAGCCCCCCTCTGTTTGTTTCACCCAAACTGAGTCATGAGTCTGATTATTCTCAGCTTTTTCCTGAAATCATTAGCAATTGAATATCACACCCCAACACAACTTTTGTTGACATTTACATTATCAAGTACAATTAACTAAAATGAAATATTATGATTAAGGTTTTCCTGTTGGCTACACACAGAAGAATAAAAGAAGGAAAGTATGATTATCTGAACCTTGTTAATGGAGTTGATGTTGACATCATTTTGATGAGTATCTTCATCTTCTTGTTCTTGTTGTTCACAATCAACTTGCCCCATCAATTGCATCAGCTCTTCAACTCTTTCCTTAAGTTCCCTCATCTTCTGAAAATACAATACAATTCAATTCCTGTAAATCTTTCCGAACCAAGAAACTGAATTTAAAAGAGAAAAATATAAACCCTAACCTTGGAATTTGGAGATCCTTGATGATGAAACATATGGGGACGCAGCCTCCCAGGTGGAGTTGTGTTTACAGCCGGATCATATTCATGCTCCGATGAGAAGGGATTAGACGGTGACCTGTGTAGGGGCGGCGGATGGGGAACCATCGGAAATGAATCTTGTGATTCCAAAATCGCAAGAGGGTTCTTGGAATTCAAGGGCATTGAAGAAGGGGATAATGGATTCTTCAGAGAATTCAAAGCCGCAGCAGAATTTGGGAAATCTTGGCAGGCACCTGGAGAGCATGGAAAGTCAGAGAAGCTCCGACGGAGATTATCCCTTTTCCGTTCAGCAGAAGACGGCGGTGATGGATCAGGAGAAGAGGGGTTGGTGGCGGAAATGGCAGCTCTCTTTGAAGATGGTTCATAAAAAGATGAATGTGAGGGAGGTGGTGATCTTTTCTTTGCTGATCCACAGCTGCTGCATTTTCTCAGTGGTTTAATTGCAGTGTCGGAAGTGGAGGTGTTGGCGGTGGCAGTAACGGCGGTGGCGGCGGTGGCGGCGGCGGTGGGTTGGAGGTGAGGGAGTTTCAACACAGTGAAGCCATTGAGGGCAACGGAATCAACTCCATTTTCATAGCAACCTTCTGGGATTTCTTGAGAAAACTCTTGTTCACTTTCTTGATTCATCATTTTTTATTTGTTTTTCTCTGAGATCAATTTTCGTAAACTGAGTTTTCGAAAATAAAATGAAGAATGAAACGCAGCTTTGTAAACTGCTGGCTGAGGCAGTTATAAACGGTTATCCATAACAAAGCAACGAAAAGTGGCGGTTATATATCCTTCACGTAAAATTCATCGTTACAAAGATCGATTTTTCATTTATCATCTCCATAGTTTAATTTTAAGTTTATATTTGATTTGAAAAAATCAAAATCAAGATAATAGTCCGAAAATAGATTCGATATTGTGCTAATAATAATGTCTAAAGTATACTGTTTCGAGATTTTAATTAGGGTTATATCAAAGATAAGGGTCAAAATCGTCTTAAGCTATCTTTAATTAGGGTTGAGCAGAAGTAATACTTTATTCACATCACGATATTTATTAAGTCATCTTATACTCCGGTAAAAATAGACATTATAATGAACATTATGATTTTTATTAAAAGTTAAGGATATCACATCAAATTTACATGAGACATCACAATAAAGTTTAAAAATATACATTAATTGTGGTACTCTCTTCAGGTCAATGATAAATTTAGTATGATGCCGTTAAAGATCTTCTTCTTATTTTAAGGGCCCGAGATTCTACCATGATACCATGCAAGGGCGGACGCAAGATCTCGGATAAGGGGGCAATAAATTTTTTAAAGACAAATAAAAAATTTAAGGGGGGTAAACGATATACTTTGTACATATATTAGTGTGATTTTTCCAGATCATGTCGGTTCACGCCTCTCATTGGTTAGAAGTAAATTCGCCATCGATACCACGGTTATACAAAGAAGTAAAACAAACACTTTTAGCCGACGATCAGTTTTATGGTGGTCATGGACCACCATGTCACACTTGTTTAATCAATAATTTTTTAATAGAAGGGTAAAATTGTAAAAACATGGAATTTATATTTTATACGGTAAGGCATAATGTATTTTTCTGATTTCCTATTGATCCTGGATCACCAAATCATACTGGATCCAAGATCATAGTAAAATTTGCGTTAACCGAAAACTATAAAATCAACTTACATTTTTAGATTGTGATAACCCCCCACCCATCCATGTAACTCCCACCCCATCGCATCCTCTTCTCCGTTGCAACGCTCCTCTTCCTTCTTTTTATTTTTTATTTATATATCTTCTTCTTTATCTTTCTTCTTTCTTTTCTTCTTTAACAACTCGTTTTGGAGACCGATCCCTTAAACGAAAACAGACTATTTGACACGTGACCCTCAACTTTATGAAACACGTCAATCTGTCATCTATTAAAAACCATTAAAGTACCAAGGCAGTAATTAATAATAATTAAAAACTCAGATCATTTACCTCTAAATCTTCATACAATTGCTGCTATATTTGAACTCCATTAACAAAATAAGATGACTATAATCATGGCACACTTGGCATGTAGCCCACATCATCTGACCAACGTAATAATGTTGAGTAATTGACTCTCAAATCCTAGTTTGTGATTGGTTTATGACATGGGTATAACTCTGAAGTTATATTACATCGTTTATAATGGGCCTTAAGCGGGTCAAACATAATCAATGGGCCAGTTCATCATTGCCCAATGTTGGGCCTTCAGTCCAAAAAATAAGCCGACCTCCTTCGGGTCGCTCTCAGAGTTCAGCCGACATCATCTCAAGTCTCAATATTAGTTAGCCGACCCGGCTATACAACTATCTCTTCAGCAAAACAGATTGTCTCCGACCTCCAAAGACAGTTATACGGTATTAATGTACATAATTCCACGATTGATCTCCATTAAATGCCCAAATCCACGATTCATCACATTCCTTAATTTTAGCCTAATTGAACCATGATTGACATCACGCTGGTCCCCAATCACAATCACATGCCCTACGATCAAGAGATTCGTGAATGAACTCCCTAACGAGGGAGACCTATAAAAGGATAATCATCCTCAACTTTTCGAACTACGTTATTTGGCTTTATCCCATACATACTGGGTACATAGACTGTCTCAACGAAGCAACCATATTCCACACCCAAATCTTAAGTTCCTGTAGTTGGATTTCTGTCAAAAAAGATCAGTTACCCGATTAAATTACCTGACGCTATTTCTACATGGTCAATTGGTCAAACTCCTTCCCTAGTAAACCATGAGTAATGTTTTTTTTTTTTTTTTTCTTTCTATGATCAGTGCCTTGACTATAATATTAATTTTTTTCCACTTAGATATAATCTATGTTGCACCGACACTCCAATATGGGTAACGTGCGCCGTATCCGACACGCGCCGACACGACACGCGCGTCCGACACGCGCCGACCGCGGTGTCGACACGCGTGTCGGTTGATTTAAAATAATGTTAAATTAAATTTTAAAACCGACACGCCAGTGACACGCCCCGACACGCCTGCGACACGCGTCGACAGGAGCGGAGGCGACACGGAGGGACACGTCCCGACACGGGGACACGTTCCCGACACGGTTATTTGTATTTTTTTATATTTCTTTTGTATTTTTTTGTATTTTATATATATATATATATATATATATATATATATATATATATATATATATATATATATATATATATATATATATACTACTGTCCCCCGGCGTGTGTCGTGTCCTATATTTTTGAAAGTTCTTGCCGCGTGCCGCTGGTAATAAGGCATAGGTAATAGATGCTTGTGAGTAATAAAATAATCGGTGTCGGTGCAACATAGGATATAATTAGTGTGTACGTTGCAATGTGACACTGTGATCCATAACAAAACCATTCTCTTTATTATGATGTTGATATTAACTATACGAGCTAATAGTTTTGGTACTTAATCGGTATCGTCATATTCTATGTTACGACCAACCTAGTAATCTTGCTAGTAAGTTTAGAGGAACATTATAATCCGAACAGCCTCAACCCGCGATGAATATGGAATTTTTACCCATGCCTCTCTCTTCTCCTAAATCCATCTACTCTCTCTCGCTTCCATACATACTCCGATCTTCTTGTTGTGTATCCTTTTTTGGTGCCGTCCGTCGTGAGGTGCCGATGCTGGGTGTTTCTTTTTGTATTTCGGTTCCTTTTCTAGCACGTTTTTTACACCGGCTTCTTGTCTCTTCTTCTCTTGCTTATGGAGAAGTAGATATGGTATTTGCATGCTTTGTTTCAGTAGGTTTTCTGGTCATCGGAGATGGATGCATCTATTTACACCCCACCCCCATTAAATCTATCTGAGACCCCACAACAATGTTTAAAAATAATCATTGCTGTAGCGGGAATGATTTCACAATGCATTAGGAGAAAACAAGAGCAACATGTCTTGAACAAGATTAAAACAATCATAGTGTTGTAACATGACATAAACACCACACAATCACAACATTGACATTACGAATCCCATAATCTAACGGATGACATGTGATATTCGACCACTATCTGTACTCTCTATGTCACACTCTCTTAATAATACATGTCACAAAACAAGTGCAAGTACTCACATGAAACCACTAAAGGTCCTATCCAACAGAGGATGGTGATGGTTGCAACAACTTCTCACCATTTTGAAGTTCTACAGGTACAACATGCTATTATTACACGAAGAATCAAACTCGATTTTCCCTAACATTGACCATATTCTGTACAAACCGTATGTGTGTAGTTTCTTTTTATATACAATGTCAAATGACATGTCCATTGTCCAATTCCTGAGGAACCCCAACTGCATTTCTTACTTGTTCAGGATCGATTCGCCGGTGTCTGATTATGATCATCAGGGGAATGATGGGAAATCGTCACTTCTTGAGAAGTGTTTGGCTGAGTCGACAATGCATTCCGGTTTCTACTCCACCTTACCAACTCGAAAAGAATTGAAGTCCCACACATTGCACATCCAAATCCAGCAAATGTTGCAAGCAGAACCGCTAAAACTGCCTGCACACGGAGCTATTGCTCCACCAGCAAAATAAACAACAAAACGGTCAAGATTATGTCACAATGTGTAAAAAAGAGCAGTCTGGTACATGAAACAATGCTTTACCAATGAATAAAAGATGTGTGCGAAGAGAACCACCAAAGCAAACTGAATCGTTGCGTATATCCAAGCGTATTTTCTCTGAACTGAGCACCAAAATAAAAGGCAAACAAAATCATTTCACAAGAAAATCCAGCTCTCTAACTGCAAGTAGTCCAAAAGAACATACCCATGGTAGTTGATGTCATGGAAGCAAGAACACCTGATATGCAGGAGAAAGGCAGAGATATTGCAATAGCCCCGGTTCCCATTTTAGCTACCTGAATAAATTTGGCAGTATCTTAACAATCACTAGTCATTTACTAAGTAGGGTTTACACCGTCTAAGAAGATTACCAAAAGCTGCTCGAGAAAACAGAAGTATGCAAGCATGCTGACGATGACAAGAACCGGAACATCCTGCCAAACCCTGAAAAAGTAATACATTCCTCATCACAGCATACATGTCTTGAAAAAAAAAGGTAATCTTTATCACCAGGTTCCAAGATTATGCAAAAGTAGCAAAGGAACACATGAATTGCACAACAAACATGTTCAGATTCTATAACAAGAAACACTTTCCTCTGAAAGAATATGATATACGTGCCTGTATTGAGTAATTACACCTGGCTGGCCTCCAATTCCTTGGGGCTGGTCATTTGGAAGTCGTAAGAGAGTAACAGGCAAGTTCTGGACCTCTTCCTTGCAAATATCACAAGTTTTGTTCCCTTTTATGCTAAACCATTTTACTGCACAATCTTGGTGAGCAAGAGCCAGCTCACCTTTACATTTGCATTCCATCTTTAGGGTGTCGGAACCCTCGCTAAGTTCGACTAGACAGATACGGCATACTGCTTCTTCTTGAGGAATATCTTCCGCGTGATTAGGATTTCCATCTGAGGATAAGTACTAAGCTAAGGAGGAGGTTGGTTACCAAACTAAAGAAAAAAAGGGTTAAAGATAAATGCAGTCAATAGAGAAATCCCAGCACATTTCGTCTTCCTATATTCCACGTCCCAACCAAAGAAAACAAAAGCAGGAATACGAAAATAGCACATAAATCCTCAACTTAAGAGAAAGCAATGATTGATTCTATAACACAGATGTTACCTATGCCAACTTCTATAGTTGCATCTGATGTAGGTAGGCTGTGTTCTGCAACTCTTGGAGTAGTAGGTATAACACGAATCACACCATTCACAGAATCATTTTGTCTTACACTCCCATCTTTCTTTAGTGCAGGGACTGATCGTGAACGATGGATAGGGTAACGCATAACACCTTTTGGCATTGAGGTAAAATCCTGAATGTGTTTAGGAAAAAAGTGAGCTTTAAGATGTTTAATCACTAGGAATGCAATAGAATACTGCTGCCATGAAAAATAAAAATAAAGGAGTATTCCAACCTAAAGGGTTGTCACAACTTACCACCAAATGTGCATTTCCTCCATGCATCGACTCGGGACTTGAGTGTATAACTGGAGTTGCTGGCAGAGATGAGGTCCTCTTAATCTTGGGTGCAAAAATCTTTGAAATGGAAAATGACCTTGTCAATGACTTCTTCTCCCGGGATCCAGGTGGAGACCGTAAAGTTATCATGGCTTCCTTTTGAATATCTGCATTTGGGTTCCGAAATTTGAAGCTTAGTTTAGGAATCAAGCTTTTGATTGGTGCTTTGCCTCTGGTTGAAGAAGGACTCAGGGACTCATTGAATTTGAGTTGATTAGGGCTTGGTAATGGTGAAAAATTAACTCTTTTCGGGGTTGGTGATGGAGGTGGGGGTATGCTTATCCTCAGAAATTCATCTGGGAAGCCATCAGTCGGTTTTGGCATATCAGAAATCAAGTGTTCACTCCTCTGCCCTGATGATTCTTCAACTATTTCACTAGAGTACCTAACCTACAAGAAACATATCAACATTGAAGAAATTCAATCACAAGGAAACTTAAAAGAGACTTGAGATAAAGGCATCAGGGATTTAAATCAAATTTATAATTACAAAGAAAAATTTAACTATATAACACCTCCTAACCCTAATCAAAATTTAGCACAATTAACTCCTGAGACAGAAAACAAAAAAAAAAAAAGAAAAAAAAAGAGACGAACTTTAAACGCAGTGGAAGTCCAAAATTTAGCATTAGTTCTCGCTAAAATCTTTTTTGAGTGGATATTGTCCAAGAAACCCAAAAATAGCACCCCAGAAATAAGTCAACTATCAAAATCGAAGACGCTCAAGTATTGTACACCTTCTCCACATCTCCAATTTCATGTAAAGCAAGGAGAAAGGAAGCAAGAAAAAAAACAAAAGCAAAATACATGGAGCAAAAATAGCTTGCAATTTGTAAGTGCATCAGTTACAAAAACATATACTAAAATTCATAACAGAGCAGAGTGCAGACTAGTACCCTTTGCAGGGGAGGGAGAGAAGAAGAAGATGACGGAGAAGGAGGAGGCGGTTTGTCAGCAGCACCTGTAGAGCCCTGGATATCGTTTCCCTTGATCATAGATTTCTCTTCAGAATATTCCATTTTTACTTACAATTTGAGCCCAGAATTGTTAGTTCTTTAACAACGATAAGAAAAGATGAATAAATAAATGGGTTCAAAATCATGAGTTTCAAACCAAATGCTCCCAGAATCTTCAACAATGAAAAAATATATTTGTCAGAGAAGAAGGCTGTGATTATACTATAACAACTGGGAGCACTCATGCGGGTGCCGACAGAACGTTGACAAGCTCAGAAAGAATAAGAACAACTCAGCAGTCGTTAGTTTTATTTTGGCTTTGGTCTTTAGTATTTCCGTCTAGTTTTTATGTTAGTTTAGTTTACTTTAACTGTTTTACAAGTTATCATGTCATCCATTTCAGTATTTGTAATTTATTTTTTTATGAAGAAGTATTTGTAATTTTTTTTTTTTCGCCTACTACAAGTTTCTTTTTGATGTAGCATAGTGGTTTGTCATGTATTTATATTTTTTTCCATTTGATTATTTTTTTGTAATACCCAGATTTGCAATCAAGGTATTATCATTTCGACCAAAAACAAAACAAAATAAAAAATCCAACGTTGAGTCGGCAGTGAGTCCATCGCCGTTATTTATCACAAAAGATCAAACTTACATTATATAAAATTTCATAATTACATCATCTGACTTCATATTACATGTTTTTCAATTCTAGAAGGGACTGTGAAATTCTAGATGAATTTTCTCCTAAATATTCGTCTTTTCGCAATCTGATCGTTCCATCTTCGCGGTTTATCAACCATAGGCAAATCGAAGCAATCAAGATCAGTAATTGTTGCTTTATCTGCGATTCTTTGTAAGTTGATCAATCTTTTCATTCTTGATGGAGTTATAGTTGTTAATCGTAGATTCATGCTTTCTAGGTGATATTTTGTTCGTGCCTTTTCCCGAATCGGCGTTTGTATCGTAGTTGACATCTATTAGAAATAAGGATTATATAATTGAAATGCTAGGCTAAAATTATGATTTTTAATTGATTAAATTCGTGTTTAATTACATGTAATTAATTTTTAATGCGCACAATTATCGAAGTAATATTTTACCGGAAAAAAGTTTGATTTATGAAAAAACGGTGATTGGGAACCATCACTCAACGAAACCGACGCCACTGTCTCTCGTGGCGGTTCAGCTTCCGATTATGTTCCAACAGATTGTATGGTTCACAATACCGGTACATGAACATACAATGTCCAGTCAGCATGTATTTTACAGTATGATAATTATTATTATGGGTATTTGTTTAAAAGGACTGATTTTGAGACTTAATTAGCATTTAGGACACCTAAAAAAGATAATCGTTTATAAGGACACATTCTATTTAGTATCCCTAAATTACCCCTTTCTTCTAATCTTTTTCTCATGAAAGGTGAAATGTCTAAAACCATTCTGAACTCTCTCCATTTCTCTAAGAGCTTATACCAATCATCAACTATCATCATATAAATACTTGACATTGAAACACTCATGTTCCAATATGGGATAAAGTTTTACACTACTTTACTTCCCATATCTCACAACAACTTAAAGCGTTAATATCTCATTCACCCGTACTCCAAATTGAATGATTTTAAATCCTATTGTCAACTATGTAGCACGTAGTTTCCAATGATTTAATAAAGTCTCGATAATTTTAATAAAAGTCTTATCGAACTCGCTCTTTAAAGTAGTTGTCGAAAATGATCAAAAAATCGATAAAATCGATAAAATCATTTTTGCTGTATTTTCTACAACAAAAACTAAGTTGATGCCAAAAGAGAAATTGGCAATTTTCTAATTGGATGAAAATTTACAGAATTTTTGGAACATCAGAAATGATATTACAAGACATATAGAAATATGAACAAAATCGTTCACTCGTTTTGCATAACATCAAATTATAAAATAAAAGAAATGATTAAATCAAAATGTCGCAATAAGAAAACATTAAATCCTCCAAGATAAAGAGCAATGAGAGAAAAGTTTGAAAGCTCCGAAAGAAGATAAGGATTCTATTAAGGATTCTAGAAGGAACAAACTTGAGGGCATCACACGAAAGACGTGAACTTAGAACTCAACCTAACCCTCGCCTAAGAAGAGTCTTCACTTGGTCGTAGTTCAACTTGACCACGGTATAAGGATTCTTAGTTTTACGAGGATTTACTACCAAGATTAAGGAAGATCGGAAAGATTCTAAGAGATCTAAGATACCATATCTTAAGAACGGAAGCTTAGGTTAGCAACGAAACTTCTACGGGTTCCTGCCATTCTGAAAGATCAAGGAAGGTTCAGAACGGTTCTAAGTGGTCTAAAGAGATCTTATCTTAAGAAAGGAAGCCTAGAAAAGCAAGGAACGCTTCTCTCTGATACCAACTGTAACGCCCCGCTCCCGGATACCGAGCCCTTATCCGGAAGAGAACGTTCGGTGCGTATAACATTAAATAAATCTAATATTATACGTCAGCCTCTACGTTGTCGTATCAAAATTAGAGCAATGGAAGCCCAAAAGGCTCGAGTAAAATCACAAATGTCTCTAGAATAGAATACAAACCTACTAGGGGTAGAAAGGAAAAGCTTACAACAACGATATAAAGCTTACAACGTACGATGTCTAAAAGAAAGATACAACACTTGTCTTACAAACTTGAAATAAAAGTACAACATAATCTAGTACAACATTTTATAGAACAGTAAAGAAAAAGCATCATCATGGCATCAATGTCATCAAATCATCATCGAACTCCTCAATGAGCTCAAGGCTAACATGTTCGTCTTCTCACCCCAAAAGCACACAAAACAACATATGCAATTGAGGTAAGTACAAAGTATTTAGCAAGAAGAATAAGCTAATGTATAATTAAGTCTTACAATGAAAGGTTCATATTATTATTATTATTAAGTTATCTTTGTGTGACTGACACAACTGTATGGTTCAATTCATGCTCATCAACATGTCATGACTAACTGTTTCTAGCTTAACTTATCTTTGTTACATCGGCACTCAAGGGCACAACGCATGATGCTACCCACCACGAGGTATCGTTTGCAACCTATCAGTGGATTACACCGATAGCCACGGGTTAAGACCCGATAGTGTACACGTTCGGCGAAGTCCCCCTACCATTTAGCCGTTTATAGGCCAGTAGAGTTATTCACTTTATCTGACCGGCCACACATCGCGATATAGCTAAATGCCTTACCAAGAATGTTACGATGTTTAGTCTTTTAACTACACACGTACGTTTATTATTAATTGTTAATTAGCCACCTATGTATTTTCATGTAAGATCCCTCACCCCTATTACTCTTTTTCCTAGACCACTAGACACGGATAAGGCCTAGTACATACACAGACATTGGGGAATGCTAATTCCTCAAAGCACAAGCCATTCATACCCTACTGACGGTCCTGAACTTCAACTCTATGGAAGAGTACATCAGGTGCCGGAACTAAATTCATCAGAAGCTTAATCGAGGCTTGTTCAAGTTCTATTAATGTTATTAGATCAAGAAACAACATTTAAAACTAGACTCGGGGCTCAAAACTGAACAAACTCAAAAAAAAACATGTCCAGTGCGCATGCACTGGATTCTGGTGTGCATGCACCAAGGCTCTGAATGTAAAAGCAGAAGTTTTGACTCCCGGTGCGTCCGCACCAACATCTGGTGTGCCCGCACCAAGCGTAGAAACACCCAAAAACTCAGTTTTATGCATCTAAACGATCCCCACTCGATTCCAAACAAGTTTAACATCAATAATCACAGAGAAACAGCAGAAAACCACAGCTTTTACATATTATAGCATCACATACTCTCCTAACATTAAGTAGGCAGGATTTCAATCATTAAAACACCACAAATTATACCTAAAACACAACCTTAACAACACAAGATCTTAATTAAACATTAGGAAGAGCCTGTTACATTATTAGCAAGCAAAACCAAAGCCAAACCTTTAGGAAAACTACAGCACTCTTAGAACTCCAACTCAAACCTAATTAATCAACAACTAAACCTAAATTAATTGTGATCAAAGGTTTCTAAACAATTTAAACTATGAATTGATCAATTAGAACACCAAAACAAGATCTAATCTTCAAGATTCTAGATTTAGAGCCAAAACCACACCTTTAGGAAACTCTGAAACCTTGCTACCAAAACGATGATCTCTTCACCACGATTCCGATTATCTACTCGAAACTGAAAACCGACGAACGACTAGAAAGATCCTTGGGAAATTCTACTTCCACCTTTTGCTTCAATTTTCTTTTCTCCAGAGCGTATAAAGCTATTTACGTGAAAAACACTCGGACAACCTCCAAATAATGGGTGGTTTTATTTTCCCAAAAAACAACTCCTGTTAATTGTATATTTCCTTTTCTATTTTATTTTATTTATTTTTAAAACAAAACTTAAATCCTTTAATTAAATAAAATAAAAAATCAGATTTTTTTGTTAAAAGACCATTTTCCCCTTTTTTTAAAAGTCGAGATGTAACGGGTTGTGCCAATATTATTACCTTATATTTCCTTAACATAAAATAACAAAACAAAATCATCTAAAGGGAAGAAGGTGAAGTTTTGACTCCAATTAATTTAGAATACCACTTAAATTTTGTTGAGTACTGATTCTCGATACCTCTTGTTAAATATCTTATGTTTGATTGTTTCAATGATAACACAACTTAGAATGATGTGTAATTGGCTTTTGGATTGAATTCTAATGTGAATATATTTTCTCACATCAAAATATCTTGGCGCACGTAATCTTTTTTTTTTCCAATTTTTCCTTCAAATTTTTGTGCTTATTTATTGTGAACTAAGTTTAGGCAGAATGTTGAATTTTTCCTCCTTGAAATTTGGGTCAGAGTGTATGAAATAAGATTTATGACCGGTATTGGGTCTAGAAAACACTTAACTTCTGACTCATATTAAGTCAGGATAGTCAACCACATTCGGACTTATATTGGATCAGAATAGTGTGTGTTGTGTGAAAATATGCTCACTCTAATTCATAGATGCCTTATGGTTTGAACTGTGTATATTATAAAGTTTCTTGTCATTAAATGGTAAAATCCTATCATTACTGATCAAAACCCCTTCATTGCACGTGTATTATTTATCCTACTAATGCCAACTGAAGTGTATCACTTACAATATAAGGATAAAACTTTATTGAACTTATACATGTATTATATGAGTGTCTTACAACATTTTATCAGGCTACATTGCAAGATCAAAGACACCAAAATGAATAAATCAAGAAATGAACTTATCGGGATTTTTTGTTATCTTACTTTGATTGATTAAGTTTGTCTTCATATGAAACAATGTGGTACAATGTTGTATCATTAATCAAGGTTTAAATACCTTAATTAATCAGGTAAACGAGATACATAGAAAGCCACAAGATCATTGCTTGATCTAAAGGTTGTAAATGGATCTAAAGTCTTTGTAAGTATAAGTGTCCAATCAACCTTTTCATATAACTTCTCCAAGCTCTCGCCAATGGATTTCTGATCAGTTTGAACTTCAAATTTAATCTGAAACATCTTTATAAATAGAGGAAGGAATGGGGAAGCTTCTTAGGCTTCAAACGGCTAAAAATTTGAACTTAATGTTGAATGCAATGAGTATTTCTTATTTTTGCAGTTGCTGCATGAATCTGCCATATAAATGGCTTATCCAAGATCAGAGAAGACTACTGCTTCTAATGCCAAAACTTAAGCTTTGTCCCTATCTTCTTTGAACTCCAAATAACTCTTATACTCTTCATCTTTGAGTTCTAAATTGAGAATCAGTGACAAACTGTTGGTTTTGTTCAATGTTTGTTTGATAGCATTGGTTTGTGGAGCTTTGGTTGCTTGAAAACAGTTGATGGTTGATTTAGTAACTAGTTGAGATTCACAATCAAGCTTTGATTATCTAAGCGGTATAAATTCAGCTCAATACACTGCATAATTTCTTTGTGATTCAAAGATTGTTGCAGTTTCATCCATTGCATCTGTGGAATTGTTTGAGTGAATTCGGCATTATCTTGCTCTGAGTTGTAACTCTTTGTAACATGTTATAAGATTGGATGAAAAGAATCTCATTAGAGGGAGGTTTACAAATCCAAGGTCACAACTTTATACCCCCTCACCACCTACCCTACCCACCTCCCTCTTACCCATCACCTACGTGTTTTGTTGATTTTCATTTGATTCCATCTCATCTATTCATTTTTGAGGTACCTCACCATCCACCACTCATCACCCATCCCACCTCATCACCCACCCTACCCCGCCTCACTCTTACATACCATCCACGTGTTTTGTTGATTTTCATTCGATTCTATCTCATCTATTCATTTATTTAGGTAATGAAAATGGACATTTTTCATTCCATTCCAATACCTTATAATTATACCCAAACATTAGAAAAATCATTTCAGATCATTCCATTCTTATCAAACAAACAAGCCATAATAGTAATTAAGACAAGCCACAATAGTAATTAAGTGGGAAAAGTTGGAATTGACGTGGGGATAGATTTGGTTAAATAGAACCTACCCCGCTTTCTTGTCCATATGACTTATAACCACCGGAAGACAACGTCCCCCCTTAAAGCCTTTGGTATCCGATCCGGCCGCTACGTGCAGAATCCCGAGAGAAATCGAACTTCATGACATCCTTAGGTTTTCTCAAGTCGCTTATCACTTGAGTCAAACTCTTTTAGATTCCTTTAAAATCAATCTTTTGATTTTTCACCACAATGAAAGGATATTAAAGATAGACCCGGACTAATGCCGGAATTAAAATACAACAATTCCAAGTAACCAACGATTTTAAAAACAACCGATCATCACCACAACTTTAAATCGGACCATCGCCCGGACTACACACCGAAACATTGTCGGTACTACAAACCGGATCACCGGAGTAAACCTTTAAAATTAAAACTAAACCTTTAAAACTAAACTAAACCATCGACTTTCTGAGAGCAGTGGTGACATTGCACAAGACCTTTAATTAAATTATTTTAGTTTATCTTTATAGAAAACGATTACATCATTAAGAAAAAGATAATGATATGTAGTTATCTAGTAGTTGGATGGTCCACTAAACTTAAGATTCGGCAATCGGCGTTGTAAATGACAGTTTATACTTAGCAAACCCACAAGGTTATTAAATTTATTTTTTATTTTTTATTTTTTATTTTTTATTTTTTTTTTGAGGGGATACAATAAGTAAATACTCCCTTCATTTTTTTTTATCTCAAATACAGAAAAATCACATAGATTAAAAAAAATTAATATGTCTGATAAAAAAAGAAAAAAACAAAATTATCCATTATTCAATGTATATGGAAAATTGTATCAAAATTTGGGTTATTTAAATGAAGTGTAAAGGTGGAAAAATAATAAATGTGCATTGATTTTATAAAATGACAGATAAATAAAAACAAATCAAATTCTGAAAAATGATAGTTAAAAAAAGCGGAGGGAGTAATATCAACTTTTCATACCAAAATCATAAACAATTTGTGTTTTTGCGGACATAAGTTTTTTACGATGACGATATTTAAGGAACCAAAAAATATTTATTCATCAAAATCTACGGCACAAAAGGCAATTACATGGGAGGAAGAACCTCAATCAACACACTCAACTAAGTCTAAATAGGAAACGAACGAGGAAATTTCTCACACTTCTAACAAATGAGACAGAGACACAAGAATAGAAAGAGAGAAAAGTACAACTTTAACGCCCAAACCTCGGGTCTGGTAGTGCCAAGGGAGTCATAAAGGATCCGGTCAACTGCTTAGACCATCGTCTTCGCTTGGTCTAAAAGGGCTAACACAAGTTGAAAAGTGGTCTTATGTCTCACACTTATAAGAGAGGTAAGGCTTCCTCACACTTCCAATGTGGGATATCATATTCTCCCCCACTTATAAGCAACTAGCGTCCTCGCTAGGATTTGTCCTAGACTCGTCCCTACCAGAGGAATCTAGGGTCCCCACCCGTCTCTCAATGTGTGGCACTAAGTCCCGTCTTGTAGACGGATTTGATACCAATTGTAACGCCCATGGACCTCGGTGCAGTAACGCTTAAGTAAGCTTGCAAAGGATCCGGACAACTGCTTAGACCGTCATCCTCCTTTGGTCTAAAAGGGCTAACTCGAGTTGACAAGATCTTTATGTCTCACACTTATATGGAGGTAATGCGCTTCTCTCACATCCAATGTGGGGTATCACATTCTCTTCCACTTATTAGCAACTAACGTCCTCGCCAAAAGGATTTGTCCCAGACTCGTCCCAACCAGGGATTAGAGATGGCCCCACCGTCTCTCAAGGTGTGGCACTTAGTCCCGTATGATTTCCGGCTCTGATACCAATTGTAACACCCCCAAACCTTGGGTCACCGACACGACATGTTTTGTGGTTGATTGCGAGTACTTCAAGGAGTGACCTCGGGATGCTTCAGAAGAGCTGTTAAGGGTGATTTTATACGTTTTATAAGGATATATTTATGTCAATTTCCCCCATATGTGGATGTTTTTCATAGAAATCGAGCTTTATATTGAAATATTGAGCAAGTGATGTTTTTAATGGGTTAGTTGCAAAATCGTATGAATTATGTGTAAAATTGATGGTTTTATGTTGATTTGGAAGATACTACATTTTGCAATATGTTTGATGACTTGTAGGTACACAATTCCGGCTTGGAAAAGGATTTAGAATGTGTTAAAATCAGATTGATCTGAAGAAAAAGAAGATAAAGATGGAAATATCAAGTTCAAGTCGAAGCTGAACGTTCGTCTATTTTTCCCGTCCAGCAGACGGGCGTTCATC
Source organism: Gentiana macrophylla (assembly GCA_026214975.1). Lineage (NCBI taxonomy): Eukaryota > Viridiplantae > Streptophyta > Magnoliopsida > Gentianales > Gentianaceae > Gentiana > Gentiana macrophylla. Next base: position 84,527,345 of record CM047809.1, on the reverse strand, counting down.
AAAGCAGACTGGCGTCCAAGAGGTGAAAAACAGATCAGAGAGTTCCAAACTTTCTTGGACGGGCGTCCGCGGCCGACTTACAGCAAACCGACTTTATTCCCTATAAATACAACGCATTATCAAACCCTAGGACATAGACCATACACGCATATTACTTGAGAAAACCCTAGTTTTTCATGCCAAGTGACCTCGGCCGGCTGAGCCTTGGTGCCTGGCCGGCCGAGGGTCGTTTCTTTTCCGTTTTATTTCTGTTTTGCTGCTGCGTTTATGCTCAACGCTTGGGGCTGAACATGTTCAAACGATTTGAATCTTTTCCATCAGGTTTTTCTATTTCCAATCTGAGTTTATGTTGTGATTTTAATTCAAAGTTGTTATCTTTTCTTTGATTATTTGTTATGCAATAAATATCGAAAGATGAATTGTTATTGATGTTTACCGTATGACGAGAGTCGGTGTAAACCTTAGATCACCATAGGAAAGATGGGATTTTTAACCTTGACATAACGAGAGTTAATAGGTTAGATTGCTAGGTTAAAATTTACACCTTTGCTTCGTAAAATCGTTAATCTTAGATCGAAAGATATAGATTAATAGGTGAATTACCTAAGAAATTAGGGTTCATGTTTTAGACAAGGTGAAACCACAACTTGGTTAGAAAACGCAATATAATCAAGATAGGAATTGATACTTGTTAGGATAGGTGGATCAATCGCTCGTTTGTTCATTAAAACTTGAATTTAATCCCGTGAAACTTGAATTGTCTAGATTAGTTACTTTTATTTCATATTAGTTTTAGTTTAAATAGTTCGCAACCCGTATCTTTCCGGCTTTAGATCATATCTTACATCCGGCTTTTACGTTTTAGTTAGGTTTGTTTTCAGCTTTGTTTAGTTTTATCCATTTTTAGATTAGTTTTTCGTGACATAATTTGATTAGACAAAAACTAGGGTTAACAATCGCCAGTTCCCCGTAAGATCGACCCGGTATCAACCTCTATACTACGATCCTTATACTTGAGGAAAAACCGGATTTATAAATTTTATTACTTGTTATTTTTCATTAGATAAAATCCGTGACAAGAGCTTTGGTTATGTTATTCTATTTCAATTAGGTAATAGATTAAGCTATCTCATTTTGTAAATATGTTGAACCTTGTAACGTTTTGAACTTGTGGATTATCGTTGGGCTTCAGTGTAACATCCCGAATTACCAAGAAAGGGTAAAATAGTAATTGGTTACTACGACCTAGTTATTTTTATCCTATTTTTATTTAATTAAAAGGGGATAATTAAAAGTCTTAGAAATTAATTATAAAGAATATAAAGATTTAGTTAATTAATTAATAGATTAATTAGTGGCTATAAAAGGAAAATAATTCCAATATTTCCCTTATAATCCATGGCGATTCTGAAGCAAAAAAAAAGAGAGAGAGAACGATGTATCTCTCAAGAAAAACAGACGCAGAATTGTTTGGAAGCGGAGGAAATGAATCTTCAATCGTGCGCCTAATCCGTCAGGAATTTGGGCAGACTGTAGAAGACGGAAAACATCGTCTCATCAAGACAAACGTTTCCACACCAACTATTCACAATTTTGTAAGTTTTTAGTTTAGCCATAGTTTTTGGTTTTCGGCGGGTTCGATTCTTCAAAAATTCATATCTTACAATCCGTAGCCATGAGTAGTCAAAACGATCGTCTTGAAGCGTATATCATTCTAAAAATAGTTTACAGGAAATAATCGAGGTAATTTTTCTGTTTCAAGCACTTTTTCATTTCGGGATTTTCAAGAGAGATAGGATTTTTAGGGTTACATGTTGATCAATTAGGTTTCAAGTTGAAGGCTTAGATGATCAGCAGTATCTTGAAGGTTTTGGATCGTTTTTGTTGGAATTTAACGTAAGAGGCTCTCCTAATGAATAGTTATGATTTTACAATGTTGTTTGTAGCGTGGATTCATGTTCATATGTTGTTGCTATGCTAGGATATGTTATAAAATGTTTAAAGCATGTTTTGATGCTGTCTATCTGTGATATTTGGTGTTGAACATGTTGGGAAAGGGTTAGAAATCGTTTAAGCGTTGAGAACTGAAAGTTAAGGGTGTTCTGACTGAATGAATGTGTGCGCATTCAGTGGGCGATGCATGCGCATTGCCCTGACAGAACCATCCAGAGTGTTGCTGGGAGTTCAATGTGTGCGCATTAAGCTCTATGCGTGCGCATTGGCTCCAGTTTTTGGGAAAAGTGTGTTTTAAGTCCTGAGTCTAGTTTTAAATGTGTTTTCTTCATATAAGAAAATTAATTAAACATGAACAAGCCTCGATTGAGCTTCTGATTCGTTCAGTTTTGGCACCGAATTTACTCTTAAAGGGAGTTGAAGTTTGGATCCGTCGGAAGAGCATGAAAGGGCTTGTGCTTTGATGAATTAATATTCATCAATGTCTATATATTTGCTAGGCCGTGTCCTTGTCTAGTGGTCTAAGTATGAGAGTAGTAGATGTGAGGGAGCTTACTTGAAAATACTTAGGTGGCTAGCTAACAACAATTAATTAAATTACATGCGTGGTAGTAAAAGATAAAACGTCACCTATTCTTGGTTAGGCACAGATTCATATCGGCGATGTGATACGTTCAGTAAAAGCGAACAACGCTGCTGGCCTATAAACGGCTAAATGGCAGTGAAGGAAATTCGCCGAGCGTATATGCATACCGGGGGGATCTCGGGACTACCGGTGCTATTCACCGTAGTTGGCAAGGATATCTCGTGATGGATTCATATAATTCATAGTGCCCTTGGATGATGACGTAACCAAGATAAGTTAAGATAGAAACGTATAGTCATGACATGTTGATGGACATAGAGTGAACCCTAGATTGAGTTGGTCTCATAAAGATAACATAATAATAATAATAATAACAAGAATCTTTTCATTGTAGAACTTAGTTATTCATTAGCTTCTCACTTTTACTAAGTACTTTGTACTTACCTCCTTTGCATTTTATTTTGTATGCATTGTGGGGTGAGAAGACGAACAGTTTGACCAAGAGTAGATGACGACACTTGAGGACGTTGATGCGTTGACGAAGCTTTTAGTTTGTTTCCTTGTAAAGGTTGTATTAGACTAGTAGGTTGTATTAGACTAGTAGTATTCCTTTTCTCTTAGAATTTGTTGTACTTTTACTTCTAAGATCTTTGTAAGATTGGTATGTACTTTTAAGATCTCGTATTGTGTAATTTTTGTTTGGATTTATCGTCGTTGTAATTTAACTATCCATCTTTAGTATGGTCAATTTCTGTTCTTAGTAGCATTTATGTTTTACCCGAGTCTTTTTAGCTTCCGTTTGCTTTTATTTGATACGACGACGTAAAGGCTTGCGGATAATGTTAGATTTATTGAATACTATACGCGCCGAACGTTTCTCTTCCGGATAAGGGCTCGGTATCCGGGAGCGGGACGTTACACTCAAACCTTAAATGTTGTAAGGGACTCGAATTTGGTTTTTCCTATTCCACCCTTAGCTATGTATGTTTTCCTAAGTCAGATTATTCCCGTAATACACTTTAATGTCGTATTTGTAAGGCTTGCGTATATAAATTATATAAATCAAAGTTATATACGTGCCAGACGTTCCTTCTCGAGTGCAGACTCGGTGTCGTAAACGGGTGTCATAAGAACAATCTTCAATTATATTACGAAAAATGGACAAGTCCTTTGTGAAATAAGTAAGGCAATGATTTATAGAGAGCGAAACACCTAAAAAATCACAATTGGAAACCTTAAGAAGTAGCAATGAGAATTGGTAATGTTTCACCCGCTAAAGTTGTTAAAGTCACAAACAATTGGGAGAAAACTTGATGATTTGTATTACATACACACGGGTATTTATAGTACAACCATTACTAAACCCCAATTACATTTTGAGGCTGCAGTTGACATTTTGAGGTGGAGGTTCCCTCTGATTCGGTTCATGTCGCGGGAGTGGAATTGGTTCCCGAACATGTAATCTAACTTCGCCCTCAGCCGGAAGTCTCTAGTCACCATGTTGCTTGGTGGATTCAACATCTTCAACATGATGTTTATGCTCTTCTATGCCTATTGGAGAGCCTTGACTACCAGATGTAGTCATAGCCGTCGAGGATTCCGATTCCGGATTTGAAGTTTCGGCTTGTTGAGCTGCTAGTCGATCAATCGTTCTATTCCTCATAGCCAATTGTTGACGGAAGAAAATCTCAATTTCCGCACAAAATTCAGCAAGTTCCTCGTTGCTACTTCGGGTCATATAATCGCACAAATTCAACCAACAACAAACAATAAAAAGAAAATGATCTAAACCGGAAGATTCAACCAACTTACAATATATCAACTTGATTACCCGCAACGGCACGGAAAACTTGATGGCCGTTTTATATCATCAACCTTTGATCGCCAGAGCATTGAGTCAGTTATACTATAAAGCTGGCGAGCTAAGTCGTAATCCCACAGGGAATCTAGTTGAGTACCAAAGCTTGCATCGTCTCTAATTCAGATCAACACAATTTTTGGGAAGGTTATTAAACTACAAAGTCTATTTCTACAAGGACTAAACTAAAATAGAGGTTTTAAACGATTAAAAGATATAGCCGAGCTATGATCCAATCTAATACTCACAAACCCTAGCTAAATCTGGGGTTATTCTTGAACTACCTAAACATTCTCGATATTATTCGTAGGGTGTCATCCTCTATTTCCAAGAATAGACATTTTCAATAATCTACACACCTATGTCAGGTTCAACAGTCTGCTGAACGGATTCAACTGACCTAACACGGTCTACGCTTGATGAAACGCTCAACAAAGTTGATACAAACCTCACACACGAAACCGAATCTAAACAACTTAGTCGGTTTTACATGGTATTTTTGAACCCCGGTTCCCGTACCCTCTCGCAAAATACATTTATAAAGACGATACATGTAATACGATCATCAAGTCGCGAATTCAATAAACGTAATCATGCTAAAATTCAAAAACTACTATAACATCAAGAATCATCAATTAATCATATCAAGAACACCACATGAACAAGCTAGGGTTCCATTTTGAAGATTATCACAAAACTCGGATATAAATCGATTAGCTACTCGTTCTAACTATAAAAACACGAGAATTCATCATAGAATATAAATATGCAATCAAAAGATTAAGAGAATAAGTACCTATGAAAACAAAACCGGAAGAAACTTCGATTCCAAGAAAACCAACTTCATACAATAGAAATCCGAGATGATCCAAGCATTAATTACAAAAGATGATGTAAAAACTAGCTTACAATTTACTTCAATGGTGTTAAGAAGTTGAAAAGTCACTTTTCCAGGATTTTTCTTGAAGGTGAAGATGATAAGTCTCTATGTTGCTTCTTTATTAGGTTAGAATCGTTTATACTTATGAGTTGCATTGTCTCTGTGGGATCGACTTTGACTCGCAATTACTATACTGTGATGTACCTAGTATTCTTGCTAGTAATATCGATGTTAGTGACTTACATGCGATCAGCAATGTTTTCCAGCAAGCCCTCATCAACCCTAGTACGGTACACGTCGACTGGAAGTTGAAAATAATTCCAGCCGCTCAGCTCAGGATTTCCGCCATGAAGGATGAAGAAGAAATGATTCTTCCACTCGTGTATAAAGGACTTCCTCTTAGACAGTATGGGGATGCCTCGTCGATGGTCTGTACGGCGGGGAAAGTAATACCACCCGCTGTGGTTCCTAACCTTTTTGTGTTGGTAGAACGTCCTAAAGAGTTCTATGAAGAACTCAGTGTCCATTAATCTATAGAAGATTGCAAAGACAATAATCGCCCTAACTCCGTTAGAAGCGATCCGCGAGTAACTCAGATGGTAGTGCCTCAGAACGGCCAGGAAAGCCGGGCAGAACGGGACCCTAAGTCCGCAGACGAATTGCTCCTTGTACACAGTACAATAACCCTCTCCTGGGGTCGATGAAGCGTCTGATTCACTCCCCAGCCGATCGGGAGCGTATTGATCCATATCGATGTGGAATTAGTTACAGATTTGCAGGACATCTTCCTGGGTAAGTTTGGATCTAACCCCAAAACAACCTACAGCTAACCTAGCAGTCATATGTGCCCTAATGCTTTGATTTAAGGAAGTAAATCTGAAAGAGGAATGGGGCCTAGAGGGGTTAACGGGCTGGGAGTTTACGATGAAATGTTCAAGATTACTACGAGCAGCAACTGTGTTAAGTTCAGGGATGTCAATTGGACCCTCAGGTTGAATAACTTCGATTTCAGACTAAGAATAGGACTCAAACTCCTTCTCAATCGAACATCTAGATGCAGTGCTCGCCCTCATTAACTGAGAAAAATAACAGAGGAAAATAAGAAGAACTCAGCAAAAACGAAAGGAAAAGTGCTTACTTGGAAGTGCGAATTCTTGAGATAATCTTCGATTTAATAGCAAATGGGGAGAAGTGGGAAAGTCTGATTTGAAAGGACAGGTTATAACCCCCTCCGGACGTGTGAACGACGTCAGTGATGAGAAGAAGAGAAAACCGCCTCGTATCCCGCAAAGTAATGATAGCCTATTTAATAGACTGCCACCTGGTAGTTTAAACGCGAGATCGGATAAATCCGGCCGAACTGCCAAATAGTGCAGATCTGACCAACTACAAGTAAGATCAGATCTGAGGGGCTTATGATGATAGTCAACCCGAACTGCGCCACGTGTCGTCCCAGGAGGACATATAATAAATGATTAGTCTTTAAACATGGGACATTAAGGGCGGGGAAGAGAAACATACAAGGCGGAGTCCTTATCCCAAAGCGGGAGATCGGAATAAATTCTTCCTCCAACCCCCGCAGGTCGGTCAAGGTCTGGCGAAAAGGAATTGCCCATTTCGGCCATAGTGGTCCTGGGGGCTCAGCGCCGGACGCTCAGACCAACCCCGGCAGTTATTCCACGTGTTGGATAACCATATGCAAATAAGGAAAAAATCCCCAGTCAAAAAGACTGTGATATTGACATTAAATATATCCATAATTATCCATAAATAATAGGGATTAATGCGTTTTTATCCTTAGGAAATAATAATAAATCATAATACTTGCAGTGCAAGAATTATGGCGAGGAGTCTCAAACTTAAGGGACTACGAAAGACTTGATTCTAATTCGATTATTGGATACGTAGGCAGCTCAAGAGAAATAACTCGAGAGACCAGTCTAAATACACACCAAACATGTCCCTCTTTGCATACGAATTAGGGTTCTAAGGGATTTAGATCTTTATGGGATTTTCTGTACTTATTTTATATTTATTTTGTCGGGAGATGCTCTGTTTCGGGTATATTTTGGATGATTTTCAGGTTTTGAAAGCTCGAGACAGATGCTGGAATATTTTTGAATTTACAGAGCGATTTTGGGAAGTTTTGTGGGAGGCCTAAGAAAAGCGGCTTTTAAAGTTCATAGTTTCAGTTTTCATCTATGTCGGGATCCCGACTAATGAAGAGAAGACAGTCTATTAAAGCAACGGTACAGTCTATTAATGAAGAGAAGATAGTCACATTGAGTTTTTATTATTCGAAGGACCCTTTTTAATTAAGTGGTGTTGTTGTTGTTGTTATTATTATTATTATTATTATTATTATTATTATTATTACATAATATTTTTACAAAATAAATGGGCTTGGCCCAAAATAGTATTCTGAATATTTAAAATAATACTCCATCAATCCCAATTTGTTTGGGACATATTCCTTTTACGGATGTCCCAAAATAAGTCTCATTACTAATATTTAGATTGAAAGTTGCTTTTTAAATGTTTAAAATACCCACATATCAACATTTATTGAAAAATGTAGGGAGACAATTACATATATTAGGTTTGCTTTGGAACAGAGAGGACACACCTTACTTTTGGCCGGCGGCTACTTTTGTGATGGTATATTGTTCATTTGATTTTTGCTTGATTTTATTTTATATTTGAATGAGTAGTTAGGTTTTTTTTCCAGTTAATTGATTATTTTACCTTTCGATCCAATCTGATTGTGAGATCGAATTGTTTGTACTCCTCGATTATATTGTTAGTATCCATTTATTTTCTGATTGCATGGATTAATGGTTAGAATATGTCGTTTGATTATTCAGGCCTGGTAGTTAAAAGATTATTTCGATCTAGCACCAAAACTTGAATCTAGAAGATTGTCATAAAGATTTGATTTTAAGTGGTAAACAAAATATTGCCTGACGGTTCGTGGCCCGTAGAATTCTCTGTTGTGAAAATCAGTGATCTAGGTTAAATTTAACTCGGAGTGCATTAATACCTAGAATTGGGTTTTTCTAATCGTTAATGCAATTGTTCTCACCAAAACTCTGGCGATTGTTGGGAGGCGTGCTACACAGTTAGAGAATAGGTAGTGGTGATTGTCCTGCTTATCGAATATAGGAGGTTGCTTGGAGATTGTCGACAACTATAACTAATTTATTAATAATTTAACGAGTAATCTTTGCATTAATGATCAATCGTAGAAATTGAGAGGAAGATAATGACTTAGCTAGAGTTTTTCTTGATTTTAAATTTGTTTTTATTTTTAGCAAGTAGTTTTAAAAAAATCACATATATGTTATTTTACAAATTTTAGTCGAAATAAATTCATCGTTCCTTGCAGGGGCGGCGCCATGTACATTGATTTGGGTCACCCGACCCGCTAAAAAAAATATTACAGTGGAAATTTCTTTTTATATACACATTTTACATGTGTACCGATCCTTTTTTTTATATATTGATCTCTATTGACCCGTATTGAACTATAATTTGTAACATTACGCTTAGTAATTGTAAAATATGATAAATTTCCGATCCAGACATTAAATTCTGGAGCGCGCTTCAGTTCTCTGTGGGTTCGACCCTACTACCTACTATACTATTATAGAGGCCAGAGTGAATTATTTGGTGGGCAGCGACCCATCAATGATAGTCATCAAATAATAGTATTACAAAATCTATGGGAGAAAAAAACTCTATGCCAAGTTCAAAAAGTATGCATTTTTGCAAATTCAAGTGGAATTCTTACAGACGCATAATACTATGATGCAAAATTTATATGGATCCTATGATAGTAGATGTAGAGGTCAAAGAGACACGAACTACCTCAGTCTTGGGAATCGTGAGTGTTTTTGGACTTGAAGGTCACCACCAGGATTTCATGAAAGACTTTTGGTTACAATCCATACATTGAACAATGTCAATGTAGAAAAACACAAACGTGTTCGGGCTAACATCATTTCATGAATTAAAAATTCGATTCGTTATCGTCCCAATACTTACCTTGCCTGAATTATACAAATAATACGACTTTTACACTTTAGGATGTGTTCATATGCAAAATGGAAAAGTAATAGCCTAAGCATCCCGAAAATTAAAGCCGTATGAGACGAATTATCCAATGCATGAATTGGATCTATCTGCGATAGCTTGAGCCATGAAAATATGAAGACATAACGTACTTTGCAAAATCTTCACTTAAAACAAGAGTGAGAACTGAGAAGTACATATTCACTCAAAAAGAATTTCATATGCTTCAAAAACGATGAGAAGAATCCTTCAAGGATTATGACACAGCCATTTATTACGGGGAATTTTTAGGTGGGGTATCCACACGGTGTGGATATACCTATTTTAACTTAAAAAAATACCCGTGTTTTTAAATGTAAATTGTTTAAAATTCAAAACACTCTGAAAAACACGTGTGTTTTAAAGACAAATAGATATATCTGCACCGTGCGGATACACCACCCAAAAATTTCCCATTTATAACAACCATGAGAAAGCTAACTTGGTAGTTGATACGTTAAGAAGGAAGCTTGTCGGTTGATTAGTTGAGGTGCTCACAACCCAAACACTAACTACTGCGTAAGTAGTATTTAACGACATAAAAAATTCTCGATAATACACCTCAAAACCTATACGAAATTAACATTAAATTAGACTGTTTCAACGCATAACAAATCATGAAATGAGCTTATTCTCCAACAATACATTCATTTCGAATGAATATTTTATAAAGAATGTAAAATATAAAGTATTAGAAAAACTAATGCATGTGCTCTAGACTCTAGTTAAGTTCACACAAACATAATGGAGACTTTATAATAAAATAATAAAAATAATTAAAAAAAACTCTATAATTATCCTCTAAACAATCATAATCCTCACACAACCAATTCATAAACATAAATTGTAAAAACTAATTAATCATATATATCTTCAAACAACCCTATCTCACCTAAGTTGGGTTCATAAGTAATGTCAAAGAGGTCCCAAAAGTCATCTTGCTTCCAACGGATGATGTTGCCTAGTAGTGTGTTTATTAGAGTACGTGTCTTCTCCAACTTATTGGTTGAAGATTCTTCTTCTAACGACCTTAAGTCTTCCATAGCTTCGGAATAGGCCTGCATGCAGTAGTATTAACCACATTTATTTCCGAATAATGATAATGATCTGGTCTAAATTGCTTTAAACAAGTGAATTTCGATGATGAATTTAAGCAGTGAATTTCGAACAAAATGAATTTTGACAGTGGATAAATAGTTTTGTCCTTTATGCAAAAGTTTCAAAAGACTGTCTTTCTACTCAATTGATGAAATATTTCTGTCATTCTTCCCATTCCCCCTAATATAAATGTTGTCATCAAAAGTATCTTAAGTAGATGTATAAAAAATATACTAAAAAAAAGGAATTTGCAATTGGAATTGGAGTGTAGAACTTACTTCAACGCACATGTCAAAAGCTTTCTTCTTTTCATTTAGAATTTCATATGTAAACGAACTGAAGTTTAGCTCCAATGATAAGCGTCCAGGATCAGATGACCTTAGATTGGATTCCGCAATTCTCTGTACGTACAGAACCAAGGGTCAGAAGACGATGATTATTCTGATCAAATTTGAGTCAGAATTTCAACTGTTTTCCATATCCAATATCGGTTTGAAAGAGTTTCCGACTATAATTGAGTCAAAAAAACATCCAATATTCTACCTAAAATTCGGTCAAAAACAACAAATGCGAAAAATCATAAATTTAAAAGACAAAAGTGGAAACAAAATGCAGTGTACTGTACTGTGAAAAGATATACACTTTTTTTATTATCATCTTTTCACTTTTTTATTATCAATTATTGAAAATTGAGGGGGAAAAAAAAAAAAGTACCTGGGCTTGTTGGTAACTCTGTCTTGCCTTTTCAATCTCTTTATTGCGTTCATCTCCTTCCCCAATCTCAGCTAAGTAGCCATGAAATTCCATCTTCATCTGCAACCACAACACTTTTGATTCACTACGATTCGCCGACGGAATCAAATACGTCTCCAACAATCCCATCATCTCCTTACACAAATCTGAAATCTGGCCTTTTATATTCCCTCTAAATTCGTTTTCCGCCTTCACAAATTTCATGTTAAGACGGCCTTTTCGTTTAAGGTTATCCAGCGACTGCAATGCATGTCGGAGTGGGGCGATCGATTTCTTGTACGCCACGCAAAGCAATTCGCTTTCTTCATCTGTTAGCTCGATGACGGGGGTGGTGGCTGGAAACGATTCCCCTCTTGCTCCTCCCTCCTCGCTTAAATCGACGATCACGAAATCTTCATCTTTCATGTCGGAAAACGCCATCATCACATATTTGTGCATGTACTTTTTCATATCCATATACCGTTCAGCCACTCCGGCAAGTTCCGCCATGTAAACAGTATATGCTCTTGATTCTTTCGACAACGCCATTGCTTCTCCAACGCTTATTGATACCAGGAACGTGTTTAGCGGATATATATATATATATAGGATCAATAGTCATAAATCCGGTTTAGTATATCGAATTTGGCTAGGAATCTGTGTGGAAGTGGGATTTAATTCGAAAACGCGGGAAAATTTCTCCTTCTCCTACAAGGCAATATATATGTATATATATTTTTTAAAAATCGCGTATATATATATATATATATATATAGGGGGAATGAGGGAGAAGGACATAAATATTTCATCAATTGAGTAGAAGGACAGTTTTTTGAAACTTTTGCATAAAGACAAAACTATTTATTCATTGTCGAAATTCACTTGTGTTCAAATTCATTTATTTTAAATTCAATCGACTAAATTCATTGTCGAAATTCACTATTTTTCAAAATTCATCAATCGAAATTCACTAATTTTCGAGATTCACTGTCGAAATTCACTATCGAAATTCACCGATTTGGGATTCACTAGGAGATTCACCGATTTTAAGGATTCATTTGTTTGTTCTTCTCGCTATAAAATTATGCAATTGTTCTTCTCCCTATAAAAATATGTAGTTGTCTCCATTACTTAAAAATATTTCAGATTGTGTCCTTATCCCTAATTTTCCAATATATTTAATAGAATTCGATTATACTTTTAAGAAAAACTTGGATAAATGTAGAAAACATTGGCCCAAACTCATATAAAAGGAGGGGTCTTATCCCAAAACCTAGGTTGTTGTAGAAAAATTGAAGAAATAATGTGGAACTGAATTTTTCCTTATTATTTTTCCTTAATCTCCTCTTGGCTTACAATGCTTAGTATTTATAGCAATTACAATGCTAAGCCCTATATTTCGAAAGAGACTAAAGAGATAATCTGATAATTAAATTTAAACATCTGATAATCTAATTAAACTTAAACATAACAAACTATCTTATCATTATATAAGAGATTGGGTGGCTTTCAAACTCTTGATCACCAAGTACTCGGTTTAAAAAACATGATCAAAACTCTTCCTTATCTCTCCAATATCCACCTTATCTCTCCTTGATCATAATTCAAAAAATGGTTCGAGCCATCTATATGTTGATTTGCTGTTAATTTGAATTGGCTGCTGTTAATTTGAATTTGCTTGTTTGCTGTTGCATGGTTTGCATGGCTCTTTAATACTCCCCCTCAAACGAGGCTGGGACTTGGGAGCAGTCCGAGTTTGTCTCTGAGTAGTTGAAATACATACTTAGGCAGTGACTTTGTGAAAATGTCACCAACCCGGTCTTGTCTTTGAGACATGTTTGGTGATCAAAAGCTTTCTAGCCACTTGCTCTCTCACATAGTGATAATCTAGTTCAATATGCTTGCTTCTTGCATGGAAAACGGGGTTGATAGTCATGTATAAGGAGCTTAGGTTGTCACAGAGCAATGTAGGAACTTGAGGCAAAGTAACATGAAGTTCTTTCAAAATATAAGTGATCCAGGTGAGTTCAGCTGCTGTATGTGCCATGGCTCTGTATTCAGCTTCTGTGCTTGACCTGGAGACTGTTGGCTGTTTCTTTGCACACCAGGAGATGAGGTTGGGGCCTAGGAAAGTGCAGTACCCTGTAACTGATCTCCTGGTTGTTGGACAGCCTGCCCAATCAGCATCTGAGAATGCATAGAGATTGAGGTGTGATGTGGCCTTGAGAGAAATGCCTAGTTGTAAAGTGGACTTGACATATCTTAGGAGTCTTTGAACCTGTTGCATATGGAACTGATTGGGAGCTTGCATGAATTGGGACAGATAATTAACTGCAAATGTGATGTCTGGCCTGGTGAAGGTCAGGTACTGGAGTGCACCAATGATGCTTCTGTAGAATGTAGCATCTGCTGGAGGGGAGCTTAGAGGAACTAGAGGCTTTGTAGCCATTGGAGTGTTTGCTGGTTTGCAATCTTGCATGGCTGCCCTGTGGATGATAGTTGTAGCATAGTGGGATTGATGTAGATGCATGCCTTGAGATGTCTGTTGGATCTGGACCCCCAAGAAGTGATGTATAGTGCCAAGATCCTTCATGGCAAACTCTGTATGGAGTACTTTGATGAATGAGCTCAATAGGTGAGAATTTGAACCTGTAACAAGCATATCATCCACATACAAGAGAAGCACTAGGGTGCTCTGATTAGCATGATAATAAAATAGAGAGGGATTAGATAAACTGCAATGAAAACCATATGAAAGTAAGAAAGTACTAAATCTGTCAAACCAAGCCCTTGGGGCTTGTTTTAAGCCATAAAGTGCTTTGCTTAACTTGCAGACATGTTGAGGGAAATTAGGATCACACATACCTGGAGGCTGTTCCATGTATAGAGTTTCAGAAATATTGCCATCCTGCTTGGCCTTTATCGCCTCCTTGTAGTCCAACCCCTCAAAAGGATCCAACCCGTACTTCCCATTGATAGCCGCCGGTGTAAATGGCACCTGAACTCCGCGAACAGTGACCACCCCAGTTTTCAAATCCGTCTCCAAACAATTCGCATAAAACTCACGAACTAGGGTAGCATTGACAGGAGTTCTAGGGGTTTTCATCAGGACACCCCACTTTCTATCCGTAAGCAGCTTAGCAAAAACGGGATCAACATTGGTCTCAAGGACGGCTCGCTCTATCAACATTGTCCTCGTCAGATAATGCTTATTATAGACCTCCATCGCCTTAGGGTTGATGAATCTACGAGCAAAGGGAATAGGGATAGCGGGTCTCACTCTCTGTCTAACCGGCTCATCTCCCTCAGGCTCACTTGCCCACTTGCTCACCCCGAGCTTGTCACCCTAGTCCGCATCCTCACTAACGGCTCATCATCGATTTGAGACTGGACTCAGGCTCATCCCAGTAAAGGAACTCACAGATTGACCTCAGGAGGATTCTCGACGCCCCAATACGAATACCTTGGTTGGGATTGACTAAAGTGGGGACCACACCCTTCTTCTTCTTGACAGGTTCCTTAGCTACCCCCTTACCATGCTGTTTTTGAACCTGTTTGTGCACCATCTTAAACTAAGACTAAACAACCAACAATCCCGAATCCAAATTCAAGCAAAAACACCCGTTTAACGTCCAAACGGGATTTCCCAAACAATCCAAAACCAAACCACAACAAAACAGCAATGCAGACCATCCAACATCATCCATCAACATCCCAGATCACCACAGAACAAGAAACAAGAACAGAACAAGAAAGAAAAACAAATAAGAGAAAATTCCTATAAAACAGTCGACTCGAAGATCGACTCAAAAAAAAACGTGCAATAATCTAGGAAAAGCTTACAAAATCTTACCAAGTATGATGATGGGATGATGATAAAACGGATTAGAAGTCCAAACAATGCCAAATTGAACCCAAAAATCAAATTTTTCTTCAAAACAGTCGCACCAACTATATTACTGAATAGTTGTTTGTTGGAGGATTTGGAGTGGAAAATCGACAAGAGGGGATTGAGAGCTGCTTGTGGGACTTTGAAGCGCCCAATTTGGTGTAGAAACAAGGATTTTAGGGCAAATGGAGGGTAAAAGTCGGGTTTGCCTTTCAAATTTTCTGATGCGAATAAAGAATTGGAAACAGGGGGTATATATAGATGCAGGCCGGAATGGGCGTCCATGATACTGGACGGGCGTTTAGCTGGGGATCACATGAACCGGACGGGCGTCTGGTTTTGCAGACGTGCGTCCAGGTGCCCAAAACACGTACAGAGTTGGAAGGAGGATTTCAGACGGGCGTCCAAGAATGTTGGACGCTCGTTCAAGAATTGTGCAAGGCGGATGGGCGTCCATCACTCTGGACGGGCGTCCAAGGCAGAGAAAAGCAAAAATTATAAAATTTCATACAATTTAAATTCAAACTTGCATTTTCTCATTAAACTTAAATAAAACTTCAAAAATACAAATGAAAATCACGACGTACATAAAATTACTAGAAAATAAGTAAAAACAAATAGAAAACGGTGGGTTGCCTCCCACCAAGCGCTTTTGTTTTACGTCGTTTGCTCGACGAAACAACCTAACAACGCTAGTCATCGTAAATTTCCGACCAATCCACAACTCGGATAAGACGGCGGAGCATGTCAATCGCCGGAGGAAGTCATACTCATCCACGCAAACCTCAATCCTCACCGCTACATCAACACCTCGAAAATGTTCGACTTTGCAAAGACTAGCGCTAAATCACAAGATCGGATCATTCAGATTGTGTATGACGCCCCAGAGCCGCTCAGAACTCCTCAAGAGTAAAGTCTCCACCTCCCGAACAATGGGAACAATAAGAACATAGGTGACGATCTTGATGCGGGTACTAATGTCAAAGTCTACGTGCAAAACGATAGTCCCTCCCGGTCCGTCATCTATCTGATGAATTAGTGGGATCCTTCTAAGGAAAGGTAACTCCTCTCTGGCGAGAACTCCGAAATCCATATCTAGAAAGCACAACTAAGCGATGATAAAACAAAAACTTAATAAGGCTAAAAACTTAGTAAACTAAACTTAAATACTAAAACTACCAAAAGCGAGTAAAACAAGAATAACTAAAGATGATGATATCTACAGTTGCCCCCTGGTGGCGCTTTTGGTTAATGTCGTTAGCTCGACATTGTTGAAAGCTCACTGGATCGGGCCATTTGACTTTTCTCGCCGACCACTACTTCGTCTAGACTGGTCGATGGAGTTCGGCCGCAGAAACAAAGACTTAACGCATGGGGTTAAATCTGTGATAGCTTTCCAAATACGTCTAAACTTCCCCATGGTTGACTTCTTCTTCTTCTGAGTCTTCTGATGACGTTTCAGCTGACGCTCCCTCTCATACTCTTCCATATCCCAACTACCGGCTAGAACTTCTTCGGATCGACCACTATCGTCATCCTCTGAAAACAGGTCGGGTGAAAACTCGTCAAATTCTTCTACTTCTTTAGTACCACACCCGAGGACATCGAGGAAACGAACAATCAAAGGCTTTTCCTTGGGTTCACCAATGTAGTGCTTACACCTTTGACCATTCACTCGAAACGGTTGGTCACCATAACCTCATAGTTCTAGAACGCCTCCAGGAATGATTTGGAGAATTTCGAAGGGACCGGACCAACGTGTCCTCAACTTTCCAGGAAATGGATGTAGCCTGGAATTGTATAGAAGAACTTGTTCTCCGACTTGAAATTCTCTCTTTTTAATCTTGGCGTCATGGAGGAGTTTCATCTTATCTTTACAAATCCTGGCACTTTCGTAAGCCTGGAGTCTGAATTCGTCTAATTCATGTAACTGTTGCAGTCGATGCTTACCACGGGATTGGGAATCAAATTTTAGAAACTTTGTAGCCCAATAAGCTCTATGCTCTAATTCGACTGCCAGATGACATGGCTTACCATAGACCATTTGATATGGAGATGTACCCATAGGAGTCTTATAGGCGGTTCTATATGCCCAAAGTACATCATCCAATTTCAAACTCCAGTCTTTTCTATGACTGTTGACCGTTTTCTCCAGGATTTTCTTGATACTTTGGTTGCTCCTTTCAACCTGACCACTAGTCATCGGGTGATATGGTGTGCCAGTTTTATGACGAACACCATACTTTTCAAGAACTTTCTCTAGGGGTCGGTTGCAGAAATGCGTCCCTTCATCACTGATCAAGGCACGTGGACATCCAAACCTCACGAAGATATTTTTCTTTAGAAATTTCATGACCGTCTTATGATCGTTGTGAGGAGTGGCTTGAACCTCCACCCATTTAGATACGTAGTCTACGCAGACTAATATGTATTTGTTACCGCAAGATGATGGGAATGGTCCCATAAAATCGATACCCCATACATCAAAGACTTCGCATTCTAGGATGGGTTTCAAAGGCATGTCAAAATGCCTTGTCAGAGTACCGGTTCTTTGGCACCTATCACAAGCTTTACAGAAAGCTTCTGTATCTTTAAAGATCGTAGGCCAATAGAAACCGGATTGGAAGATCTTAGCAACGGTTTTCCACGGACCAAAGTGACCTCCAGTGGGTCCACTGTGGCATTGCTCAATAATATCGCTACATTTGCTCATTCGGAACACATCTTCTAAGCAAACCATCTTTGCAGATCTTAAAAAGATAAGGTTCATCCCAAACGAAAGATTTCAAATCAGAGAAGAACTTTTTCTTCTCCTGATAAGACAATTTTGGATCGAGATATCGGGAATGAAGGTAATTTACAATGGAAGAATACCATGGAACATCAGGAGGACAACCGCTCATCAACATGATATTTTCTAGAGGAAAGTAAAGATCTATATCATCTGGATCATCCTTTTCCTCACTTAGCATTCTCGAAACATGATCCGCCACTACGCTTTCACGCTCTTTTGTCTTTAATTTGAACGTCAAACTCCTGTAGGTCAATATCCAATGCGAGTGGCGCGGTTTGACCTCTTTCTTAGTCATCGATACCATAAGCAGCGTGATCACCCACACAATCACTTGAGCTCCTAACAAATAACTCACGAAACTTGTCCATAGCAAAACTACGGACAATAGTTCCTTCTCGGTAGTAGTATAGTTAACTTGAGAGGGTTCAATGTGTGATTTGGCGTAATAGATCATTTGGAATTTCCCTTTGATTTTTGTCCTGAAACGGCACCAATCGCATAGTTTGATGCGTCGCACATAAGTTCAAAAGGTAGGTTCGGTCGAGCGATATAAGAATTGGAGCAGAGATTAAACGGTCCTTAAGCTCCTCAAACGCTTGCTTGCAGCTCTCGTCAAAATTGAACTCAACGTCTTCCTTTAGTAAAGTAGACAGGGGCTTGGCTATCTTGGAGAAATCTTGGATGAATCTTCTGTAAAAGCCGACATGTCCAAGAAAGCCTCTCACTTCACGCACATTCTTAGGATAGCTCATCTTCTCGATAGCTTCTACTTTTGTCCTGTCAACTTCTATACCTTTGGCGGAGATTTTGTGGCCAGGAACTATTCCCTCATCAACCATGAAATGGCATTTTTCCCAATTGAGTACTAAGTTCTTTTCCACACATCTGGATAACACTTGATCAAGATTGTCAAGGCAATCATCAAAAGACTGACCAAAAACCAAAAAATCGTCCATAAAGATCTCCATACACTTTTCTACGAGCCCGTCAAAGATAGCCCAAGATACATCGTTGAAATGTAGCTGGGCATTGCAGAGGCCAAATGGCATTCGCCTCAGTAAGCGAATGTACCATAAGGCGGTGAAAGTGGTCTTTTCTTGGTCATTTGGATCAATGGGTATCCGGAAGTATCCTCGAATATCCATCTAGGAAGCGAAGAGAACGCGTGTCCCGCCAGACGCTCAAGCATCCGATCAATGAATGGAAGGGAAAAGTGATCTTTCATGGTTACCTCATTGAGCTTTCTATAATCGTTGCAGACTCTATAACCAGTGACAAGTCTCAATGCTATTTCCTCTCCCTTCTCATTCTTCTCAATCGTAATTCCACCTTTCTTGGGAACTACTTGAGTCGGGGAAACCCATTCACTATAAGCAATGGCATAAATGATTCCCATGTCCAGAAGTTTGATGATCTCCTTCTTAACCACCTCTTGCATATGAGGGTTGAGCCTCCTCTGAGGCTGTCTAACACATTTCGCACCCTCATTAGTCTTGATCTTATGCATACAGATGTCGGGAGATATCCCTCTGATATCTCCTACTTGCCACCCAAAGGCTTTCTCGTTCTTTTTCAAGACATTTATTAACTTCATTTCTTCTAGTCGAGACAGCTTGGCAGATATAATCAATGGAAGCTTGTCACCTTCTCTTAAAAACACATACTTTAGATGTTTAGGTAACGGCTTCAGTACTAGATCTGTAGGGGGGTCTTCTAAACTCGATTTGAGATCTCCACTTTTCAACTCAACATCAAGTGGTCCCACTGCCAAAGCTTCTCCTTTCAATAAATCATCCTCAATATCAGCTTCTAACTGCTCTAGACTTACCACACCATGATTATTCAAATTATCAACCGATCGCTCATATCCTCCGTTAAATGACCATGACTTGCTTTTCCATCAAATCATCGAAGTCATCCGCGTATCCTCGATGGAAAAACCGGTTGGAGGACCCGGAGGTACTTGAATGGATCGGGAAACATTATAGCTTACCTCTTGATCACCAACACGGATCGTCACTCGCCCGCCATCGCAGCGATCAACGAGGGCTCGGGGTGTGGGACGTAAAAGGTCTTCCAAGAATCGGGGAACATTTCCATCCTTTTCAATATCCGGGACGTACCCGATCGACAGGGAAAGGTAAATCTATCGATTTGAACTAGTACGTCTTTTAAGATTCCCGCTGCTTTCTTAGAAGATCTATCAGCGAATTGCAAATTCATGGTAGTGGGTTCTAGAAGATCAATTAAAACCTAGATGCTTGCAATACGAGACAATGGAATGAGGCTTATAGATGCACCCAGGTCACACAAAGAGTTAGGAAGACCAGAGGCCTCCTATTAACACCGTGTAGCATGAACTTTCAGGGTCACTTCTCTTGGTTGGTAGGTTTTCGTAATTGATCATTGAACAATCCTCACCAATCAGCCTCTCCATGTCCGACAACTTCCTTTTGAAGAAACAACATCCTTGATAAATTTTGTATACTTAGGCATTTCAACCAAGACATCGATAATGGAAGATTCACGAGTATTTTTCAAAAGATTTAGCACCTTTTCATACTTCTTATCTTCACTTAAAGGGATGTTGCTCTTTCTTGGTGGAAATGGAAGCTTTTGAGATCACTCTCGTAAAAGACTTTCTTCGAGGATGCACTTGTGACTTTATCTTCCGAGATCCTTCCACCGAACAGCTTTTTCAATCTTTTTTATTAGTCGTGGATCGGCCTCCCGACTTCCACTTGTTTCTTCGTTCCTCGTGGGTCACCACCGAGGACTTCCAACTTTTTCACCCTCTCGGGATCATCCACCTGAGTTTTCTCTTGCGGCAGAGAGGAGTGTAGGTGCTCGGCTTCCCTCCGCCTTATCAATGGCGAGGAGGGTTAGTGGTTTCCTGGTGGGAAGGACCACTAACTTGAGTACCACATCTGAGGTTCATTGCACTGGCCTCCTCTCTACCGTATGGAATTGATGGCACGAGGTCAGTGCATTGGCCTTTGTTCAAGTCAGCTTGAGCAACTTGACCACCCTTTGGATTCTTCTCGGTGAAGCTGGCACCGTATGCCTCTGGTCTGAAGTTAAGCTATTCACCGGTTGCCCAATTTGCCTCTCAAGATTTTTCATTGATCTACTTTGCTCCTCCAATTTAGCTTCAAGATTGTTAGATTGGGAGGGGCCTTGAGCGCTTTGGAAATTTGGAGAATAAATTTGGTTGGGCCGACTTTGGAATTGAGAATTTGAATTGGAAGGCCAATTCGATTGGATCTTTGAGTAGGATTGGAAAAATTTGAGTTTTGGTTCGATTAAAACCAGGGTTTCTATTGAAATTTTGATTCGAATTAGAATTCAATTAGGATGAAGCTTGAAGATTGATTAAACCCCTTGGTTTTGGAAATTATTCGGCTTAAAACCGATTGAACCTTTGATTGTTACGGCCGTAGAATGCATTTACTTCGCGATTTCGTCCGTTCATACGACGAGAATCTAGATGTGTGCCCCACCTCGTCACAATTTCGACATGAGACTTGATTACACCGTCCATAATCATGACAAACATTCACTTGATAAGGTGCAGGGGATTGAATTGACATGGCCAACCATGTGGCGGTTTGACAACAGATTTCACTGTACGTAACACGGGAGTTCGATGGAAAAGAAGAAGTTTGATTCATTTGATTGGAAATTTGAGACGTTGTCATCTGCTTCTGCAGCATGGCGATCAAACTTTGCATGTTTACTTCCTCAACCTTAGGAGGAGGAGGTGCTTGAATAGCTTGATAAGATGGGGCATAGTTATATTTAGCAATGTCCTCGAACAATGCCCATCCCTCTTCAGGCGTTTTCTTCAGAAATGCCCCACCAGATGAACTATTGACCATGCCTTTTGTAAGCTCGGTCAATCCACTAAAGAAAGTGTTGACTTGCCTTTCCAGTGGCAAGCCATGGTGGGGACACTTTCTAAGAAGAGACTTGAATCTCTTCCAACATTCGAAAACGACTCATTCTCTTTTTGATAAAAGTGAATATCTCGTTTAAACACTTGAAATTTGCTTTTTGAAGGTGGAAAGTATTGACTCAAGAATTCTTTTTCAAGTTCGGACTGTGTGGTAATAGATTTTGAGGGAGAGAGGTGTACCATTCTTTAGCTTCTCCTTCAACGAAAATGGAAATAGTTTCAGTTTGATAGCATCCTCACTTACTCCTTGGATGCGTGTAGTACCGCATATCTCTAAGAATGTATGTAAGTGAGTATGGGGATTCTCTGACTGATAACCGTGGAAAATAGATGCATGATGCATCATCTGAATAAGTCCCGGCTTTAACTCGAAGGTTTGTGCAGTTATGGCTGGGATAACAATAGCCGGGTTGACTTTGACTTCGCCTGGCATGGTGAAGTCTGCCAACGTACGTCTATTATTAGCAGCCATTATTACAAAATCAGTGATTTCCTTGGCTAGTTGATCCTCAAGATCTTGCTCGGCTCTGTCTGCCAGAACCGCAGAACGGAAAATCCGCCTGTTTGGCCGGACTACGGTTCGCTCGGGATCAGGGGTGTATAGTAACGGTCCCTTTTGACTCCGAGTTTGCATAAACCGGACCAAAAACAAGTGGAAGAAGCCTAAAAACTAAGAATTTAAAATCCTCAACTAAAAATTAAAGCCTAAGAAGAGAAAAAGAAATAGAATTAGTTAAGACAAGGGAACAAACGGACGTCCAGAAAACTGGACGGGCGTCTGCCTAGAATTTGAATTAGACGGGCGTCTGGAGGTCCAAACGCTCGTCTGATCAGCTGAAGAATTGAACGGACGTCCAAATTAGATGAACGCTCGTCCCACTAGTCAAAAACGATTCAGAGTTGAGAAATT
This sequence comes from Gentiana macrophylla, assembly GCA_026214975.1. Classification (NCBI taxonomy): domain Eukaryota; kingdom Viridiplantae; phylum Streptophyta; class Magnoliopsida; order Gentianales; family Gentianaceae; genus Gentiana; species Gentiana macrophylla. The sequence continues at coordinate 84,504,580 of CM047809.1, read as the reverse complement.
TTGAACAGACGGGCATCCACGTTTCTAGACGCCCGTTTGAAAGCAGAAAACGAAGCAGGAAAAGAGAGAAACAGCAGGAAAAAGATGTGGAGAAAGATAGAAAGACAGACAAAACAGAAAGAAAGAAAATCTAATCACAAGAGAACTATAAAGAGAAGACCTAAAACCCTAACTAAAACCCTAATTACCTAATTAAAAACTACAATACAATTAAAAGCAGAAATAAAATAAAAGCAGGAAAAACAAAAACTAGACAACCGTCCGGTTCCCGGCAACGGCGCCAAAAACTTGTTACGGATTTTATCAACGGAAAATAAACAAGTAATAAATTAAATCCGATATACCTCAAAGTGCAAGGATCGTAGTAAAGAGGTTGATACCGGTCGATCTTACGAGGAATCGGCGATTGCTAACCCTAGTTTTTGTTTAACTAACTAACCTATGTCACTTAACACTAATCTAAACAATGGATAAAACTAAACTAAATCGAAAACAAACTTAACTAAAACGTAAAATCGATGAGAAGATACGATCTAAAGCCAGGAAAGATACGGGTTGCGAACCAATTTAAACTAAACTAATTAAGAAATAAAAATAACTAAACTAGGCAATTCAAGTTTCACGGGATTAAATTCAAGTTTTAACGAACAAACGAAAGCGATTGATCCGCCTATCCTAACAAGTATCAATTCCGATCTCGATTATATTGCGTTTTCTAACCAAGTTGTGGTTGCACCTTGTCTACAACATGAACCCTAATTTCTTAGGTAATTCACCTATTAATCTATATCTTTCGATCTAAGATTAACGATTTTACTAATCAAAGGTGTAAACTTTAACCTAGCAATTTAACCTATTAACTCTCGTTATGATAGATTAAACAACTATTCCTTATCATGATGATCTAGGGTTTATAGAGATTTTCATCAACATAAAACAATCATAACATGCAAGTCTTTCGATACAATTGCAATCAAACAATATAAACAATGATAAAGGAAACAACTTAAGATGAAACTCACAATATAATCGCAGAACGGAATCAAAAGCGTGTTGGATGGCTTCACAATGCTCGTTTGATAAGGCTTTAGCCTCTCAACATCACTTGATCAACTCGAAAAGCTTGAGAAAAGTACATAAATTTGAAGGTGTTTATCTAGAAATTAAAAGCATAAAAACTGGATGGAAACTAAGGTAAAAGCGCGGTGAGCCGCCCCTAGGTTTAGGGTTTTAATCATGTGTATTGATATGAAGAAAACACGCAGCTATATATAGAATTGTAAGGCGGTGCTGCTATGTCGGCCGACTGGACGCCCGTTTGCTGGGTTGAACGCCCGTCCAGCCTTCAGTGTAAACTTCGAATCGGGCCGAGTCATGATCAGACGCCCGTCCTGCTAGCGTCCACTCCAGCGTCCAAACTCTCTGAATCAACTCTCCTCAAACGGACGCTCGTTCACTTCAGCAGACGTCCGTCCAGACGGACGGGTCTTGGACGTTCGTTCAATATGATCGAATTTTGATTTCTTGATCTTTATCTCTTTTATCTCTATCCTATTCCCTCATTATCTCTTTTATCATCAATTAGCTCGAACTTAATCAACTTTTGATCATCTTTTGAGCCTCAATCATGTATCTACAACACATAAAAGCATCGCAAAGTGTAATATCATCCAAATAAACATAAAATCACAATTAAAACACATAAATTAACCTATTTTGCGATTAACTCATTTAAAATATCATTTGCTCAATATTTCCATTAAACACTCATTTCTTATGCAAATTATACAAATATGAGGGAAATTATCATAAAATATGTCCTTATAAAACGTATAAAATCACCCTTAACAGTGGATGAAAGCACTTATATCCTTTGTGTTGGTTGCTATAACCTACAAAGACACAAGGTAGGGTTTTGGGATCAAACTTATGTTTCTTGGAATCCCAGGTATAAGGGTAACATTTGGAACCAAAGATTCTGAGGCTTGTATAGTCAGGATGTTTGTTATGCAGCAGATAGTATGGGGAGTCAGTTTTATTGGTGAGAGAAGGAACTCTATTGAGTATATATACTGCTGTGGAAAAAGCTTCAACCCACAAAAATAAAGGGGCTCTGCTATGAAATAACATGGTTAGTCCCAGTTCCCTGATAGTTCTGTGCCTTCTTTCAACAGTGCCATTCTGTTGAAGTGTGCGAGGGCAAGTGATTAAGTGTGTAATGCCTTGTTTTAATAGGTGATTTGTGAGGGGAATGTTGACAAATTCTCCCCTCCATCTGAGTGAAACTGTTTTATAGATTTATTAAACTGAGTTTGGGCATATTTTTCAAAGTGAATAAAAACAGTGAAGAAATCTGATTTGTGCTTTAAAGGAACAAGCCAAACATACTTAGAGAAATCATCAACAAAGCTAGCATAATAATGAAATTTGCCTATGGATTCAACAGGGGCAGGGCCCCAAAGATCACAGTGGATCAATTCAAAAATATTGAAAGAAACATGTTCAGAATGAGAAAAAGGAAGCTTTGAAAGTTTTCCTAACTGACAATTTTCACATAAATGCTCCTGCTTATTTGTACCTAAACAATCAAAGAATCCTTTATTTTTTAAAGCATGAACTGTGGGAAACTGAATATGGCCTAATCTCTGGTGCCAGACTTCAGTGGTGCATGACTTTGTTCTATGGACTGCAAGGGCATGGTGGTCACTTGGAAGAGCATATAGGTCCCCTCTACATCCTCCCTTTAGGAAGATCTGATCTGTTTTGTTTGCCTTAAGAATGAAACCAGCATTAGTAAATAAACAGTGTGCATCATATTGTTTTGTAAGTTGCCTAACAGAAATTAGGTTTTTGGTCATGTTAGGTACCAACAAGACATCTGTAATGACTAAAAATTCATTGTTATAGGTGACATGAATATCTCCAATGCCCTGTATGGGAAGTGCAGTTCCATTTCCAACAATTACATAAGGGGAACCTGAATATGTGTGTAAATTATGCAAAAGTTTAGGATTACCTGTCATGTGGTTGGTGGCACCTGTGTCCATCAGCCACTCAGTGTCTACAACTGTATTGTCTAGTGTCAAGGATGATAATGCTTGGGGAAGGACCTCCTCTTTTGCCTTATTGTTCCACCAACAGATTTTGGAGATATGCCCTTGAACTCCACAGAAGTCACATGTTTCAGCCTTATATTGATCTCTTTCTGCTCTGGACATCCTTCTGAACACCTTCTTAGTCTGATCTGATGGTCCTGATGCCCCTCTTGATTGCTGTGCCTGAAACCCTCTACCTACAGAGTTGAACCTTGGTTGTGAATCACTCCTTTGTTGTTGCCTTTGTCCATAAAATGCTAGATGAGAGATGTCTGAGTCTTTTGCAGCAAAGCATGACCTTCTCTGATCCAAATTCTGTAGGTGACCTACTAATTCTTTATAGGTTGGCTTGTGCATGAGCATGGTTGTTGTGAAAGTCTCATATTGAGGACCTAAACTAGTTAACAGGAAGTAGACCTTTTCAGCATCTGGGATTGGCTTTCCAATGGCTGCCAAGCTATCACACAGGCCCTTAAAGTATTGGCATGATCATTGATGGATTTTGACTCATCTTTCCTCATGTAGGTGACTTGTTGCTTCAAATTAAACTCTCTCTCTTGAGATTCCTGGGCATAGGCACGTTTGAGGGCATCCCACACAGCTTTTGCAGAGTCCAATCCAATCACCAGACTTAATGATTCTTCTGTTAGTGATCCGATCAGCCATGCTCTTAATAATCTGTATGCCTTCTTCCATTTAGTGTATTCTGGATTTGTGGTTGGTGCAGCAGTGGCATCTGTACTGATTTGTGTATGATTTGGGACAGGATCATCCCCAGTTAGATGTCCTAGGACATCTTGGCTGTCTGCAAATGCTAGGGCTTGTTCACGCCATAAGGGGTAATTTCTGGATGAAAGTTTGAGAGATATGATGTTGTTGACATTGATTGATGTAACAGACATGATTGTGAGATGTGGATTATGTGGTGATCAAACACCAATGAGCTCTGATACCATGTAGAAAAATTGAAGAAATAATGTGGAACTGAATTTTTCCTTATTATTTTTCCTTAATCTCCTCTTGGCTTACAATGCTTAGTATTTATAGCAATTACAATGCTAAGCCCTATATTTCGAAAGAGACTAAAGAGATAATCTGATAATTAAATTTAAACATCTGATAATCTAATTAAACTTAAACATAACAAACTATCTTATCATTATATAAGAGATTGGGTGGCTTTCAAACTCTTGATCACCAAGTACTCGGTTTAAAAAACATGATCAAAACTCTTCCTTATCTCTCCAATATCCACCTTATCTCTCCTTGATCATAATTCAAAAAATGGTTCGAGCCATCTATCTATTGATTTGCTGTTAATTTGAATTGGCTGCTGTTAATTTGAATTTGCTTGTTTGCTGTTGCATGGTTTGCATGGCTCTTTAATAGTTGTGAGGTGAGGGAAGTCCATCTCTTAATATGGTGGGTTACACAATCACAAGTTCCCAATGTGGGATACTTTAACACGCTTCCTCAAATGTGGGCCTGGGCACTCTCAAAGCCAACAAAGAGGCCCAACACTTGCACAATAATGGGGTGGCTCCGATACCAAGGCACTGGACAGTATTAAATTGAGACAGTTGATGGCCAACCTTGGATTACACAACATATATGCAAGATCAGGTTTGAGGGGGGATGTAGAGAATGGATAAACAGAGGAATGAGCTGGCACTTTAGAATGTTGTGATTGGTTGGAATGACATCACTCTATCCAATCATATCATTAGTCTTCCTTCCATGTAATGAGTCAAAGGATATATATAGACTAGATACCAAAATATCTAGCAATTGTATCAAGTGAATATTCTGAAATAAAAAGCTTCTATTTTCTCTGCAATGGATTCCATTTCCATTTCTAGTCTTTAGTTCTGTTTAGTTCGATTCTGTTCATTTAGTTATTCTTCTTCATGGTATCAGAGCTCAAATCCGTTGCTCATCTCTGATTATTGTTGTTGTTCTACCTTTTTCTTCGTGTTCATAGTTCGATTTTGCACAGAAATGAATCAGAGGCAAGCTCAAAATCAAATTGGTGATATCACACCGTCTCATCCTTTGTATTTACATCCTAATGAAAATCCGTCGATTGTACTGGTCCAACCACCGCTTTGTGAGAAGAATTACCATGGTTGGAGTAGAGCTATGCATATGGCGTTGTTATCGAAGAACAAGCTCGTACTGGTTGACGAACAGTTCCAATGCCTGTGGATGATGATCGATTGCAAGGAATTTGGATTCAGGTCAACAATATGGTGCTCTCCTGGATTTTGAACTCTGTGATTCCTCCGATTGCACAAAGCGTGATGTGGTCAAACACAGCTAGAGAAGTTTGGAATGAATTGCGTGTTCGTTTTTCCACTAGAGATTCATTTCGTGTTGCAGACATTCAAGAGGATGTATTCGCTCTTAAGCAAGGTACTAACACTGTTACTGAATTCTACACCAAATTGAAGATTCTTTGGGAGGAATCCACTATGATCAGACCTATACCTGTGTGTCCTTGTGGACTTAACAATCAGGTTTTCCGGAATTACATAGAAGCTGACTATGTAATTCGTTTCATAAGAGGTCTTAATGATGCTTTTGAGCCTGTTAAATCTAAGGTTTTCCTGATGCAACCGCTTCCTGACATAAATGAAGCATTTGCTATTGCTGTTAAGTTTGAGAGACAGATTCAGCATGGAAATAAGAATACTATAGCTCCCATGGCTATGCAGCAGTCTTACCAGGGTAACTATGTGAGACAACAGCCACCTAGGCGTTCTATGATCACTCAAAATGCTGCACACTGGTTATATGCAGGAGAATGGGAATAGGAAGTTCATGCAATGCACTTATTGCAACAGACAAGGCCACACAGAAGATAAGTGTTATAGAAAACATGGATTTCCACCAAATTTCAGGCCAAAGAGACAGGCTCACTTGGTTCAAAATGACTATGAGGATCCAGAGACTTTTGTTGCTGTTCCATCCACAGATCCTTATGAAGGAGGATCTTCTGTTTTCACTCCTGAACAGTTTAAAGAGATGATGAAATTGTTCCAGTCTTTTCAGATGCATGGTGCAGGACCTTCAAACACTCAAGTACATGGAAACAGTAATCTTACACACCAGGTTTCAGCTGCCATTTTGAATGCTGACTTCTATCAGAAGGATAAAGGTACTGTTTCTCAGTCATGTTTAATAGATTGGATTTTAGATTCAGGTGCCACTGATCATGTAGCCTATTTCTTGTCTGTTTTCACTCATTATACAGCTGTTCTAGGCAAAAGTATCCATTTGCCTAATGGTCAGGATGTTCCTATCACCCACATTGGTACTGTGCATCTGAATTCTGAACTTACTTTGTTCAATGTGCTTTGTGTTCCATCCTTTTCTTTTAATCTACTATCCCTTAGCACTCTGGTGAGAGATCCTAAATACTGTGTGACTTTCCACTCATGTACTTGTTTCATCCAAGACATGAGGACTTTGAAAGTGATTGGTACAGCTAAGGAGTCTCATGGTCTGTATCACATATCTGCTGCACACAGAAATCTGCTTCCCACTTCTTGCTCTTCATCCAGGCAAAGTCATCATCTGGCTTCTTCCATTCAATCCTCTACTCATCCTCAACCTGCTGATATCACATCTCCTTCTTGGCTTTGGCATTGTAGACTGGGCCACCCTTCAAATAAAAGGCTTCAGTTAGTTAAGGACAATAATGCTACTGTTTGTGCCCCCTTGGATGTTCATTGCCCCATATGCCCTCTAGCTAAACAACATAGACTCCCATTTCCCTTAAGTAGCAGTTCTTCTGTTTCTTGTTTTGACATTGTGCATTTGGACATTTGGGGGCCTTATAAACAGCCTACCATTCAAAATCAAAGATACTTTCTTACTATTGTGGATGATCATTCCAGATATTGTTGGATTTTCTTAATGCAATTCAAATCTGAAGTTAAACATTTAATCAAAAGTTTCTATGAAATGATACTTACTCAGTTTAATCTCAAAATCAAATGTTTTCGAACTGATAATGGCAAAGAATTTGACCTTACTGACTTCTATTCAGAGAAAGGCATTATTCACAAGCAAAGTGTTAGGCATACCCCACAACAGAATGGGATTGTAGAACGCAAGCATCAACACATTTTGGTTGTTGCTAGAAGTTTAAGATTACATTCTAATCTCCTTTTAGAATATTGGGGGTTTTGCATTAAGCATGCTGTTTTTCTGATAAACCAGTTACCTACCCCTCTTCTCAGTCATCAATCTCCATACCAAAAACTTCTACATAAAGATCCTTCTTATAATACTTTGAGAGTTTTTGGATGTCTTGTCTATGCCACCATCACAGACCCCACAAAATCTAAATTTGATCCCAGAGCCAGACCATGTTGTTATCTAGGATTAGAGAGTTGAATGCCGTGTCGGGTTGGTAGGAAACCCTTCTTTGCATTCATCATGCTGTAACGCAACAACATCTTATCTATGTAAGATGCTTGGGACAGAGCCAACATCCTATTCTTGCGATCCCGTATAACTTGGATCCCCAGAATATAACTCGCCTCTGCCAAATCTTTCATTTGGAATTGCATGGATAACCAATTCTTCACATCGACAACATCCCCTTATGGGTCCAATGAAAGCGAATGTCGTCAACATATAACACCAAGAACGCCACACGATCTTTGATGACCTTCTTGTATACACAAGGCTCATCAAAGTTTCGTTCAAACCATACAACTTATTTGTTTCATCAAATCTATGATTCCAAGACCGAGATGCTTGCTTTAACCCATAAATGGATCGAGCGGCTTGCACACTTTGTGCTCTTGGCCTTTCTCGACAAATCCTTACAGTTCTTCGCATATATATTTCCTCGTCAAGATAGCCGTTTAGGAAGGTTGTCTTAACATCCATCTGCCAGATCTCATAATCTAGACATGCAAAGAATCAAAAGGAGGATCGGAATGGATTTCAAAGCATTGCCACAGGGGAGAAGGTTTCTTCGTGAGTCGATTCCTCTCTCTCGTGTGTAGCCTTTAGCCACTAGCCGAGCTTTAAAGGTTTCAACCTTTCCATCCACTCCTCGCTTTCTCTTGTAGATCCATTTATCGCGCCATGGGTTGTACACCCTCGGGGCAATCCACAAGATTCGGATCGAGTTAGAGTACATAGACTCCATCTCCGATTCATCGCCTCAACCCACGTGTCCTTATCGGAATCATTCATAGCCTACGATAGGACCTTTGGATCATCTGTACTCCATCGAGAGACGGCGATATTTGCCTCTGGTTGCATACCGTACCGCAGCTTGGTGGCCGAACCACTCTGGTGGTACGTCCGAGTGATCTAGATATCGGGGGGTCGATAGGTGTATCAAGAGTGTTGTTGTTTGTGACACTTAGGTGTCACCGGTGGTCGACTTCGCCGGAGAGTAACTCTCGAGTACAACTTTACTCCGAGGTTTGAAGTCCTTCATGTATTGATCCTCGAGAAAAGTGGCGTGAGTTGAAACTATCACCCTCGATCTTCGGATCATAGAATGAGACCTCATCTTGTTCCTTACGCATACCCTACAAACAGACATACTTTAAATGCGTGCTTGCAATTTGCTAGTCTTGTCAACCAAAGACATGTGCCGGACACCCCCATATACGGTAGTAGGACGCAAACTAGGTTTACTCCCACTCCATAACTTTCGAGAGGTGTTTTCTCGACAGACTTTGACGGCACCATATTTAAAATACGGACATTTGTTTGAAGAAGGCATGTCCCCAAAAGGACACCGGCGTGACGCGTAGCTCATCATGGATCGACCATGTCTATTAAAATCTGTTTCTCCGCTCAAACAAATCCATTTCTTTGAGGCGCTCGGGCGCAGAACGTTGGGAACAAATCCCATGTTCCAAAAGGTAGTCGGTGAAATCAGGTATCCATGTACTCACCTCCGCGATCGAGCGAAGGCATTTCAGAGACTTGCCCAATCGCGCTTGGCTTCGCTGGAATTCCTTAAACTTTTCAAAAGTTTCGATTTCTATCGCGATGAGATAAACATATCCGAATCTCGAGTAGTCGTCGATGAAAGTTACAAAGTACTCGAATCCGCTTTCAGCTTTGCCATTCATCGGACCACACGGATCTGAATGTACTAATTTAAAGGTTCTTTAGCCTGTTACCCTTTGACGAGAAGTGGTCGCTGGTCATCTTTCCTCCGAGGCAAGACTCGAGATTGGCGGTGAGTCAACAGATAACTCACTTAAGGGACCATCTTTAGCCAGTCTTTTGATTCTTTCCAAGGAAATATGACCTAGCCTAAGGTGCCAAAGGTATGTTTTATCATTTTGAGAAACCTTTCGCGCTTTTGGCGTAACTTTGATGTCTTTACTCTAAACATTTCGAAGATTAAGCGTGGAGTATCGGTTGGTTTAATCACATATAGTCCGTTTTCTATCATTGCAGAACATAAGTCACGTCCATTTCTGGAAATAACAATCTTATTATACTCAAAAGATAAAGAATACAATTGTTCTTGCAAAACAGACATAGAAATTAAATTTCTTCTAAAATGCGGAATATAAAAGACATTGTCCAACTTAAGGACTTTATTCCCAAAGACTAAACTAACTACTCCCATCGCTCTGGTCAAACGATCGCACCGTTGCCAACTCTCATCCAGTGCGCCCATCCTCCAAAGCTCTTCATATGAACTAAGGATGCGCAAAGAAGAACAAACGTGGTTAGTAGCACCGTAATCCAGTATCAAGTCGACACATCTTTAGCTACATTGTAGGATTCCAAGACAAGTAAATTACTGCCTTATCCTTCCCTTGTTTGCCTGGCCCTTTCCTTCCTTCGCCTCATTCAGTATTTGGGCAATGCTTGCGCCAATGCCCTACTTCTCCACAAGTGAAAGCACTTACCCTTAGGTTTGGAAGGTGTTGCCTTTTGCCCTTTCTTCTTCATGGGCTTTGATTTTGTTCTTTCACAGCTTGGCTTTCGGTTTTCCCTTTGTCCTTTGTTCGACGACTTAGCCTCGGCCAAATTGGCTTGACTTTCTTTTCCCCTTCGGGCCCGGGCCGTTAGACCGAAACCCTCGAATATCTGCACTCGTTTATCAACCGCGTCAAGTCAAACTTAAGCTTGTTCATGACGTAGTTGGTCTTGAATCGGAGGAAATCGGTGTGATGATTCGAGAATCATGCTCACACCGAGTCACTTTGTCAAACTTGGAACCGTGAGTCTCAAAGATCGGTGAAGTAATTGATCATGTTCATTACATGACCCGTCACCGTCGACCTCCTTCCTCATCTTCGCGTTAACGACCATCCCGGCACCCCTCGTGTCGGGCCTGATCGAAGGTGAGCCGAACATGGAAACAAGGTGTTGCATCATTTCTTTTGCAAAGTGCCAAAGTTCTCACATTTGGTCCTTATAATCTCCGACATTGAGGCTAACATGATGCCCCGCTTTGTTTATGCGCTCTCCATCCACTTCGCGACTTTCTTTTTCGGCTTTGGAAAGACCTGAGTGGTAAGTCTTTGGAATATCCGAAGTCAAGGTGTGTTGAACATTTTCAAAGACGAGAACAACGTTGAGGTTACTTTTCCACTTTGAAAAATTGTTTCCGGTCAACTTATCATTTAACAAGAAAGAAATGCGAGACGACATGATCTTTGTAAAGTAAAATGACGAAATTAAATTCAAGTTCATAAACCGCTAATAAATTTTAGGAACTATAAACTAAGTACTTATAGTCTATCCTACTGCTTCAAGGACTTAATCTCTCACCTCGGTCGCCTTAGGGTAGGTCAAAGAGGTTTCGATTAATATTGAAGATCAAATTGAGAATCAAACATCTTATTTGTGATCGTCAATCACCTTTCCCTTTTCACCAAGGTATTACTAAAATACCCTTTATGAGTGTGACTCTTTGTTTGATTTTTAGGTAGACCCAGTATGCCGCGCCAGGGTCGGTCGGTGACCCGACAAGTACCCAAAATCCTATCCTTTCGGAGACCAAGCCTTGAATTTTGATAGCGGTGAAGGCCTTGGCCAGGGGCGAAATCAAAGCCGCACGAGGCGTCACCATTCTCTCACGTTGCTTGTGTCAACAAGATAGAGGCCGTGGGGTCGGTTGTCGCTCTCCCGCTCCCACTCAATATTTTGAAAAAGTGGTGGGTTTATCGATCACGTTTTGGACTTGATGTTACGTTAAGGAACAATAAATCATAGGCCCGAATGTTGTCGGTTAAGTGGGCTAGCCCACCCGACCTATTCGTTAGAACATATGTGGCCGCCGGACGGGTCAAGGCTAGGAGAGCTCCGTTGAGCCGTAGTGGCTCTTCGGATGGCTCAAGATTGCTGCACTTCGTGCAAACGCCACACGTGGAGGTGAAGTCGATTGAGCCGTAGCTACCGTTGACCACCCAACCGTGGTTAAACCACTTCGAACCTGTTTGCCCGTGATTATCCAATCCTTAAACATCAAACATTCACGTAGACACTACGGAACAAAAAACGTAATCTCGTCTTAGGTAAGGTGGAATTCACAGAGAATCAAACACCTTAACCACGAGGTTTCGGGATTTTACTCCTTATGCTTTCGCAGAATGGGATTCACCGAGAATCCATCACCCAACCTCGACGATTGAAAAAACCCGTGTTCCTCGGTTTTTTACCCTAATTAGTTTCTAATTAATATCAAACAATTAATTAAAACTAATCGTGTGTTTTATACATGCCTAACTAATTCCTCGAATTAATTTCTACATGTATGCATATGGAGTGGAATTCATGATATGATGCATGTCATGGCAATTTTCCGATTCTACTCATACAATCTACACATGTATACTAGTGCGGAAAATAAACACCGAGATGGACCGTTGGCACCCTCAGAAACTAATCTATTCGAAAATAAATTAAAAACCCTAATCTGGTGTATAGAATCTTCGATGATCGGCATATCAAACGAACTCGGATCGGGACGAAACTTTCCAGATCGATCTTCATTCTTCGGACTTCAAGATGGACGGTTGGATCGAGCTTTGACTTGTCAATCTTCTCCAATGAGCCGCCCAATTTTCTGCTTGAATCGACTTTTACAGAGCGCATCAATGACTTCCCGCGCCGATCGGGAATCGAGATGAAACCCGATTGACTGAAATTTTTATTCCACGTCCAAAACTCCATATTTATCAATCGACCGGTTGGATTTGCGTTTCAACGGTTGAAACTCTCCTAGAAATTCGAGGAAGTCACGGTAGGGTTTCGTGAATCCTGCGTTTTTATTAAAGCAGCTTCTTTGCAAAGAACGAACGGACATCCAAGCGGACTCGATCGACGCCAAATTTTGTGGGATTGTTCATCATCTTCCAATCTTGATTACGACGAAGGATCTTCGTTTCAACGGCTCAATTAACGGGAAAACGCAATATCTAAACAGCTACTAAACAGATCTATTTTACGGAAATTAAAATTGCAATAAAAATAAATTACATAATTTCCTATACTCATATGAACGAATTTTCATCGTTTATATGAGTTTACAATAGATCTAACGGGTAAATGATGTCAACCCCAATCCATCTCTTCAACCATAGCAATTTATCATTATTAAAGCATAAAACAAAGATAAAATTTTACCTACATGCAATTCCACTCCTTTAAATCGTTTATTTATGATTATAACTACATAAATCGTGGAACTGCCTCTCGATACCACATGAAGGATGCGGTGTTCTTAGATCTAAACGAATTAGATCTACGCGCACGTGGATGGATCACGATTTATATATTACAATACATAATTAAAGGATTTAACAACTACTGAGGGGTTTAGATCATGTTACCAATAGTAGGAAGAGAAGCCAAGATCTTCCGACGTGTGTTCTCCAAACGTTGGTTGGTGGACACCCTTCTTGATACACGAGCCTCCTTGATATGCAATACCAAGAAAAACTTAGAGTTTTTCTTCTTCAAAACCCAAGACAAGAAAACTAATTATTTCTCTCTTTTTGCTATAGTGGTTGAAATTTGCAAGTGTGTTGAGGCTTGGGAGAACTCTCTTTTATAGAGAGAGTAAACCTTGTCCTCCAATGATTAAATAATTAAGAGATAATTATTTCATTAATCCTTTATTCCAAATAAAAGATAAATAAAATGATTATCCCAAACAAATTAGGATAAATCACATTATTATCTAATATTCCATGAATTATCATTTAACAAATAAAAGATAAATCACATGTCAATTATCCATCACAAATGGCGCCACATATAGGGTCATTAAGCCCACATAAAAAAATCTTTTATGTGTATTATATTATTTAGCCCAACTAAATAATATCCATGCATATCAATTAATTAATTTCACCAATTAATTATCACTTTGAGACCCAAATAACAAGATTATTAGTCCGAATTACGTAAGCCACATCGGGGACCATGGACTATAACTTGAGTAGCTCAATAATTAATTATTCATCGAACCGAATAAGTACATTAATTATTAATTCCGGGATTACGCCACCATAAACCCGAAATCGAACTCTACCGATTATAGATGTATACTTATACTCAACCCATAGAGTGAATAAGCGTCCATTGATATAATCACTACATACGGATTAACCCTCCATAGATCGCCCATTACGAGTAGGAAGTCTCCGTGAACCCAACTCGAGAATATCTTATCCTTATTTACCATTAACCCCACGATGACCAATTAGTTCACATATCGACTAGTGATCAATTAGTTTAACATGGCTGGGCCCATCGATCATTTTCTTAGGGCTAACAAATAAGGATCTGTCTCTCTACTTCCCGTAGGAAGGAATGGATTCTGTGTGCAGTGAAAATCGGGACTACTCACTCATACGGAGATAGTGCCAATGAGAAGTGGCTTAGAACACATATTTAAGTGAACCGTAACTAACACATCAAACACTACCCGGGACAAGCAAAGACTCGTGATCACACCGAGATTAAGGTCGATCCATATATGATCATCTAATGATTTAATAAGATTCCTCGATTACGGAATTATATCGAGAAATACAGACTAAATCGGTCCAAATTCTATATGAATGCCATCATATATAAATGCCCCACGTAGTATTCTCTACCGACAGTCCGGATAAGACTATCACACCCTAAGGTGTTCGGGAGCATTATTGGTGTTTTAATCAAGAGACCCTAAACTCGATTAAGTTCACCCACGGACTAATCTGTTTAAGTATATCACTACTAACTCAATCCTCACGTGTAATCCATACACCTTTGAGTTAAGTAGTTACATCTGAGATATACTTAGGGTTTTGCAGTAGATGTATACTATATAAGCACGAAGCAAATAAGATGAATAATAAAATCTGTCATTTATTAATTAAAACAATTACAAAATTGTCTTTCGGGCACTACATCTAACACTTCCATGAAAGCATTTTTCCTTTTCTTACTTCTACTAAGGATTCAACACCTTCATCTGTCATTTTTCCCTCACCCATAAGTCATCATTTGGATCCTGACTTTCCTACACACATCTCCTCCATCACCAGTCCACACTCTCCTTCATCTACACCTTCTCCACCTCCATCTCCATCTTCATTACAACCATCACCATCACATGTGTATCCATCATCACCATCCCCTGATCCTGCTCCTCAACATGTTCCTATCTTAACCAGACACTCCTCCAGGGCTAGAAACCCTCCTCAATGGTTACAACAATATCATACCAGCTTACTTTCTTCTTCTCATCCTCCTCTTTCACTTTCCACCTATCCTCTTCATGAAGTCCTGTCATATGATTTTGTGACACCTAAATACAAATCCTATGTATTAAACATGTCTGTTATTGCAGAACCCAAATCCTACTCTGAGGCTGTGCATGTACCAGAATGGCAAGCAGCAATGCAGGCAGAGATTGATGCTCTTCAAAGAAACAATACTTGGACCTTGGTTGATCTACCTCCAAATAAGGTCCCTATTGGCTGCAAGTGGGTTTTCAGGGTGAAACATAAGCCAGATGGTTCAGTAGAGAGGTATAAGGCAAGATTGGTAGCAAAAGGCTACACTCAACAGTTGGGGATAGATTATCAAGATACTTTCAGTCCTGTTGCAAAAATGACCACCATTAGACTTCTTCTTGCAGTGGCAGCCTCTAGAAATTGGATTCTAGAACAGTTGGACATTAACAATGCTTTCCTTCATGGGGATCTTAATGAAGAGGTGTACATGGTGGCACCCCCAGGTTTTCCTACTTCTAAGGTTTGCAAACTCCAAAAGTCACTTTATGGTTTGAAGCAGGCCAGTAGACAGTGGAATATCAAGCTCACTGCTGCTCTACTTCATCAGGGATACATACAATCTCCTCATGATCACAATTTATTTACCAAGCACTCCTTCACTGCCTTCATGCTTTATTGGTATATGTTGATGATGTGGTCATAGCTGGAAATGACAGAACTGAGGTAACCTCCATCAAAAGGTTCCTAGATCAGACCTTTCAAATCAAGGATCTTGGACCCCTTAAATATTTCTTGGGAATTGAAGTGGCCAGGTCCAAGGAGGGGCTCATTATAAATCAGAGGAAGTATGCTCTAGAATTGTTAGAACAACAAGGTCTTTTGGGATCCAAACCAGCCACTAGTCCCATGGATTGCTCTCAAAAACTAACACATCAAGACTCTGAATTGTTGCCCAGCAATACCCTATACAGAAGTCTTGTTGGAAAACTGTTGTACTTAACAATAACGAGACCAGATATCTCTTTTGCAAAGACAAACAACTTAGCCAATTCTGGATGCACTGTGATTAACCACATGAAATTTGTATAAAGGTCGCTTAGGTTTGTGAAAGGAAGTCTAGGCCAAGGGATCAAGTTCCCTGCAAACAATGAGTTAACCCTGAAAGCCTTTTCTGACTCAGATTGGGTAGGATGTGAAGAAACAAGAAGATCTGTGACTGGTTTCGGCATCTTTCTTGGACAATCTTTGATATCTTGGAAGTCAAAAAAGCAAACCACTGTGTCAAAAAGCAGTTCAGAAGCAGAGTATAGATCAATGGCTGCAACAACTTGTGAAGTGCAATGGATTTTGTTTTTGTTGAATGATTTTCAGGTCAAACATAACAAAGTTGTACCACTGTTTTGTGATAATAACAGTGCTGTGTATATAGCAGAAAACCCTGTGTTTCATGAGAGAACAAAACACATAGAGATAGATTGTCACATTGTAAGGGAGAAGTTCTTGAAAGGATCATCAAACCATTGCCTATAAGGTCGAGTTGTAAAATTTGGTGATATGTTCACCAAGGCTTTGGACAGTATTAAATTGAGACAGTTGATGGCCAACCTTGGATTACACAACATATATGCAAGATCAGGTTTGAGGGGGGATGTAGAGAATGGATAAATAGATGAATGAGCTGGCACTTTAGAATGTTGTGATTGGTTGGAATGACATCACTCTATCCAATCATATCATTAGTCTTCCTTCCATGTAATGAGTCAAAGGATATATATAGACTAGATACCAAAATATCTAGCAATTGTATCAAGTGAATATTCTGAAATAAAAAGCAATTGTATCAAGTGAATACTATAATTTAGAGAGATGTATTTTACATCTCTAAATAGATAATTCTGCAACTAACGGTTCTGATGAAATTGAATGGTTTGAATATATACTGAAAAGTGCTTTTAACATCTCCAGGTTTCATACGCCCATCAAGCCACACGATAACTTTGTACATCATATCATTAAACACTGGGTGATTCTTGATCTAACCACCCTCTACTTCACTGCAAGGATTTCAGAATTTGTCCCCTCTCTCGGCTTTTTTTTTTTACCCTTTCGAATATTCAGTTTAAGGCATAATGAACTCGTTCAAGAAGTCTGACTACCTGATCAGCAGTAATCGGAGGCGGTGGCTGCTCAGTAGTACTAAGCATGATTTTATTGTTGGAGGAAAGTGGTAATGCTAACACAGCTTCTTGTTGCAGACTTGTAAGATCCAAAAATTGAGACACCATATCACCATCTAGCATCTTCCGACTTCGACCCTGTAATAAATCCATTTAAAAATTAAAAGGTCACAACATGTAAATGATATGACCACTACGTTATGTCGCTACATACTTCTTCTTATACATTATATATACATCGAGTGGGGACCCGGAAGGGTGGTCAAAGCTCAACTGTTTGCACAATGTTCTAGTAGGTAGTATGTATCGTTACTAACTTAGGAGAATCAGACGCCGGAATAACAAAGTTGCAGTATACTTACCGAACTCTCACGACCTCGGTACTCCTCATGATTATTTCCAAGAACTGGAGCAGTTAATGGATGTACTGCAAGTCGTGCTTGCACTGATTTTAGAAGTTCATATTCTCCCCTACAATAGCAAACCATTTCATTAGATTCTATATTTTCTGTTGAATTCGAGTGTTTATCAGTAGTGAAAATTGAATACACATCAATTGCTATTATACAAGAAAAATCGGCACACTTTTTTAACCACTCCCCCTTAAGAAATACACATCGATTATTTCAGAGAACTAAATAAACAATCTGCAATGCATTACTTAGAAGAGGCCGCAGATTATGGACATATGGGAGCTTATTATGCAATGTCGATCGTTTATCTTTTCAGCAACGATGACGAGGAGAAACAGAAAGGAGCATCTTGATTGATTCATCTTAAGAAGTTGACAAGCAGCAATGAAAGCAAAATTAAAGAATATCGTACAAGTTTACGCCAGGTTCTTAGAGAAATATGGATCGCAGTTGCATTACATAATAGTCGAGTTCGAATTGAAAGAAGAAGATGTGAATCACAACACAATAAATGTATCGGTTGGAAGAATAGAGAATGGCATGGTGAAGGTTATGAAAAGATGTGTGAAGCTTGTGTGATTGATGAAGAAGTTGCATATGTATTAGGATTATTATAGGCTTTGGTTATTATTAAGTTAATTAGGAGTAAAAATAAACATTATAGGTTGTGGTTATTATTAAATTATTGTTCCTGTAAAAATAAAAATAAAAACCATCTTCTTCATCTTCATTCAAAACCGCCGCTTTTGCTCCCGGTTAGGTTTCCGGCCTAATCCTCTGCCGCCGTCGCTGCTTCGGTTCACCGCGCGTTCTTGTTTCTATTACAGTGAGATTTACCGAGTTTTTGCTTCAGCACTTGATTTTTTCTTTTCATTCCTGTAAAAAAAAAAAAAAAAATCATCTTCATTCAAAACTGCCGTTTTTGTTCCGGTTAGGTTTCTAGCTAAATCCTTCGCCGCCGTCACTGATTTTTTTTAATTAATGGATATAATGATTTAGTATTTTTTAATGAATATAATGATTTAGTATTTTAAGGGTGATGAATATAATGATGATGAGGATGATAATTTATGAAGATCAAGTGTTTGTGAAAATGGGTTTTATGAGGAAGATGTTTTTTGGAGGGAAATTATTTTTGTTTTTTTATTCGCACCAGAGCAAACTTACCGTTGCCCATTTTATAATTCACAACACACCTAAAAGTAAAACCTACATTTGCATCACATTGATTTTCAAACATTTTTAATTCCTTATATATACCACGTTATCTACCTTCACACCAGACTTTTAAACTATTTCTATACCAATTCCTTTTATTACGAATTAGGCCCTCAGATTTAATGTCTTTTACAGATTCTACTACGAGTGTTTTTACTCATCTATCTAGACGACAACTAACTCATACTATAATTGACCCGGTACTTTGTTGGTTAGGTTGGATACCTAGAAAGACCGATCAGGCTAATTAGTCACGTCAACATCGAACAGACCTAGCCTACGACATACATCCCAACTTAGGTCCGTGGGAGGGAGGCTTTTGACAAGAGTATGACTCAATCTCATACACATGGCAGTCAATGGTGCAATTGGGTTTCCTTGGAAAATGGGCCGAACAGGCTCAACTCAACTCAATATTGACGCGAAGCTAGTCTTCATATAGCACATGTCGCCCATAACAATTTGAAATGACGCATGTCGTCCTCTATATGAAAAAAAAAAAATTACAACACACCAAAACAAAAACAAAAAAAAATGTTCTCTCAAAAAATTCAAATTTGGATATACAAGTTGACGAGTGAGGGCGGTAAGGCAAATTATATCTAATATTAGTGTCCAAAGGATTGGCATTAAAAAAAAAATTGATGGAGTTTGTTCAGTAGGATTTCCAAGAATTTCTCGATCATATTTGAAGATAAAGATAAGGATGATAACAATCCAAAAGGGTCTGATAATCATAACTCAGGTTAGGGCTGCAGTTTGATAACATGGACAAATGGACAATGCAGAATTATGGCTAAAATCAATAATTATAAGTAATCCGGATGTTTGGCCACAACAGTAGATAGATTGATAAGCCAATAACTTGGGGAATTTCAGACCAAAAAAAAAAAAACATATTGAACAACTTGTTCTTGACTATCTGTGTTCTTGTATTGATCAACTAAACATATAGCAGCAAAACCTTAATACTACCAAGATTGTACCAAAGGGAATGGATGTGATGCATTCAATAAACTCCAACCATCTTCCATCCCTTATGTATCCATTTGGATTTTGTTACCCGGCTTTTCCCCTGCTTTGGGGACGTGGCCGGATCACAACCGTCCGTTCACGAACCGGAGAGAGAGCACAACACATTCATCGGCCACATCGGCAAAAGCTGGGCGGATGCTGGGTAACAAAAGCAGGAGATCCAGTTCGTCCATTTGGTACCATGTTTGGACCTTAAAAAAAGGTTCCTTTTTTGCATATACTACCAAAAAAACACAATCAGCAACTGCCAAAACAAATGCCTAAGCAGAGCATACCACAATGTCACAACCAAAACAGGAAGCACCCCATTTCATTAACCGTAGCAAATTAAGATCTTTAATGAGAATTTTGAAAAGTTAAAAAGTAAAACATCCAATCCAATCCAAATAAAGAAAAAGAGAAACAAGAAAACTCAACAGGGAGGTACAATTCTCAACAATTAATCCTCAGGAATCTCAACGTCACCGTCGTTAATCTCCTGCTGTAAATCCTTAGGGTCCTTCCCATCTACAGTGCAACCAACAGAGACACAAGTTCCCAGAATCTCTTTGACAGTCCCAGCCAATTCCTTAGCCATAGATCGAGGCCTCATGATCTTAGCTATCTCAATGACGTCATCCAGTGAGATGTTTCCACTGTGCTTGATATTCTTCGTCTTCTTTCTGTCACGCTCCGGCTCTTTCAGGGCTTTGATAACTAATGCAGCGGCGGAGGGGACGACCGAGACCTTGGCCTGTCGATTTTGGACAGTTAGTTTGACAGTCACACGCAGACCCTTCCAGTCCTTGGCAGTTTCTTTGGCAATGTCCTCACCGATTTTTTTTGGAGAGAGACCAAGCGGGCCAATTTTTGGAGCGAGTGAACTTGCAGCTCCGACTTCTCCGCCGGTCACCCGCACGTACACCTCCACCACCTGAGAAGGGTCGAACTTCGGCGGCATCTTAGATCCGGCTCCGGCGACGACAGAAACTGAAATG
Organism: Gentiana macrophylla; assembly: GCA_026214975.1. Taxonomy (NCBI): domain Eukaryota; kingdom Viridiplantae; phylum Streptophyta; class Magnoliopsida; order Gentianales; family Gentianaceae; genus Gentiana; species Gentiana macrophylla. The sequence goes on along the minus strand of CM047809.1, from coordinate 84,483,930 downwards.
CCCTTTCAAGAAGCGGCTGTAGTATGCGAAGATCGATGGTCATTTTAAGTTTCAGTTTGTGTTTATATTACACTAGGGTTTTTTTAATGAGGGCCTAATGGCACTTTTTTTTTTTATAGAATTCTGGGCTAGTGTATGGGCCTTTTGATGCAGTTTGGAATAATTTAGGGGTGGCATCGGGTCGGGACATGTCCCGAAACCTTCACACCTGATCCCGACCCGACAATAAATCGGGAATCTATTTTTTGATTCGATTATTAATCGGGAATCTATTTTTCTTCCGGGCCCCGTACCCAACAAGTGTCGGGACGCGATGATCGTGATACCCGAATGTTCAGCATCTCGTCGGGTCGGCAGAAGATATCCCGAAAAATTATTATCATAGATTTTTCACAACTTTTTTTGTTGTTCTAATTTTCAGTGAGGTTAGAAAAATTATTAATTTAGCTAGTAGCATCTATAGTCATCTAACTCACAACAAAAGACTTATATAAACAAAAATTAAAGACCATTTTTAACTCCTAAATCATGATTGATTGTCTGTCGAATTTGTATTTACCGATACAAGGTGATGAAATGAATTGAGAGGTGATAAAATAGAAAGAAAGAAAGTAATGGAAGTTAGATTAATGTGATTGAAAAAATAGACAACTCAAAAACGAAAAAATGGAGATTTTTCAAAGAACAAATTCTATTTCGTTTTAGTCGATGATTTCTTCAAAATATATAGGAACATCTTTTCACACAACAAATTATTCTGACCCAATTCGAGTTAGTAAACGATGATTATTCTGATTCAATTCGAGTCAGAATTTTAAATGTTTTCCATACTCAATACCGGTCAGAAAGAATTTCTGACTAAAATTCAGTCAAGAAACCTTTAACATTCTGCCTGAAAGTCGGTCAGAATCAACGAGTTTGTCAATTATTCTGACTCACTTTGAGTCAGAAAACGATGATTATTCTTATTTAATTCGAGTCAGAATTTGAATGTTTTTCATACTCAATACTGGTCGGAAAGACTTTCTTACAAAAAAAGGAGTCAATAGTACTTTTAACATTCTGCCTGAAATTCGGTTAGAATCAACAAGTGTGAAAAAAACATAAATTTGAAGGGTAAAAGTGGAAAATAAAATTATGTGTATTATGATTTTTTTTTAATACAAGAGAACTTTTATTAATCAAATGGGTCCAACATGACCGAAGGATTACAACGGGGAAACTAACAAGCAAATTAGAGAGAAGTTTAAATAGGCTCTAAAGCCCAAGCTAGTCGTAGGTCCCTCGAAGATGTGACTGCTCTAGAAAGGAAAACATGTGCAGGAGGGCGAATACAATCTGGAGAGTACGTCAATTTGTTGCGCCAGAACCATATCCCATCGACTATGTCGCGGTAGTAAAAGGCCAATATTTACCCAAGGCGTGATTTCTTGGGAGCTGCTGAATATTGTCGTGGACCCAATCTTGAGTTTCTGAAACAGAGAAGAAAGTCTCCCAGGGGGTAGGGTGGAGAGCTTTCTTCCAAACACTGTGAGGCCAACTGCAATCGCGTAAAGCGTGGATATGAGTTTCCGCATGCTGGTAGCATAGCTGACAAACAAGGCTGTTGGATATGTGGTGAAGCACCAAGAGGTTGTTGACAGGAAGACAATTCTGGCAGAGTTGCCATAGAAAAAAGTTATATCTGATCGGCCCCTTAAGACTCCAAGCGCGGTTCCAATCAAAGGTACTCTGGAAGGCATTCCGATTCTCAAGCTGAATAAATACGCATTGCGCACCGAGTACTTGCCATCATTAGAAAGGTCCCATTTGATGGTGTCATTATCTACCGCAAAGCCTGACGTGACACCTTGGCTGCACGACATATATTTTTCCACAAAATAGAGCAACCTGCCTTCAGTCTGGCAAAGGGATTTCCGTATTTATCAACCAGAAGCGAGACCCAAGGAGAAGTATCATTTATAAGAATGTGCTAGACAAGCTTCCCCAGAAAAGCAAAATTCATTTCTTCTAGCCGTTTAAGCCCCAATCCTCCATTCTCCTTTGGCTTACATATGTTTTGCCAGGAGATGGAATGCCAATGTCTACTACCTTCAATCTCATCCCAGAAAAATTGGCAGCAAAGTTTGTCAATTTCCGCAATAGTCCATTTGACAGTTTTGTCGTTTGCATCACATAATAAGGAAGGGTTGAAAGAGACGTATCGATTAAAGATGGATCTGCCTGATTTCGAGAGAGACTTCATCTTCCATGAATCAAGTTTTTTGCGCATTTTATTAACCAGAAAATCGTAAGTTGTCTTCTTGGCCCTAGAGTGTATCAACGGGGTCCTCAAATATTTGCCCAGGTCTGTCGTATGTGTCATACCCAGTTTCTGCCCTATTAGTTGCCTAACCTGCAAGTTAACGTTGGCTGACACGTGGAAGGTAGATTTCTGCGTACTAATTTTTTGGCTTGAGATGGAGCAAAAATCCGCCAAGATGGTTTCCATAACACCTGATTGTTCCTCTTAGGCTTCCGCAAACAGAATGAGAATGTCTTTTTACATAAATCTAAGCCCCCTCTCTGGATTAATCGGGTCCAATTTCTCCCCACTCTAAAAAACCGAAAGAGAAGCAGACCTTAAACTGTACATAATTAGGTCGACAATGTTCCTGGCAAAACCAACGGAGATCAGGATTTTTTCCAAATGTAAAGGTAAAATATTTTTATTTATGTAAAAAGACATTCTCAATCTATAAGGTAAAATATTTTCTCCTTTGAAAATAAAAATAATTAGTCTAAAAAGATATATTTCCTTTTATAAAAAGAAAAATTATAAACAGAAAAAAGGTAAAATATAATAGTTGGATCGGGATCGGGATCGGTAGAGGTGAACAAAAAAACCGGAAACCATACCAACCGACCGAACCAAATCGAACTAAACCGGAAAGGTATAAACCGTGGTTTTTTTTGTTGGTTTTTGTATTGTATAAAACCAAACCGTGAGAAACAAATTGGTTGCAATTTAAAAAAATAAAAACCGTTTAAAACCGGACCAAAAACCGGATTTTATATGTATATATACATACATACACGCACATACCACCGCTAACCTTTTCTTCTCTTTCTACTTCCTCGGAACGATTTTGAAATATGTGAATGCTTATTTGTATGACTTACTTCTTCTAATTATGTTGATGAACTTCATCATGGACATTTTCCTATTTGTTCATTTGTTAGGTTTGACATCTTATATAAATAAATGCATTTATAGACATTAGTTTTATATAAGTTGTCTTTTATTTGCTTATAATTAGATTATGCTAGATAATAACATTGTTGAGATAATCAAAATCAGAGTTGTTGTTTTGGATAAAATAAAATGACGAATATGTTCTAACTAAATGAAGCCCAAAGCTATATCACATGTCTTTTTTCGTTTGAAATATGTGAAAGTTAGCTATCTTTAATTTATCTCTCGTTTACTTATGTAACAAATGCATCTTTCTCCCATGACCATACTCAAAATATTATTTTGTCTAATGGATTTTGAGATGTATATATGATATTCAATAATATAACGATTAGTTCATTATTAGTATTTTTTGAAGTTGATGATTCATTGATGAATTGAAATGAGTAAGAGATGACTATTTCATTATCTTGTTTGTCCCAAACTTGGGAATTCAATGGTATCCCCTGAATATGGCCTAGTGGTGAGGAGCTAGGGTGTTGTAATGACAGTCCGGACCCTAAGCTGGAGGTCAGAGGTTCGATTCCAGTAAAAGGGGTTGATTTCCGATGGCTAAAACTTCATTGATGGGGAACTAAGACAACCCTTGACTCTAAGCTCCAGGCTCTTGATTAACCTCTCCTCGCATTCCTGTGGGATCGGGGGGATGGGGCCCTCACGGTTAGGGTTTAACCGTTTTTTTGGGAATTCAATGGTAAGTGTCGAGTTCGTTGTGTTGGATGGTGTTGAAGTATGATTGGTTTTTGGATCTTTAATATTCGCATGCGTAGATGTTAGTTAAACATAAAACATTTCTTAAATTATCTATTGGATATACTGACATAATAGTATTAATGTATTACCTATATTATCGCTTGTTGTTACGAGATAATTTATGATTTCCTATCAATAATTTTAATTAAAGAAAACCGTAAAAACCCGGAACAATTCGAACCAAACCTGACCGAAACAAATGGTAAGACGTCGCCAGAACAGTTTGGTTTGAAAATTTGAAACCGTATAAACTAGTTCGGTTTTAAAAACGGAAAAACCGTAAAACGGACTACGTATTGGCTTTGGGATCGGGATCGGGATCCCGTCGGATTTTGAATATAACCGAAACCCATATCGTCTAGTCGGAAAGTTTCCAGAATAGCACGGGTCGGGACCGAAAAACGGCTCGATTCAATGATGCTTCCGGTTAATATCTGTCTCACCGGCGTACGAAATTCCCTTAGATAGATACGCTTTTCTTTTTTTGAGGGGAGACAAGCTTCTCAGCTATGGTGGTTTGTGAATAGATACGGTGTTTTCGGTTTGACTCCCTCAACTTTTTCCTAAGGAATAATTCTCCTCCAGTTGTTATTGCAAACGCCTGAGCGGTGACGCTGTGGTATTTACCTTTCCGGACAACAGAACTACTAAAAGCATACTGTTTTGGCTCTGTGCGGATTCTGATGATTTTTTCGAACAGCAGTTCTGAAGAAACTTTAGCAGGTTCTATATCGTACAGCAAAACGATATGAGGATCTTAAAAAGGAAATTGCTATTAGGGTTTGGTCTTCTAATTTTGACAATGGGCATTGCTGCCTATGTGAAGCTTTGGTCGATCGATTATCACATGTCTGCTCAAGAAGCTCTGTTGCTTAGGTTCGTTTACTTCTTTATTTATTTTTCTCCCTAATTAATTTCTGTATTTTCATCTTGTTTCAACTAGAATAGAATGCTGATTTCTTTTATCACTTGTGCCTGACGAAGTTCACTTGCGTTATTATTCCCTGCTAGATTGAATAATCATCATTAGTTCAAGTGATTGCCATTGCTTTTTTACTTGGTTGATTGATTGAAACAGAGGAAGCATTACATGAGCTACATTTCCCAGTCTGCTTATCATATTAGAAAGCCAATGCTCTAGAACGATTAGTTATTACCCTGACCGGTCCCCATCCCTCCCTCCCACCACACACACAAATAAAAGTTTTAGCAAATGAAGAAATTCTTAGCTTAAGCGGTGTAGCGCAATGTACCATCCAATTCAGTCTGAGCCATAATATCTGAATTTTGTTGGCTGAGCCATAATGTCTGAATTTTGTTGGCTGTGCCATAATGTCGTGTTTGTCAAGTAAAATTGTGAATGCATTTGTTGGCTAGGCAGCAGTTTGATCATGCCAATAGGGAAGCAATGGATGAATCTGCAGAGTGGAGACAAAGGTTTGATGCAGAAGTTGTGAAGGTTAAACAATGCCACAAGGAACTAGATAGGGTACGTTTATGTTATTATTTCCACTAAACCATCTAAAAAAATTCATATGACATGGTGGGCTCTTTTTCCCTTTATTGGTGTGGAATAATTTACCATGTTCCTATTAAATTAAGAAAATAAAACTGAGGTACGAGCAGGAGCAAAAACCAGTCCGATTGCTAAATATGTTGGAAGCGATGATAATGTTTTCTTATTGTGTAAGTAATATCTTTTTATTAAGTAGGCACATGAAAATGTCATTTTTTTCTTCAAACAAACATTCAGTTCCCTTACTAGCTATCAAGATGGGCAGAATATCATCCAATCCCTCACTGGCTATCAGGAAATGATTTTTCCATTTATCTTGACAGGGTGTTTTTTTTTTTTTTTTTTTTTTTTTCCCGTCTCTTAAATACATGTAAATTTTTTGCTGATTGAAATTTGAGCTAAACCTCCGAGCTAAGGGTGCTAAATGAAAGCATGTTTACACAATCAGTGTACTTGTGTACTCTAAAAGAGTGACATTTCATTACATAATTCTAGGACCACCTTGTAAGTTTGGAGTATGTTATTTCCAGTCCTCCAAGCGAAACCAATGGTTTCTTGGTCACGACTGCTTAAACGTAAGCCCAAAAGTGACAGATGTATAGTTTGTAAGGGAATTCTTTTTGTTTTTATTACTTTGATCCTTTACAAGGTCAGATTGTTTATACTGATTCAATAACAAGAACTAATTCTGCACTTGTGATGTGGTCATGTTCACAGACCATGTAATTCGCCTATCTAACCTCCTTAGAGTTTCCAGATCCTAATCTTTGTGCTATTATGTGATAGTAATCATTACTGCAAAATTATGTGCTATTGGTTTTAGCTTTTTATTTTGTAGCTCGTGGTACGTTGCAAACAGGTAACATGGGGTGGTAAAGTTAAGGTTCATATGATCTGAAGTTGTTACATAAAAGAAAAGACTTAGGTACCCTAAAGTTGACCAAGAATCTGACAGAAACATTCTTAAACAAGTGATTTTTAGAGGATTTGCGGGACTGGTAAATAGAATGAGATAATGCATATGTTGGCAGATACATGTGAAGAGTATAACATGAGAAACATGACAAACAGGATAAGAAATAAATAAACGAAAGAAGAGAGAAATAGTGAGAGACATACGGGGATTTGATATGGCCTAGTGGAAAGGTCATTGCACTTGTTAGTATCAACCTGAGATTGAATCTATTATCCCGTCCCTTCCCCCAATAAAGAATCCTCCTTACTTTCTCCCAAAAAAGAACAAAAAAAAGTATGTATTATATGACCTACTCATTCCATACCAGTTCATGTATGCAAAAGTTTTTAATTCATTGTCTCTCTTTTTTTCCTCCTCAAAGATTAAGGCATCTTTTAAGCTGTTAGATGTTGTTGGGTTGAACAAGAAACTGGAGATGTTGCAAAAGGTATGTTACACAGGATTTCCCTTCTTCTAGTATTTTAGACATCTCTCTTCCACAATCTGTTGAACAACCAATACGACTAATCCAATTTCCTTCGAAATTCTTTTTCATGTCAAATTGGCTGCTAACTGCAAGTGATTTTGTTATGCGCAACTTGCAGGAAAACGTGGACTTGCTTGAACGAATCGAGGCCTTGAAACAAGAGCTTGAACAGGAGAAGTTAAAATGTTGGAAACAACATCCTTAGATCCAACAATAAATTGGGATTGGAACATCTTTATAAAAGGAGACAGAATCGAGGATCGCCTTTTGTTGGATACCGACTAGATTGTTATTTTTCGAGGCACCATTTATGACCTGGTCCTGCTACTAGTCCATGGATGCAGTATGAAAGTTTCTTAAAAAATTTACTACAAGGCTTCAACTTTTGATTTCAGTTCATCTCTTCCCTAATGTTTGTATAACTGGGAGGGACATTTTGTGAGCCTTTCATCTGCAATTTTGTTGAATTCGTTGCTAAGAAAAAGAAAAAGAAAAAGAAAAAGAAAAAGATTTATTGAATTAAGGAAGGCAGAGAGATATATCTGTAAGGTATCTCAGCTTACTCGACTGACAGAAGTTCATCTGAAATTTTGTATTTTTTCTTTCCTCTTAACAACTCCCTACCGTATGATAATTACTAATGTTATACTCCCTCTGCCCCTTATGAAATGAAGCACTCGTTAAATATATTTGTTTTTTCCTTTTTAATATTAATATATGTACAATAGTGTAAGAGTATGGATTTCCATTATGTAGTTTATTTTGCATAATATAAGGTGATGGCGTTGTAGTGCATATGCAAAGCCTTAAAGCACTTGCATCAGTGTCTCTCAACAGATTATTTAATTTACAGACTCACACCATTTTTTTCCCTTATTTTACAGAATCTTTAGCAATGTTCAAGTGCATCAGAATCTCTGATATAATACATACACGACATTAAATTTTGAACACATATTCTGAAATTATGTTGATATATTAACAATTTTTATATAGTTAACAATTTATGCATTATTAACATATTACTATTTTTAGTTTCATTAGTCATTTCAACTTCAGTAACTCTTACCGTGAGCCATTTTTTTGTGAGCATATAAAAAATGTATCCCTAATATCTGGAAAAAAATATAGAGATGACATATAAAAAAATAAAACAAACACACTGTCATATGAATAAAAAAAAAAAAAAAAAAAAAAAGAAATGAAAATAGCTGAGCCACAAGATTTGAGATAACTAAATAATTTATCATTTTCGGAAAGATATGATCATAGCATTTGGGCTTGTGAACGAAGTTCATAAAAATAGACAAATATGCTTCTTAATGCATAAATTGTGTGCGAATATAGTGCTTGAAGCACATAAGATGCTAAAAGCAATAAATGCCTGAAGCATACAAAGTGTGTTAAACACAAAGTATATATTACATGAATTATCTTAGAAGCTGGATAAATGGTTTACCTGAGAATGTTTGAATCAATAATGAAACTCCTAAAGAATTACAAAAGACGATAAAATATTAGTATTTGACTTATATTATAAAGATCCATTACATGCACAAGATAAATATATTTTGGTCCTGAAGACCAATGGTTGTACTCATTTTCCTATTAACTAAGTTTTTTCCACTGAGTTTTCTTAGTTAAAGGTTTTTAACGAGGCAACTAGTGCAACAAATAAGAGCGCATGTCATGAAAATCTTTTTCGCTTGACTGGATTTTTTTCCACTGGGTTTTTCCAAGCAAGGTTTTTGATACATGCCATATACGTTAAACCACTCAGATTAAAATAAAGCAAGTTGGGGACTAGTTGGTTACACGAATGATGGATATTTTTGGCCCCCTCAAAGCAATGTCTCAAACTGGTTATTTATTTACTAGCGGCTGTACATCGATTTTATGATGCTCAACTATATGTAATCTTTGGTCGCTATGCCTTCAAATCATGCCGAGATAATATCTATTTTTGAAGTAAACGGTGAATACATTTGATTATTATTATTATTGACACAATATTATATCCGTGGAACTCATGTTTATTCGTTGAGAAAGAGAAGCCGGTTATATTATACGAAGACAATACAACATGTGTAGTTCAGTTAAATGGAGGCTACATCAAAGACGATTGAACAAAACATATGCATCAAGATTCTACGTCATATATGATCTTCAGAAGAAATGAATGTTCAAGAAATCATATCAAGTGATCATCCACCAGAATGATTCATTAAATCACTTCTTGCCGCTACATTTGAGATATTGATCTCGAAGATCGGAATGCAGTGATTCAAAGACCTGAAGAGATTTTCAAAACATGGAGAGTAAACACATATTGAATATGTACTCTTTTCCTTCATTAGGATTTTTTACCCACAGGGTTTTTCTCTAATAAAGGTTTTAATGAGACATATATTTTTGTGTGCAATGGACATCCAATAGGGATGTCATGAATATAAGATGTGGATGTCCATTACTACTTGCACTTATTGATACAAAAGATTGAATATTAAGTATGGACTAGATAGAATGAAATAATATTATGCATTAAGTAAATGAGATGAGGTTGGGTTTCATTATATATTTTTTTGAAAATGGGTTTCATTATATAAATATGTATCATCCACTATGTGAATTATGCATAGAGAGATGAATAAATGGAATAGAAGAAAAAATGAAGGAAGAGTTTACTTATATGATCGACTTGTCTATCTCCTTTTAGGTTTGTATAAATTTTTTACGTAGGATATTTCTCCCTCGTTATCAGACACTCACTTTTTCACAAACTTCATTTATGGCTAATAGTTTTCATTTTGAAATTTACATAAATGAAATTAAGAAGAAACCGACATGTAAACTGGCCAAAATAATGAGAATTAATATTCCGGTGAAGATGATCAGAAAATTTTAAGTGAATGTTTGGTTGGGAAATGAAATTGATTTGTAGGAAAGAGGGCGGTAGCTTGAAATCGCCAATTATTTAACCCTGCATCTCTCTCCCTCTGTCTCCTTACAATCAACCTATCTTCAAAGTACCAGTAAACGCAAACCCATACTTTTTTAAATGTGCAAAACAAAAGAACACTGCAAAAAATTGGTTTATAGAGAATGAGAACCAGGGGCCGGGTTTCAATCAAAGCGTGCGGAAAAAAAGAAAAGAAAAAATTCCAACAAACTCTTGTTTCCCCACACAAAATGGATTCGACGGGTGGGCACAAAACAGTACAACTTTGCAGCAGCATGTCTAAACACGGAAACCGGTTTCCAGGCCTCGAGGAATCTGGCATCGTATAACCAAAATCAAGAAAGCAACAACACCACAAAAAACTAGCCTAATTTGGGCTATACACACTACACTAGAACTTCAAATAACTGCTATTGAATTACTTCTTTACCAGAAATATGTAATAGATGCAGCCATCATAAAGCAGTAATTGCATTCGAAAATCTCCCTAAAAGTAACACGGGTATTTCAAAATATTAGGCATGATCTGATAATCCAAAAAGGGAAAATTATGTAACTGAGAAATGAAAACTGAATTCAACAGCGTGAAAAAGAACAACAATAATAGGACAGTAGTTAGCACAATCAGCATGAATGCTGAAGGCATAAAGGATGACAACAATAAGTCCCCGGAAAGAAGTTCCCACAAACTGAAACCGTAAAAAAATAGGAGTTAGGACACACACCCTTTCATCGCTGCAGCTTGCAATTCCTCTTAAAAAATTGCCTATTATGTGCACTTCTCAAAATTCTCCCACTATACTCGTTCATGCGTCTCTTTCTCTTACATCCACCACCAGTTCTCAACATCGTTGTTTGCTTACTTGGGTGCCTTTCCTGAGGATAGATGAATTTATGTATCAGAAAAAGTATGCAAAACCTATATTAATAACATGACATTATTCCTTAATAACATGAATTTATATATCAGAAACATACCGGTGCATCAGTAGACGAGATTGAAGGAGCCTTAAGATCAACCGACTCATTTGATGAGGAAGCATTAAATCGCTTAATGTTGCCCGAGTTTTCAATGTCTGTTATGGTAGTTTTATTCAAAAGCATTACATTTTGACCATCGAACATGGATTCTGATCCATCCCCAACCATCAATCCTGTAAAGGGCAAACAAAAGTAATCACTTTAACTTGAGAACCATGAACATTACTGGAGACAAAATTTTTTGCATGTCCTTACCTCTTATGTTTGAGTTGACATCAACAAGATCGCTTGCTACTGAACTGAGACAACAGGAAATCGAATTTTCTCCCTCTTGCTCAAGTTGCTCAGACACATTTAGGCAATTTTTGCGTTTCTCTTGGGCAAGAATTTCTGAATGCTCATTTTTAGCCTCGGGATAACTCAACAATGAACTGCCATTCTCAACAACAATATCATATTGACTGGAGTCAACATTTTCATCATCAGGGCAGTTCAGTTTAGTACAAGACTTTGTATCAGAAACAAATGAATTCTTTCTTTGTTCGAACTTACACCCCAGATACTGAAGCTCCTCACGGAAACTTTGAGTTCTATTCGTTTGGAAACAATTACATTTGCGAATCTCATTTTCAAACCTTGTACGGCAATCTAACAAGCTTGAGTTCATATCAACAAATAGGTGGATCCCTTCTTCAGAAGTAACAGAAAATTCAAAAGTGGGAGCTGGTATAGACTTCTTGTTGATAGGAGATTTAATCCCTGGGAAATCTTTACTAATGCCAGGGAGATTATGAGACATAGTGACCTGCCTACTTCTCTCACTAGCCAAGCTGATATTATGAAAGTGAAGCAATTTACCTGAGAGAAAGATCTCAATCATCAGCAAAGTGCATTTGTTCAAAACCAACAAAAAGAAGCTGTTAGAAAACCGTATTATCGGAAAGAAACAATCCCACGAAAACAACATAAAATCTACTCTTAACAAGTATAGTCAAGCATTCATTTTAATAGCTTTTTAATCTAACATCTCAATTCAAACTGATATTCACATGTCCTGGTTATTCAAAATGCATTTAAAACATATCCCATTTTCAAGTATCATCACGAAATCTACATTAAAATGTCATGATGAAAATCACCTTAAAAAGCCACTTAATCAATCACTTGTTAAAAGTAAAACATCTTTTAAAGGAGCTAGTTTAGTTTAGAAAGCATTTAAATAAACTCTATGAACATGTATAAAAGGAACCATAAGATAACTAAGTTCCAAACCTATTCAGGCTTCTAAGCCCACATGTGAGGTCACCATATCAAGTCTCCAAAATGACTCCAACCCCCACAAATTTTTCAATATACAAGCTCATATGATTATCAATACATAATATTAAAATCCCAAGTTACTACCCTCCTTCCTTCAACTATTAACTAAGAAAAGGAAAGTAATTTTTCTTCATTGATCCTATTCTTAATATCCTTATCAAGCTAACAACAAAACCCGTAGCCAACCCTTGCCCCTACACCCATCGCTTGAACAGCAAACGAATCTAAAAATGATTTCTTTCTTTCAGAGTGATGAGTCAATCTATAACCTATACAAACCACCTAATTTAAAAACATGGTAGAACCAATCAACCTAATAGCTAAACCATGGTCAGCCTTCCCCCTCGAAAACCTTTGGCGAAGACGGAAAGAAAAGGACCAAGAAAATTTATCATCAGGTAACGAGGATTTAACAGTTAGGCAACCATTGTTAGTTCCTCTCCCCACGGCTCAATAACATGCAAATGAGAAGATGAATTCTTCTAATTACTTCAAATATATCCAAACCCAAATCTGTCTCTACACAAAGATTTTCAGGGTCATTGCTTCCCCACACCCTTTGGCATATATGCTAGAGAAAGAGAAAGTGCTCCAACCAAACCACCTAATCAACAAGCAGCACCCTTCTTGACAGAAAAAAGAACAAATTAATGTACTTCCCAACGACTCCCCCTAGCCCCACGGCTCAGCAGGAAAAGAGGGAAAAGAATGATTAATTACCCGGTGATGATTCAAGATGCCTACGGACGCTTCTCTTGCTAGATAATCCTCATAAAATCTTTCGGTTTCCTTCAGACACTATCAACACACCACCGCCAAACATTTTCAACCTCTACTTGACCGAAGACTTAAAGGGTTGAGTTAGTATACCGAAGGCTTTAAGTGAGAAGTTAGGTTTGTTAGCATCTCTTTTCCATTTCTATGCTAATAACCCAGTGTATGAAATGGAGGTTGGGCGCTCCAATTTGTTCTATTGTTGATTGAAGAGAGGAGGAGGATTTGGATTTTGGGGAAGTGACTTTACGAGCTGTTAGAGAGGTGTGTGCGCATTAAAAACAAAACAACCAACTAATCCCTCCGTCTAAAAATTGGGAAATTGGAAAATCAGGCTCGGTCCTTCTGCATGTAAAAAAAATTTCGTTTTTTGAGAAATTCGTTTTTAGGTAACAAATATTGGTGTTTAAACACTCGTTACGATAATAATAATGGCGTTAAACAGATTTTACGATAATATTATTGTCGTTAAAACTCTTTACTTAATAATATATCGTCAGAAAGAAACTTTTATTTATTGATAATATCGTAAGTAAATCGCTGATTTACGATGATATTATTATGTCGTAAAGAAAGTTTTTACGACAATATTATCAGCAGTATACCTAAAAACGCATTTTTAAAAAAAAAACTTTTTTACAAGTGGAGGGTCCAAACTGAGCTCGATTTGCCAATTTCCCTTAAAAAAAGCGCTTCATATTAGACAGATTTCTGAAATAACTATTGGCACCATTTAATTTATTATTTTTCATTCACTTTTTCACACCACCTAATCATTCAAGGCACCACCTGAATTAATAACTTTTATAAACTGTACGCTTTAGTTCTTCGTGTTGTAAAAATTAAACAATTTAGTCCCTAATGTATAACTTTTACCCCTCCACTTTTTAAAAATCATTTAACTTCCCTACATCATCTACTTACCGGAGTTCTCGTCAAAAAAGACGCCGGAGAGGATAAAATTGAGCCGGAAAACCGCAAGTGAAGCTAAGAACCACACCAATTTGAACCAAATCATATAAGTATCTTGTTTTGTTGCATTTCGAAGGTTTTCATTCCTATTTTTAATGGAGTAATTTGTTCCATTGAAATGTGTATTTGTTGTTGGTTGAAATCGGAGGTTTTTAAGGTGTTTTTCGTTCAACCGGCCGTTTTCCGATCGGAGGTTTGAGGAAGATGACCGGGTGCTTAAAACGTCAGTGACAGTGACGTTTTAATACGGATAAAACATCAGCACGGCTGACGTTTAGGTCATACAAACCCACTAGGGTAACATGTTCCTTCGTCGGTGAGGGTGAAGTTTATCTCGTACTCAGAACGTCGGAGTGGCGGGCGTTCTACTTAACGTCAACTTTGGTGATGTCTTAGACTATTACGAACGTCTTAAACATAAACTCATTAAGTTCTGGAGTCAAAAAAACGTTGGGAGTAGTGAAGTTTATTTTGGTTCCAACGTCAGAGTTGGTGGCGTTATAGCAGCAACAAAATAATCATTTCTTGACTAAAAGACGTCACCAAGTCTAATGTTTATTATACATACGAACGTCAGTTGTACTGAAGTTGGGTTGGATGCCGGACGGAAAATCCAACGGCCGATCGGAAAAGTCTAAAAAACTTCATTTTCCCCTATTAATGGTGTTTTAAGCCATGAAATATGAATTTTGATTCCATTTTGCTTGCATATTGTTTGAAAATGATATTTGGGTGAAAAAGGTTGGAGTATATGAAATGAATTTTGATGAAGAAGAATGTTGGAAAAGATGAAGATGAATTTTGATGATGAAGAAGAATTTTGAAGAAGATGAAAATGAAATTTGATGATGAAGAAACTTGTAGAGGATGAAGATGAAGATGAAGATGAAGATGGGGATGAAGATGAATGTTGTTTATGGTGGTGCCAATAAAGAAATAAATATAGATGATAATTTGGATGAAAATTAAGTTGGTGGTTTGTTATTGATATAAGTTAATAATTTTGGATTATAACAATTTAAATAATCAAAGGACTAAATTGTATTTTTTAAAATTTATGGTATAAGGAGTAATTTTTTTTATTTTTTTGGCTGTGCTTGAAGTAAAAATAATTTCAGTTAAAAAATATGTGCCAGTTAAAAAAAATGGAGGGAGTACTATATATTAGACATATTAATTAGTTTCTTAGTCTGTGTGATTCTTCCCTCTGCGACAGATAAAAAAACGGAGGGAGTAAGTAATTTCACACCGATTAACAAAGTAGTTGAATATCATAAAAGGAGATCCTTTACCCGCACCCATACGTGTTTCTGCAGGTCTTATTGCAACTAGTTTGTCTGGAAATACTCGACCCATATTTTTCCACAGCGGCGTACATTTCGTTTCATTACTCGTCGACCTGCTTCTATTTGTCTGAATGTGATCCAAGCAGATTCAAGCCTTTGAAGAGCAAATTTAGATTATATGTCCCAAATACTTATTGATTATCATTAATGCAATAATTGTTAAGTATTTTTTTTTTTTGAGGAAATTGTATTGACAATTGATTAGGGGTAAGATAGAGTAAAGAGTAAAAAATGTTGCATAGATTATATATAATCACTATAATATTGGACAAATCGAAAGACGTAGAATAACTTATATTTTGGGAATGATGAAGTATTAAAAAAATGGGCCTTTATTCGCATCTAACCGTTGTCCAACACCAACCGATGTATCACATCATTTTCACAGAATCATCCTTGTGAAAGTCGAATGTACAAGGCAACATTCGACTTCCCACATTGTCAAATTAGAGTCAAAACTAGAAAGGTTGAATGTTGCCTTGTACATCGACTTTCACATTGTCGATTCTACCGTAATACACATGTAGTGGGGTCCACGATGGATCTACTATGATACAAATAAAGACAAAAAAAAAAAAAAAAGTGGATAAGAAATGGACACTTTATTGCTGCACTTATGTATTCCTCTTCAAAACGAAAGTTGAATATGTTTTTATTATCTCCAAATTTTCGACAATTATATTTTTTTCATTTAGACATCTTTCACCATATGTTATTATTTTTTACTTTATATGATCTCATTTGATACATTTTTGGTGTAATCTATTAAATCGTGATTTTTTTTACAATAACACACATGTCTAATCTCTTTAAGCTTTTTTTTTTTAATTATAAGATCTCTTAAGTTGTTCTTATTTTAATCAAGTTGGACTACGACTCTAATCTCTTTCAAATACTAATCAGATCAAGATCGAAGGGTAGAGGTACTTTTCAAAGCCTAAAGACTTCAAATACAAAAGAAGAGAACATAGGTTTGGACAAAACCAATCCTCAAAGCTGAAATTTTGCTTTGTCTCAAATTGTAGCCATTGCATTCAGATTTGAGGACCTTACCAAGCTCTTAAGTTGATCAACAACTTAAGGGATGCTTTGGAACTTGTTAGAAATAATTAGGGTGGTCGGTCTTTGAAACAACTTAATCAGTTCGACTTTCATTTCAAAGGGGCTGTCGGTCTTTCGGGTGGGCTTTTATGTGTATGGGACAAGGAGCTTTTTTCTGTTGTAGAAAAATTTGAAGGTTCAAGTTTTATTAGTGTCAAAGGACTGTGGAAGGGTTCTGATAAGCTTTGCACATTCATTAATGTGTATGCTCCCCAATGCGTGGATGCAAAAGATAGGCTATGGCAAGAATTACTCTGCTTCTTACGGGACCAAAATGGGTTGGTATGTCTTCATGGTGATTTTAATGCGGTTCGTTCCTCTTTTGAAAGAAAAGGTTCGTCTTTCAATCATCGAGATGCAGCATCCTTTAATGACTTCATTGAATGCTCGAAGCTGGTAGATTTGAAAATGGGAATGAGGAAATACACTTGGTATAATAAAGCCGGTTCCAAGATGAGTAGGCTAGATAGAATTCTTGTGTCTGAAGATTTCTTAGCTAAATGGGAAGACGTGTCCTTAGAAGCACTTGATAGGAGGCTTTCTGACCATTGTCCTCTGCTTCTATCTGTTAAAAAAGTGGATTATGGTCCTTATCCGTTTCGGGTGTTCGATCATTGGTTGGAAAATGATGGTTTAGAAGAGGTGGTTAGGATTTGTTGGCAACAAGATGTGAGTTCCTCTGTTCCAGGAATTAGATTAAAAATGAAGCTTAAGAATTTAAAAGAAACTTTGAAGATTTGGGGTAAAGAAGTCTTTGGGAACCTGTCTCTTCAAATAAAAAATGAAGAGAAGTTTTTAGGGGAGATGGATTTGAAAGCTGAGTCAATTATTCTTAATGAAGGTGAGGAAAAAGGCAGAGCGGAAGCCACAGAAAAGTTGTTTCATCTTGGCACTTTGTTGGAAAATAATTTGCGACAAAAATCAAGGATAAAGTGGTTGAAGGAAGGGGACACAAATTCGAAATTCTTCCATAGATGTGTTAAAGGGAAGAGAAGGAAAAGTGCTATGCCAGGTTTAATGGTTAATGGGAATTGGTTGGAGGACCCTTCTCTTGTCAAAAGTGCGGTGAAAAACTCTTTTGAAGAGCTTTATAAAGAAAAGGTACGTGTTAGGCTGTTTTTAATGAAGAATTTATTTGCAAAACTTTCTAATGATCGGTGTGAGTGGCTGGAGAGAAAAATATCCGAAGATGAGATTAAAGCGGCGGTTTGGTTATGTGAGGGTTCGAAGGCCCCAAGTCCTGATGGTTTCAATTTTAATTTCATTAAAAGATTTTGGGAAATTTTGAAGTCTGACTTTTGTGAAGCCATTTTGGAGTTTGAGGAGTGCCAAATTTCACAATGGGTGCACCTCCTCTCTTTATTGCTCTTTTACCCAAATCGGCAAATCCTGTGGTGATCAAGGACTACAGGCCTATTAGTTTACTCGGATGTTTCTACAAGATTGTGGCAAAAATCTTGGCAGAAAGGATGAAAGTTGTAATTTCTTCGGTGGTTGGTGATCGCTAACTGGTTTTGTCAAAGGCCGGCAAATTTTAGATGGAGTTTTAATCTTAAATGAAGCATTGGATTACTTGAAAAAGAAAAGAATGGCTAGTTTTATCTTTAAAGTAGACTTTGAAAGAGCCTTTGATTGTGTTCATTGGTCCTACCTTGACAACATGATCTTTGAACATGGGTTTTGGTTTAAAATGGAGAAGATGGATACAAGGCTGCATTTCGTCAGCAAGAGCTTCGGTTCTGGTTGGGGGTAGTCCATCTAAAGAATTTAACTTGGAACGAGGAATTAGGCAGGGAGATCCATTATCTCCTTTCCTTTTTCTTATTGCAGCTGAAGGGTTAAATATTCTAATGAAAGAAGCAATTGTAAAAAATAAATTTGGTGGGGTTGCAATTGGAGAAGAACAGATTCCTTTATCTCATCTTCAATATGCGGATGATACGGTCTTCGTGGGCAAATGGAGCATAGAAAATTTGAAAAATCTCAAAAGAATCTTATCTTGTTTTGAGCAAGTCTCGGGCTTGAGAATTAATATGGGAAAAAGTTCGTTAGCAGGAATAAAGGTATCGGATGTGGAAATTGGGGAGGCGGCTAAGATTTTTGATTGTAGGAAAGGTGCTTTGTCATTCAAATATTTGGGTGTGGGTGGGTCAAAATATGAAGAAGTTGAACCGTGGGAAGAGATCATTCGAAGTGCAAGGCAAAGCTATGTGCATGGAAATGGTCATCTTTATCGAAGGTGGTAGATTGGTTCTCATAAAAAATTTTTCTAAGTGCTCTTCCGCTTTTCTTCTTCTCCGTCTACAAATCTCTGAATGTGTGATAAAAGTTTTGGAAAGTGTGAGGTCTTCTTTTTTTTGGGGAGGGGGTTGGGAACTAAAGAAAATATCTTGGATTGATTGGAAAAAGTTGCAAGCTCCAAAGTCTTTAGGGGTATCGGGGTGGGTAGTCTCAAGTCGCAAAATTTGGCATTACTAGGTAAATGGTGGTGGAGGTTTCATGCGAGAATCTAATGCGTTATGGAGAAGAGTGATAGTGTCGATCTATGGTGTGGAGGTGCTTGGGATGTAGATAGTATTCGGTTTCGGGGGAGGAGGAGTTTGGAAAGGTATTGTGAATGTTTGCTTTAAACTCTAAGAGGTGAGTGTAAATTTGTTTGGAGTCGGAATCTTTGGGTTGTGGGTGATGGGAATAGGTAAGATTTTGGGAGGATAAATGGGGCGGGGATGTTCCGTTGAAAATATCTTTTCTTAGGCTTTTTAGGCTTTCCCTAAACAAGGGTGAGACTGTTGCTAGGGTGGTGACTTGGGTGGAAAATTAGGCGTTCTTTTGGTTGGTCATGGAGAAGGAGTTTGAGGGGCTTTGAGGAGGAGGAGGTAGGCGAGTTAGAGATTTTTATTAACACTGTTTGTGGCTATGCAGGTGCAAATGATAAATTAAGATGGAGTCTAAGTTCAAATGGCATCTTCTCGGTGGCCATTTTGAGGAAAAAGCTTGAGTGGAATTTTTAAGCATAGTTTCTCGAGATAGGGAGCGATTGCAAAGTGGAACAAACTTCTACCTTCAAAAGTGAATTTGTTCATGTGGAAGGCAAGTCTACAAAGAATACCAACAAAGCCGAATCTCATCTACCGCGGTATTGTTATTCATGATTCTCTTTGCCCACTTTGTTACAAGTTTGAAGAAACAGTTAATCACCTATTATTTGCCTGCGATGTATCATTCTTGATTTGGACGCATGTTTTAAGTTGGTGTAAGATCGTTGGGCTAAATGCATATTCCTTCGAGGATTTATGTCTTTTAAATCTTTGGTTCCTCTCCATCGCCTCTGTTTTCCCGTTTGTGGTCACTTTAGTTGGAATCACTACCGGGTTCTTTGGAATCAAAGAAACAAAGTCATTTTTAATTGCATTGTTATTAATCCGAATTGATTTTTAGAGATTGAGTTTGTCCTTCTCTTGGCTTTCAAATGCTAATTGTCTCGAGAAAATTAGTTTGGGAAGATTGGAAGGCAAATCCGATGCTTCATGGCTTCATGAGATCTTGGGTTATTGGTGTTGATTTTTCTAAGGATGATTTGATTTGGAATTGAAGACGGTTGGTGGTGGAATGGTTTGCTGTTGTTTCTACTTTATGTGGTTGTTTTGATATTCGATTACTTTTTTCTAAAATTTTAAAAATTGTCTGTAATTTTTTAGCATCTTGCTGATTAATGATAAAATTTCTGGCTGTTCAAAAAAAAAAAAAAGAAATAATTAGGTTTTGATGATAAGTTCTAGACTAGCTGTTATATAAGCAAGCATAAAGATGTCTAGAATTAAATGTATATGTCTTACTAGAATATGATATTGTATATGTTAATCAGAAAAAAACTGTAATAGTCAGCTGATAGGATCTCAGTAGACTAGGGGTTAGGTTTTAGAAAAATCAGTAGAGTCTAGGTGTAACACCCCGTCCCGAAAATCCGATTATTTTCGGAATACAGACCGTTCTGCCATGCTCCGAGATGACGTCTCGTAACACGAAGCCTTTAAAACTAAAACATTCCCTTAAAATTAATAGCGGAAGCTAAACAACACAACTCGGATCTAACAACATCATTTACCATTCCCAATAATCCAGATATTACTTCATTGATAGATAACACCCAATTCATAATATTTACAAGATTCTAATCATAAGTAGTTTACATCATCCAATTGCGTAATTTAAGAGTTAATGAAGTTGTGCTACTTTTATTTGCTTAAGTATGGATTGAGTAAGATATGATAAGTTTCGAGGACGAACTTATTGTAAGGAAGGGTGAATGTGATGACCCATAATTTTATTAAGAGTATTTTAGCCTTTAGTAATAACAAAATATTTTGGGGTTTATTATTTACACCCCACCTAATCTACCCATACACCACTATACACGCTACACCACATCTAAAAATCCAAATCTACTTTTGCACCACACTTAAGTTGCAACATTATTTATTTATTTATTTGCACTACATACTTAATTACAATTTTGTCCTAACTACTTACACAACCCATTTTCATACGAAATCCACTCCAAAAATATATTACAAAAAGGCCCATAGCATTTAATATCATCTTTACTTCATCTTCATATTATATTATTATCTTCATCATTTTCATCTTTGAATTTTTCCATCATCATTCCTTCATTTATCAAACTCACATTTTCATCATCATTGTACCCTTCAAATCACATTTTTAATCGTCAACTCCATCGTTCTCAAACCTTACTCTTGTTCATCTTCCTAATTTTTCATCATCATCATCATTTTCACGAGTAGAACCGACCACTTGAAAATCGGATCTATTAGAAGCGACAATTTAGAAGTCGGATCTCATCCTTTTCTCGCCACACTCACCATTAAACATGTTAATTAAGTTGTATACAACAAAAATAAAAAATCAACCACCAACGCCTCTGTTATTAAAACAATTATTGCAGGAATTCTATTATTCTAATGCCTACAAACCTTTTTTATAAAAAAAAAAGCATGTTGGAGCAAATGGGCCTAAGTATATATTTTTTTCGGGATTACCCCATAGAAGCCATGAGGTTTCATTACTCAATGTATTGAAATTTAAATTTTGCACCTTGCTACTAAATTAGGTCGAACGATAGACGAGGGGATAGTGTGGGAACGGAGCAACCTTTGATTAAATGGGGATTGGGGAGGGTAGGGACAGGGAGGGGATGAGGATTGGGGACGGGACGGTTTATAGAAGGGGTGGAGGGGTGATAATTTATTTTTTAACATATGGGTGTTAATAGAATTTGGAGAACTAGGCAATAGTAAAATTTTGCCAATTCATAATAATCCACATATTACATCATTGATAGATAACACCCAATTCATAATATTTACAAGATTCTAATCACAAGTACTTTACTACAACACACAATCTCATATCATATTTTGAATTGCGATACCTCAAATATATAATCACAAAAACTAAGTCTTTGTCACCGGTGCTTAATTAGTTAGACATCCAATATCATCATCACTTTTCCGGACGGGGCGTTACACTAGGATCCTAAGCTGAGCTAAGCCGAAGAATGAGGGAACAAACTCATTGCTGAAGGCTGAAGATGAAGGCCGAGGGTTCAAACACTTTATTGAAGATTAAAGTCGAGACTATAAAGTTAAATTTCAGGTAAGTCTGTGATGACCTGAATTTTTGAAATTCAAAGGAAAAGTGATGATGAATCTAAGTATTGAAAATATGGTGTACTCTGATATCACAAATAAAGATCAGATGGAAAATCAAGTCAGCTAAGCTGAGATGAACCAGAGACGATCAATTAGAATACTCAAGTCAGCAGAGCTGAGTCAAGCTATTCATACAAGTCATCTAAGTTGAGCTGAGATAGTACAAATACTATTATTCCATTATCAAGATTAATTTGAATACACATTTGAAGATAATGATTAATAATGAACGTTTGATCAAGCACTCGGTCAATGGCCAAGTTTAAAATGAATGTTGCAAAGATTTCAGTACTAGAATATTCAAGGAATTTCATTGGTTGACATGCAGTCATTGTCAGAAGGACACTGACACTGATAATAGAATCAGACAACACAGAATTCCAAAGAATAATCAGGCATATCCCATAAACGGTCATTTGAAGTTGAAATTTGAATATTGGATATGTGCTTATAAAATAGAGAACTTGGCAACAAGAGAAACAAAACAACAAGAAACACAAGAATGAATCATGTAATTTGAGATATCAAGATACTTTGATGAGTTCTTCATTTTTGAAATCGCCAAAGCATTCATTGCATGATATATTAACTTCAAGTGTTGCAATATTTGGTGAAAGCGTGAGACACAAGCGTGAAGGGTGATTTTCAGATTGTGAAGTGAGTAGAGATTAGCCAAGGACAATCATCGCAAAATCTATTGTATCTGTGTAACCAAAGAACAATAGTGAATTACCTCCAACATCATAGGATAATAGTGGACTAAGGGATTACACCACCTTGAACCACTATAAACCTCGTGTTTATATTTCCCGCACTTTACTTTATGCATTTACTTTTCAGTACTTTACTTTCAGTGAATCTGCTTACCAATACACAACACTACTGAGCACCTAACACTTAGTTCATTCAAGTGTAAGAACAACGTTTTTAAAAGGCTTTATATTCGTTGCATAAACTCACCTGAGCTGTGCTAGGTCATCAGACTTACCAATTCAGCTGAGTTTCCAAAAACTCTTTAAAGTATCAAGTTTATTCACCGCCTCTAAATTTGATCTTAGATTTTCCAAGGGACCAATAGAACTTTCATAGGCATTAACCAACTCAATTGGAATGGATTAGAGATGCAATTACAATCTAATTACAATCTAAATAGCCTTACAAATTCAAATCTGTCCAACAACTCTACGTTTACTTCAAATGGTCATATGAGGTCAAATCGAACTAAGTTCAACTATAAAAGTTTTAGTAGTCTTCTAAACCCAATCGGGGTGGACCGGATCAACCGAGTCGGATCATTTCTACTACGCATTTATGATTAAACAATAATATTTGGCATTTATGTTATTATATATTTGTTTATTCAACAAACCAAATTTTATAGTGTACTAATAACGACTCTATAATTAAATCGTGATAGAGAAATCATAATGATGATTATGCTTGATGAAATCTCGACGCACAATAAATGATTTAATTCTTAAATATCCCTAGTCATACGTAATAAAAAAATAGGACGAAATACGGTTAGACTAACACGTATTGGATGCCTTCTGTCTTGTGACAAGATGGTACTTGAACAATGGTTCAAGGCACATGACATGAGATGCTTACTTGTTCTCAGCACACAACAATGAAATGTGACCTTTGAAGACAACACAAAAGGTAAGATACTGGGGGAAAGAACAATTGGTAAAGATAAGACCATTCTAATTCATAATGTTCTCCAAGTTGATAAGCTATCTTTTAATCTTTTGATCCAATCTCAATTGAGTGGCAAGGCGATGCATATATACTTCATATATATCTTCTAAGTTTGTCATTAAGGATGAACAAGAGAATGTTATTCTGTTAGGCTTAAGAGAAGGCAATATATACACACAGACAATCCAATTGGATAAACTGATTGGTAACCAAATTAAGTGTTTAGTGTCACAACATGTTGGCATTAATCTTTTCATAGTAGAATAAGACATGTAGGCAATAGCACTATACAAAAGTTGCTAAATAATAATCTCGCAAGAGATATGCCTAACTTCAACGAATCCGCTTTCTAAGATTTTAAACATTACCTCAAAACATGTTATAATTGAGTATTTTGTGGTACTAAGTATGTTGATTAATTTTCAAAACAACATCCCTTTGTGTTTAAAGCTTTTATATAATAACTTTGTTTTATATTAATTCATAATTTATTTAATAACTCTTTTATTTATCATAATGTACCTATATCATTATCTTGTCACAACCATGAAGTTATTTGACATACGATGTATGGAAAAATCTTTCTTTTGGTGATTTTGCAGGTACAACATAAAATAATTTTTAAGCAAAATACATTTAATAAGTGATGTTGATGACTCATATGTATGTGTGTTGTATAAATTGGTAATTCTTTGCAATTTATATAATACAATACATTAAAATATTTTAACTACACTTAAATAAAATAGATTTTTAGGAGAAGGACACATTCAAAATTTAATCAGGCTAAAAGGAAAAAAAAAACCAATTTGTCTAAAAGGTCAACCATCAACTACTTCTTCCTATAATACCCTTATTAATTAGTCAATCTCTCCACATCAAAGAAAAATATTAGTAGATCTCTCTATAACTGCTCTTTAAATGTTATGTAGCAGTTTGTTACCTACAAAATAGTGTTTTTTAAATAGGGGAAATTCGTTTTATACCATTTTTTCGAAAATAAAATAGAAAACTACACCCCCGAATTTGAAAAACTACCCTATCCCCCGTCTAAAAATGAGCGAAACCACCCATAAATAGACGATCCCGCCCATAATCCGCCATAGATAGGCGGTTTCGCCCACCCCGCCCATTGTAAATGGGCGGTTTCGCACATAATCCCGCCCATTTTTTGAATCGTACTATTTTGAAACAACCATCTTTTTGAATCAATGACATTTAACAACGATCTTGATTATTTATTTTTTTGCTTTATTTTTCTTTTCGGCAGTTTTTCTCTCTGATTTTTCTTTTTGACCTCACTCTCTCACAAGCTTGATTTCGCCCCGTTTGACCTTTTGTAGCATTTATGATTGCTCCCATCAATATTCAAATATTTCTTCTTAGGGCGCCTACAATAATCAGTTAAAGTATATCCACCGATAAGTATCGAGTCGATCTAAGATAACTTTCCATCTCCTCTCAAATGTTTCTCACTCGGATTGCGTGCTAAAAAATTGATTACAATGTTAAAATAACAATTAATAAGTCACTAATCATGTTATATAACACATGCTCATTCATCCATACTAAATTGAATATGCTATACCTAACTTCAAATCATTCTTGGGCTCTTTTTCTACCGATTCTTTACTCAAGACGTTCAATAGAGAAGCTAAAAATAATGTAATTTTTTTCAAAATTACCCCCTTTAAGTTCAACAAACTAAGACATCCTTAACCCCCACTTATTATAGACATTGTCCCCAATGACCATGAATAAAAGAGAAAAAAGTACTTTGCTCTGGAATTGGTCGTCCAAGTGTAGCGATAAATCATGGAACATAACTGTCGTAAATCAGTTCCGAGGCTATCCATCTTCAAGTATTATCCTGTATTTCAAACACTTCCAAAAGTTTTGAGTAAAGTGGAAAGGGAAATAAGAAAATAAGGTGGCGGTAATCGTGCATGCTTAAGAAATGCGCAAAAACAGTTTATGCCACTTTATTCTTTATTGACCTGAGCAAGATGCAAAACTTTAACGACGGTATCACATGAGAATCATTAAGGAAAAAACCACATATATCTAGAGTCGGAGGACAACAAATATATATGACGAAAAAAACCTTCTTGATTGTCTTGCTACTTTATTGACGCTTAATCTAAAAATAATCAAAAGCAAAATAGATAAGGGATTATTAGAAATAGTTCTGAGTTTATAGTCGCCAGCTCGACTGCTTATTGGGATCCTTCATTCGTAATGCGGGTCATCCAACATAAAGACTTCTAACTCTGGGTTATACCTCCGCTCGACGTAATGCTTCAGCTTGTGGCCGTTAACAGTGAATATCAGTCCAGAGCATTCGTCATGTACTTCACATGCACCGGAATTAAAGACCTTTATGACGACATATGGTCCAAACCATCTTGACTTCAACTTCCCTGGAAAATGACGAAGACGCGAATTATACACCGGCACCTTATCTCCAACCTTGAAGGTGCGGTTTATAATTCGTTTGTCATGCTGGCGCTTCATTATTTCCACACAAATCTTGGCATTCTCGTATACCTGCAATCTGAACTCTTCCAATCCGTTCAACTCTTACAATCACTTCTCACCGGCTAGACTTTCATCAAAGTTTAGGAACCTTGTAGCCTACAGGGCTTGGTGCTCTAGCTCGACTGGTAGATGGAAAGCTTTCCTAAAGACTATCATGTAGGGAGACATCTCGATAGTGGTCCTATATGCAGTTTTATACGCCCAGAGCGCATCAACTAATTTCAAGGACCAGTCTTTCCTTGTGGGATTAACCGTCTTTTCCAATATCCTCTTAATCTCCATGTTTGTCACTTCGACTTGTCCACTTGTTCAAGGGTGATAAGCTGCCGCAATCTTATGTCTCACTCAATATCTTAACATCAACTTCTCAAACAACCTATTGCAAAAGTGATTCCCTCCGTCGTTGATTATGTCTCTTGGTACTCCAAACCTAGTCAGATTGTTCTTTTTAAGAAATCTCAGGATAACCCTGACATCATTTGTAGGTAAGGCCACTGCCTCAACCCATGTTCTTAGACTCTTTTTATCTTTAATCTCCACATAAAATTCTTGTAAGAGTAGAATCCACCTCACTAATCTTGTCTTGGAGTCCTGCTTAGTAAGTAGATACTTCAAAGATGCATGGTCAGTGAAAACCATGACTTTAGATCCTATGAGATAAGATCTAAATTTATAAAATGCAAATATCACAGCTAAGAGTTCTTTCTCCGTAGTCGCATAATTCCTTTGGGCACTACTGAGGGTACGACTGGCGTAATAAATTGGCTTAAATATTTTGTCCACTCTTTGTCCCAAGGCTGCTCCAACCTCCGTATCACTTGCATCACACATTAGCTCGAAAGGTTGGTTCCAATATGGGGCTACCAGGACTAGGGCAGTTATCAACATTTGCTTCAATGTGTTGAATGCCTCATTGCATTTTTCCCAAAGACAAAAGGTACATCCTTTGCCAGTAATTCAGTCAAAGGTCTAGAAATCTTAGAGAAATCCTTTATAAACCTCCTATAGAATCCTGCGTGGCCAGGAAAGGCTCGCAGCGTCTTAAATTTTATTAAAGGTGGTAGATTTTCTATAACCTCATTTTTAGCTTTATCCACTTCCATTCCCTTCTTCGAAATCTTATGACCAAACACAAATCCTTCAGTGACAATAAAATGGCACTTCTCCCGATTAAGCACAAGGCTGGTCTCTTCACATCTTTTAAGCACTTTACTCAAATTGTCCAAGCATTCATCATAGCTATCTCTAAAAACTGAAAAATAATCCATAAATATCTCTAGAAAATCTCCCACCATGTCCACAAATAGTGACATCATGCATCTTTGGAATGTTGCTGGCGCATCGCAAATGTTCCATAGGGACATGTGAATGTTGTTTGCTCACGGTCCTCAGGGGCAATGTGTATTTGTTAATAACCCGAATACCCATCTCGAAAACAATAAAATTCATGTCCGCTTAATCTCTCCAACATCTGGTCGATAAATGGTAGAGAAAATGATGTTTCCGAGTTGCATCATTTAGTTTCCTGAAGTCAATGTCCAGTGATTAGCCTTACAAGGATCAACTCGCCGAAATCATTAGGTTGATCAATAATCCTTATTTCTTCGGCACAACGTGAATGGGACTGACCCACTCAATATCAGCAATTGGGAAATAATTCCCATTTCCGACATCTTTATTTCTCTTCCTTAACAACGTCATTCAACTGAGGCGTCAACCTTCTCTAAGGTTGAGCCACCGCTTTCTTTTCTGGATCTACAGAGATCTTATGCATGCACACAGTGCTGGAGTTGCCAGAATCTGAATCCGACCCGAAAATCCGATTCGAATGAATTGAGTCGAGTCAGAACCCACACAGATTCATCTAGATCTTGATTGGATCGAGATCTATAGCGGAAGCATGCATTTTGCGATCTAATTAACTAATAAACGATTAATTAATACATTAAAGAAAAGGTTACGAGTTTACCAAATCGTATCGAGATGCCATGATCTTCCGGATCGTATCTCCAAGCGACGACTGGTGGACGTCGATCCCGCCTTCGAACCTCCTCAAATATGCTCTCAAGAAAAACCCAGTTTTTCTCCTTCCCAATGGCTAAGAAAAGAAAACAAAATTTCTCTCTTTTCCTTTTAAAGGTGGCGTTAGTTTTTCTATTCAATTTAGTGTTGGAGAAACTCTTTTTATATAGGCTAATAACCAATAGTTTTTGAGTTTATCTAATAAGCACAAATTTAATAAAACATTTATCCAATAGGAAAATAAATTTCCAATTTATCCAATAAGAAAACTAATTTCTTATTTATAATTATTTAACACATATATAATTATATTGTCCACATTATAATTAATTAGGAGAAAATTTCTTTTCCCAAAATCAAAAAAATATGGCGCCATTAATCCATATATGATCATCTTGTGATTTAATAAGATTTCTCAATCACGGAATTATATGAGAAATGCAGATTAAATCTTCCAGTCCTGTATGACTACATCATAGATAAATGCCCAACTTAGATAACCAATATCGACGGCCAGGATAAGACGTTCACACCTTAAAGTGTTCTAGGCGCATTAATGGTGGTTTAATCAATAGACCCCATACTTTGATTAATTTCACCCCGGACTAACAGTTCAAGTGTATCACCATAAACTTAATCCTCACGTGTGATAGCACACTAAGTTATATGGCTACATATGATACAACTTAGGGTTTCCAGTAGTGAATACTTATGAGCACGAAGCACATAATAAGATGAGAATAAATCTGTCATTTATTAATTATAAAAACAATTACATAAATTGTCTTTCGGGTGCTACTTCCAACACACAGAGGGACTTATCCCTCGGATATCCATAATAGTCCACCCAAAGACTCCCTTATGCCCCCTCATTACTCTTAATAGTTTCTCCTCCTCTAAAAGGGATAATGACGCTGAAATTATAAGGGGGAGAGTATCCTCTTGAAAAAACACGTACTTCAGATGAGAGGACAAAGGTTTAAGCGTTAAATTCCTTGGTGGCTCCTCCAACGATGAATTCAGTATCTTGCCAATCAACTGCAAATCAAAGAAATTGTGCCACGAAGATCTATGAATCGGTCCTCATATATCCACAGAAGATACATGTTCTGCTTTTTGCATGCGACCTTCGCTGCATTCAGGCCAGGTTTTCTCATCACTTTCTTTTTCTTTATTCAGAAGCAAAGTCTTTGCTATTTCAGGGTCTAGTGTCACCTGCTGTTGTAATTTCAGAACAAGTTCATCAATGGCATGTAGCATGTAGCATGCTTCTCCTTCGTCTTGTGCGTACCCTATCCTTTTCAACACATTGAAGATCACACTGTCCTCATTCACTATCAATTCTCCTTTATGGACATATATCAAAGTCCTACTAGTCTCTAAGAAAGGTCTTCCTAGGATTAGTGGCACATCACTATTAGATTCCATGTCCAACACCACAAATTCCACGGGAAACACATACTTATCAACTTTCACCAAAACGTATTCAACAACTCCACACGGTTATTTCATAGACCTATCAGCCAACTGAAAGGTTATTGATTTCTCATTAAGCTCCTTCATGCCTAACTTATGAAAAATGGATAGCGGCATCATTGACACTCACCCAAGGTCACATAATGATTTGTTCAGCATACTCCTCCAATGGTGAAAGGTATGAAGAAGCTCCATGATATTTACGCGTGGGAGGCAGCTTGCGTTGCAAGACTGCCGAGCATTCCTCGTTAAGTCATATTGTCTCAAGGTCCAACAACTTTCTCTTGGTGGAAACCGCTTCCTTCAGAAACTTTGCGTATTATAGCATTCCAGCCAGGGCTTCTACCAACGGTATATTCACTTGAAATTTCTTAAACATTTCTATGAACTTCTTATAACAAGCATCATCATTATTCGGTTTACATTTCCTAGAGGGATAAGGTAAAGTTGCAGGATTAATAGTTACAGTTCGTGTAGACTTACTTGCTGCCTGCTGCTCTCCATGCTCATCTGCTGAATCTGTAGACGCTTAATTACTCGAGCTGGTGCCTCAACTAATCGAGTCCCTGTTTTCTCCGATTACGATGCGTTCGATCATTTCTACTCTTTGGTTCTTCTTGTTGGAAAGGTGTCGTAAACCCAATCGGGTTGGACCGGATCCGACCGGGTCGGGTCATTTACAGTCTATTTAGTTCATGTAACAACTTTATTATGATTAATAAAAGCACTTATGTTATTATATATATTGTTTCTCCTCATATTATTTGTTGAATATATATAGTAATGTCCCTAGTGTCAAACTGTGATAGAGAAACAATGATAGTGATTATGGTTGATGAGATCTCTAATCACTCTAACAGGTTTGGTAGTTAAATATCTCTAGTCTTATGTACTGTCAAATGGGACATTGACTGTATAACCAGACTAGCACGTATTGGATGTCTTCTATCTTATAGAGGGTAGGGATAGATCTCGTCTATCGAAGTGTAAAGACACTTGGACTGTACGTGGACATGTATTAGAGAATGTGTACGTTAGACTGACCCACTTACATTAAGTGTCACACTATGTGGTTGTGTAATTATCCTTTTGACCGGAGTCTTCATGGCATCACGTTGTGGATTGTCATGCTTTGACACTATTGAGATTTCCCCTAACCACGGGGCGATCATGCGGTAGTGATTGGGTGTGATATTGAAGCATGCAGAGTATACATGATTGGTCATCTGGGAATCGCGTATCCTATGATTGGGATCGAATATCCGAAATGGCCTTCTTATAAGGTGTTGGACTTATTTTTGAGTTTTAGTGATGAGTGCCAGACTAGTTGTTATAGTGCAAAGGCAAAAAGATGTCTAGATCAAATGTATAGGTTTATTAGAGTTTGATCTTTGTATAGGTTTGATCAAACAAGCAATTTGTAATGGTGGTGACTTATATCAACAGGTGGTCTATATCGAAGAGGTAGCTAGGTCGATAGACTAGTCAGAAACTGTTGAAGAGGCGAAGGTGAGGCTCAAACTCGGTTAATGAAGGCTAAGGGATCAAACTTAGTGATTAAAGTCAAGGATATGGAATCGAATTTAGGGAAGTCTGCGTGATGACCTAAAGCGATTACATATATCTTGTGTACAAGGTCTAAGTTCCTTAAGTTGGATGGTGATTGGAACTTAGTTATATGCAAAAGGTGTAATCTAACTTCATAAATAAATGTTAGATAAAAGACGATTAGCAAAATATGGTTCAAATTGATCGATATGTATCTCAATGAGACTCATAAACTCTCTTGATACATATACCTCGATTTATTCAAGATTACATTGGAAGAAAACAAGGATAAGGATAGCTAACTACCTCGATTTATCAAACAAATCAATGGTAAAGATTAAAAGAACGTTAGGATGATTCGGACTTTATCCAATGGTTACAAGTCAAAGGGTGGTGATGATTGCATTCACTGTCAAAAAGCGATCAGGTATGTGTCGATCCTATAAATAGTGATGAAAGCAAGTCAAATGGGACAAAACATGGAACGGCTATATTTGAATTTCAAATACAAGTCACAAGGACTCCTACCTATAAATAGAGGACTTCTAACTAAGAAAAAGATGATGAACATTAAGAGAAAAATATAGATTATCCTGAGCTGAAAATTGCGAGTCAAGAAAAACACCTCTTTGAACTTCATCGAGCTTAAGGCTATCGATCCAGAGAAAATCTTCAAGTGTATTACAGTATTCAAGCTACATCAAGTTTACACACTTGAAGACGCAAGTGCTGATTATATCATCCTAATCAAAGTCTTTGCAACTGAATCATTTACTTGATTCATTCCTTATTTTACAAAGAACCTACTGAAGACAGTGAAGCACTTTTGTGTGAAAGACTGTTGTTTATGGTGGAGCTGGTGAAGAGGAAATCCTACCCTTCAAGGACCAGTGGAAGACTTTGGAGCAGCAATCCTACCTGTTCATAGTTTTCCGTTTGTGAAGCCATAGTTATTGGTGAAGGACAAGCAACCTTAGGAATCTTTGTAACAACTACATCAAAGATCTCTAGTGAATTACCTCCAACATCACAGAGAAGAGTGGGTGACAGGATTACACCACTGGAACCACTATAAAATCTCGCCTACTTACTTTTCTGCACTTACATTCGCATTTAGTTTATTATACACATCAACTCACTGAATCTAGAAGCCCGAACTCACACACATACACTCATGAGTATCTAATACTTAGTATCATATTTAACAACAAGTAATAAGGCTTAATTTTTGATATAATTCCGCTGCACAAATTCAGTAAACTCAATTGTCGATAGACTCATCGTGTATCGAAGAGCTCTTGAGGTGTCAAGCAGACTATTGAGGTATCGGTGAGACTCACTGAAGTTGCTGAGTTTATTAACTCCAAAAGTTTTAAGTGTTAAGTTTATTCACCACCCTTCTAAACTTAACCAAAGCCTTTTCAAGGGATCAACAATTGGTATCGGAGCAAAGTGCTTCTGTTCTGAAGTAATCCTACTTGTTGTGCTTGTGAAAATACTTTGAAAACTTTTTCAAATCACTGATTTTCAAAGACATCATGGATAACAACCAGTATGCTAGAACTATTTGATGTGTTCTCTAGATAGATTTGATGAATATAAACGTCGAATGCTGAGGCTTACCTTGCCGCAACTCATGATGAAATGATGGATGTCTGTGATGAGATGGACCTTTGGAGATTACCAAGTCGATAGAATGGGTGATGTGATAGAGTACATTCCAAAACCAAAAGAGAATGGAATCGAAGATAGAAAGAGAGCAAACCTTAACAATATTGCTATTGATATCATTTATAGAACCTTGGATAGCAATATGTACATGAAGGTTAAAGATTGCAAAGCGCAAAGGAACTTTGGGACAAGATATAAATTGATCTGTGAAGGCACCGATGCAATCAAGAAGAATAAAATCGGTGTGGCCAAAAAGAGGTTTCAAAAGTTCAAAATGCTACCAAATGAAACCATTGAGCAAATGGAGTCAAGATTTAATGCTATACTAGATGAACTTACCCTACTGAGTGTAAGTTATTCAAAAGAAGTAATAAACTCAAAAATCTTGAAAGCATTACCTGACAAAGAAGTTTGGGAGATGAAAGTCACTGCAATAGAAGAAATGAGAAAGCTACATGAAGAGGATACCTTCAAATTATTCTCGAGATCTTAAAGCTTATGAATTCAGCAAGAGATTGGTTCCTACCATCTTTGAAAAAGAGGAACCAAAGACAAATCGCATTGGTCGCTAAACATCAAGATGATCTCATTTGGATGAAATGCAAGAGCAGATTGCCCTCTTGAGCCGTAAAATCGAGGATGATGAAAGGTGGAAAGGGTTCTCCAAGGGATTTCAATAAGAAATTCAGTGAAAAGAAGAAAGAAGAACCAAAGAAAGACAATGATTATCTATGCTTTCATTGCAAGAAACCAGGACACTTCAAACCTGACTGTCCTGAGTTAAATCAAAGTAAGGAACCTGATTATCTCTGCTTCAATTGCAAAAATCCTGGACATTTCAGACCTGATTGTCCAGACCTATTGAAGACCAAAAGCCAACAAAGAAGATATGGCAAGAAGGCTATTGTTGCTGAAGATGAATCAGGTTATGAAGTGGAATCTGAAAAAGGAAATGAATCTGATGACACATCACTGGTTGCTGATATGGAAGACTATGCATTAATGGCTAATATGGATGAAACAGATGAGGTATACAATACGGTATCAATTAACACTCCTGCTGGAAGTGATTTTGAATCAAATTGTGGTTCAAATCCTAGAAACTCTTACAATGAAAAAGCTTTGGATGCCATCCTCAATCAATCGAGGAAAATACAATGCAGTTATGAGATTGTGATGGGTGAAAAGAAGCTCTTCAAGTAGAAGTTGAAAGATTGAATTTGAATTAAGGGTTCTCAAAGGTAAGGGAAAGATGTTGGACAGAATCAAGATAAGCCTGCCGAACATCCAAGAGCTTCGAATCTTTGAACCATCTTGTTCCTCTTGCATACAAATCTGGAAAGCCTTATCGTGATAGAACAGGGCTTGGATTTGGAACTCAACAATCAAAAGAGTGGATCCAAAGAAGTTCATCGAACCTAGTACTGAGAATTGGTCCTAAGTTTGTACCGCACAAGATCCAACTCCCAAGAAGATTCTGCCGAGGCGGTAAAACCTACCGAGAATGCTTCAAGAAAGAAAAATCGAAGTCAAAGAAGTCAAGTGACTCTAATAAAAAGAATAAATCCAAAAGTAGGACTGCTTGTGCTTCTTGAGACCTGTGATAGAGACCATCTACCAAGTCTATTTGGACCACAAAAAGGAAAGAACCCAGTAAATATTCCAAGGATAAGAATCCTAAACCCAAAAATGTTAATCATTCTAGGGATACTTATCTCAGGGGGAAAGGTAGATTTATAACCATGATGATTGGAATATTCCTGCATCTAATGCTATAAACAGGAAGTATAACCATGCTGTTAGGGTAAAACCTAAGCAATGGAATCAGTAGAGGACTCAGCAGAGGACTTATACAAGGCCTCAGCAGGGACCTCAGCAGACTCCATATTACAGAGCTGTTCCTAACAGACAGCAATCCAATGGTTATGCTAATGCTTCTAACAACAGAAATCACTTCAAACAGCATTATAAACCAAAAGGCTAGAAAACATATGTGAATCATACACAACCAATTGTTAAAACTTATGGATGTGTAGAATACATGTATGAACCAAAGTATGACACTTTTAGGAGAAGACCTTATGGAAACATCCCAGGGGCCATGCTTACCACTGACTATTATGGACCCAAACAGGTTTGGGTACCTAAAATGTATTAACTTTGTTTTGTAGGGTGTCTGGTACTTTGACAGTGGATGTTTCAGACATATGACAAAGAATAAGCACTGTTTGTCAAACTATGTGGCAAAGGATGGTCCAAGGGTGAATTTTGGCAACAAGAATACACCTGGATACACAAGAGGATATGACACACTTGTGAGGAATGGACTTACAATCAAGAATGTTGCATATGTGGAAGGACTGGACTACAACTTGCTGAGCACTGGACAATTCTGTGACATGGGATACAAGGTCACTTTTGACAAAAACACATGTACTATCATTAGTGAAAGAGGTGATCAAGTTGTATTGGCTGGTAGAAGACAACAAAACATGTATGTTGGATTGGTCTACTGCAATTCCAGAAATATGCCTGATTGTGCATACCAAATTAGAACTTAATGGGCTATGGCACAAGAAGCTGAATCATCTGAATTTTGTTGACATCAATCAGTTGGTGAAAAAGAAACTGGTGATTGGTTTACCTGAGATCACATTCAAAAAGGATACTATTTGTGATGCATGTCAGCAAGGTAAACAGACAAAGTCAAGCTTCAAATCAAAGACTAAGCAATCAACTAATATAGTCTTGGAGCTGATGCATATGGATCAATTTGGGCCAGTTACACCAACAAGTGTTACAGGAAAGAAATACACCTTAGTGGTTGTGGATGATTATTCAAGGTACACTTGGGTGGTATTTATGAACAAGAAAAGTGAAATACTTCAAAAGATGCCTGAACTTTTGAAGAGATTACGAATGAGAAAAGTTTACTTGAGAGTAAAAATCGATCGCAGATAAAGTCTGAATTTCTCAATAAAGTGATTAGAGAATATTGTGAACAGAAAGGTGTACTACATCAACTTGCTGCTGCTGGTACATCTCAGCAAAATGGGGTTGCTGAAAGAAGGAACATGACTCTAAAAGAAGCAGGAAGAACTATGATCTGTGAAGCATTGCTACCTGAGAGATATTGGGCTGAAGCAGTTAATACAGCATGCTATACACAAAACAGAACCTCAATGAACAAGAAGATGCTGAAGACACCTTATGAGATTTGGAATGGAAGAAAACCTAACATATCCTATTTCCATCCATTTGGAAGCAAGTGTTTTATCTTGAATCATAAGGAACATTTGAAGACATTCCAACCAAAATCATATGAAGGAATTTTCTTGGGATATTCTTCAGTCAGCAAGGCATTCAGGGTACTGAACAAGAGGTCATTAAAACATGAAGAAACAATACATGTTGTATTTGATGAACCTAAGTTCACTGGTATGGAAGATGAAGCTTTAGAGCCTGCTGAGAATCTACAAGTCACTGATCCAGATTGTATTGAAGTTTTGGAATGATTTAATGACTTAAAGATTTCTGATTCTGCCCCTGCTGAACACCCTGCTGATAATGCTACTGATGCAACAACTGAGGCAGTTCAAGGATCTGCTGAACCCCCTGTTGAAGAAACAGCAGACCCTACTGAATATGAGGTTCCTGAGAATCAATCTAACTAGAATCCACAATGGTTAAGGGATCACCCGCCTTTGAACAAGTCATTGGCAATATCTGACAAGGTGTGAGGACTAGAAGACAATTAGAAGCAATGTTTACTTGTTTTCTATCTCAAGTTGAACCTAAAGTTGTTGAAGAAGCAATTTCAGATCCAGATTGGATAATTGCTATGCAAGAAGAGTTGAATGAATTTGAAAGAAATCAAGTTTGGACACTAGTGGAAAGGCCTAATCATGCAAACATCATTGGTACTAAATGGGTATACAGAAACAAACTTGATGAATCTGGTACCATTGTGAGGAATAAGGCCAGACTAGTTGCAAAAGGCTATTCTCAAGCTGAAGGAATAGATTTCATGAAACTTATGCACCTGTTGCAAGATTGGAAGCTATCAGATTATTCTTGGCACATGCTGCATATAAAAACTTCAAGGTATATCAAATGGATGTCAAAAGTGCATTTTTGAATGGCATTCTAGAGGAGGAAGTGTATGTTCAACAACCTCCTGGATTTGAAGTTAAAGATCAAGAAGATAAAGTGTATAGACTCAACAAAGCACTTTATGGTTTGAAACAAGCACCAAGAGCATGGTATGAGACTCTATCTCAATTCTTGGTGGACAATGGTTTTACAAAAGGCACCATTGATAAAACTCTTTCGTAATCAATGAAAAGGACAAAGACACCTATTTGACTGATTTATGTTGATGACATAATCTTTGGTTCTGAAAATGAATTGCTATGTGAAAAGATTGCAAATCTAATGAAGAGCAAATTCCAAATGAGTATGATGGGAGAAATGAACTACTTTTTGGGATTGCAAGTTAAACAGATGAAAGATGGAATCTTCATTCATCAAACCAAGTACACCAAGGAGCTGCTGAAGAAGTTTGGTATGGAAAATAGCACCAAGATATCAACTCCTATGAGTACAAATATCAGATTGGATGAAGATAAAGAAGGCAAAGATGTTGATCAGACTTTATACAGAAGGATGATAGGCGATCATCATGCACTTCATCGCCAAAGCAGACTGATATATCCTTTGCTGTAGGTGTTTGTGCAAGATTTCAATCTAAACCTAAAGAAAGTCACTTAGGTGCAGTCAAAAGAGTTCTCAAGTATCTAAAGGAGACCTTGGGAGTAGGGATATGGTATTCCAAGGATGGAAGCTTCAAAGTTATATCCTACTCAGATTCTAATTATGCTGGATGCAAGATTGATAGAAAAAGCACCACAGGAATATGTCAGTTAATGGGAAGTAGACTGGTTTCCTGGTTTAGCAAGAAACAGAACTCAGTATCAACTTTCACTGCTGAAGCTGAATACATTGCTGCTGGAAGTTGCTGTGCACAAGTACTATGGTTAAGACAACAATTAAGGGATTATGGAATTGAAGAAAGGGAAATTCCAATCATGTGTGACAACACAAGTGCAATTGCAATCACAGAAAGCCTTGTTTTGCACTCAAGGACCAAGCATATTGATGTAAGACATCATTTTATAAGAGATCATGTTGAAAAGAAAGATGTGGTGGTTCTTTACATCCCTATCGAAGATCAACTTGTCGATATTTTCACTAAACCCTTTGGATAGTGAAATATTTGATAAACTAAGATGAGAACTTGGAATTATTAAAGTTGGTGATAATCGTGGTGTAGAATTCACCAAGGGGATTAGTCTTTGCTGTGTTGGGTGAGCTCACTTAGCAGATTAGTCATTGGTATCAACAATTCCATGTACTTATGTTTGGACAATTGAGCAAGTGAGGTTGCCAATGGGATTGGTCTTTGTCATGTTGGGTGAGCTCACTTGACAGATCAGTCATTGGTATTAAACTTCATCTTGTATTATCAATTGAACAAAAAGAGAAGGAATCAAAGATCAGCAGAGTTACTCACCGAGTCTGCCGAGGCATATTTGTCAACAGGTTTGAGCCAACCTCGCGATGATGACAAGGTCTTTGAAGAATACGTTATTCAGTCAACCTTACTAAAGTCAAAAAGCAATTGGTGGGATATTTATTCTATCCTTTATAACCACAGTTACACGATCCAACGGTTACAAATGTTATGGAGAAATAATGGGCCACGTGACAAGTTAGCATTCACTCAGATTATTCATGGTTAAATGCACAGTACGTGCTCTGACAGTTTCAATTGCATTTGCCTATATATACACAGACTATTACACAGAGGCTACTAAAAAAATCCCAGATTGATTTTCTCTGTATTTACACTGTGTGAACACAGATTTGAGAAGTTATTTTCTTCATCTTTTTCTTATATCAATGGCGGAAAAGGTTGATGTTCAAATTGGAACAAGCCAAAGTGTAAGAGGCTTTGTTGTTGATACTAACCAAACTGAACTAGCAATCAACATTGGTCGAAGAATAAAGAGATATGAAGGCTTGGAGAATGTACTTAATTTGAGATTGGACACAATATCTTACACAAATGTTGTTAGCTTCTAGAGAAATATTGTGATAAGAGAAGGAAAAGAAGCATTCACCACAACTGTAAATGCTCAAGAAATTGAAATTTCATCAAACCTACTGAAGGAAGTTTTTGGTTTTGATGAAGTAATAGATGCAATAGATGCTCCAGTAAATCCTGAGGAAATGGGACTGTCAAAGATAGATTTTGTTGATAAAATCAAGACTAATGAAGCCATCAAGTCAATACCAGGCATCAATGTAAGACACATTGGATTTGAGTACAACCTGCTGAGCAAAATCATTGCTAAGAATATCTTAGGCCTCGTTGGAAGTATGGATACTCTATCAGGACCCAAGATAGAGTCATTGATGATTATTTTTGAAGCATGAAATTTTGATTGGGCTGGATACTTTATCCACTACATGAAGAAAGTTGCAAAAGAAGAAAGAGAAGGAAAAAGGAAATCCAAGGCTTTACCCTTAGGATTAATGGTTCAGGCCCTGCTGAATCATTTGGAAATTCCTGATGTTGCACCTGAGAAGATAAACCAATCCAGATACAAGAAAGAAATTGACTATCTTATCCCTGGTCTGGATGATGATGAAGAAGGTGTTAATGAGGCTGCTGATAGTGATAATGGTGGAGATGATGGTGATACTGGTGGTGAGCAGGTCAAGAAAGTTGTTAAACCTGCTGCACCAAAGAAGACTACTGAAAAGAGAAAGGCTACTAATACTAGGAAGATTACAGAAATGTTAAAGCCTAGAAAAACAAAGAAGCAAAAGCAGATCTTGAGTCCACTCGAGGGACCGAGATGAATGAGGCTACTGATCCTGTTGTTGCAAAGAAAAAGACTGTTGCTGAAGTTTTGAAGGAGCAACAGAAGGAAGCCAGTAGAAAGAGGAAGTCTACTATGATTGATCTTGAAGATGAGCCACTTTCCAAGAGAATGAAGGAAATTATCAAGAAAAGAAACATGGAAAGGGGAAACAATTAAGAATTTTGAAAGCTCAAAGAGAACAAGAAGAAGAAGGTGATGTAGAAGAAGAAGGAGAAACTATTGATGCTGAACCCATAACTATTATAAAGCCTAATGAGGATGTAGAGGAGGCTGTTCGAGAGCAACCTCTTTGGAGAGTCACAGATAGCTTCATCTGTGTACTGAGCCTCTTTGTTGAAGTTAGAGAATCCTCACCTGCTAAGGCTGCTGAGCCTTCTGAATCCGCCCAAGTTGTTGTTGAGCAACTTGTTGAAGAACCACAACAGACTACTGAGTCTACACCTACTGTGGAAGTGGAGGAATTAGTACAAGACCCTGCAATTCCTGCAATAGTTCAGGGTTAAGAACAGTCTGCTGTTAACCCTGCTGATGAGCATATAAGTCAGGGGGAAGAAAGTGTGGTGCAGATGGAGGTAGTAGGGACTAATATACAATCTGATCAACCTACTGACATTCATGCATCTATTGAAGATACTTTGAGTTTTCTTGTTGGGACCTTTAGAGGTCATCAAGCTACTGAAACAGCTCCAAGAAAACCAACAATGCCATTTGAGAGGCATGAGAAAAATAAGAAGGATGATTTTGTTGATCCCAAACTTCAGCAGGTGGCTGATTATTTTCAATGGAAGTTTGGATACTACAAAAGACAAAAGCCAGATGCTGAACCCATGACAGACTTTGAAGAATGGGCTTTTGAGAAGTTGGGAGTGGAGAATTTGTTGGATCTGATTGATACCTCCTTATTACAATCAAGGCTGATGGACATTTTTGATGAACAACAGAAGGAGGAGGGTATCAAATTTGGGGATCCCAGAGATGACAGGGATGATTCATCATCATCTGATTCTGGTGATGATTATCCCTCTGGACCAGGAGAAACCAGTGGGACTGCAATGTTAAATGAACCAACTGTACAACAATCCACTAATCTTTTGGTAGTCTGCACGAGGCCGCCAGATTGGAGAGATGGATGAGGATCTGCAGGATCTCACCATGGATGATCTGGAGGCATTGATCAATGATGGAATAAGTATTGGTGCAAATAGGTTGGTTGGTGAATCCTCTACTTTACTTGTTGAAGAGCCTATTGCACAATATGAAGATCAACAGAGTGCTGATTTGGATGAAGAAAGGATTGCTGACCACAGTGAACCTAGTGCCAGTTCAGAGGACTCAATTCAATATCAAGATGGATTTGACACTGAGGACACTCTTACTAAAACTGCAAATTATCTAAGAAGAATTGATAATATTAGGGATTTTCAAAAGGAAAACATG
This sequence comes from Gentiana macrophylla, assembly GCA_026214975.1. Lineage (NCBI taxonomy): Eukaryota > Viridiplantae > Streptophyta > Magnoliopsida > Gentianales > Gentianaceae > Gentiana > Gentiana macrophylla. The sequence goes on along the minus strand of CM047809.1, from coordinate 84,442,456 downwards.
GATATATTCCCTGATCAAGTTGTTGTGGCACAAATTGTACCAGAAAAAAGAATTGAAGTGGAGGTTCAGGTTGCTGAGGTTCAAACAAAGACTTTGAGCAAAGGTTGGAGCAGGAGAGTGCAGGTTGCGAGTCTCAAAGCAAAGACTGGACATAGGTTGGAACAAACGTTAGGTTTGGAGGAAACCCCGTTGTTGTAGTTGAAGAGGCTCAGTAGTGGAGCCCTCTTGGAGTCAAGAGACATCAGAGGAAAGATAGTCACAGATCATTGCTTTGTTATTGATGAAGATGAGCAGCTGGTGGACTATGATTACAGTGATGAGGAATTTCAAATGCCTGAGGAAGAAAATGTTGATGATGAACCTCAATAGGCATTTGTACCAATTTTTGAGCAACTTGCACAAGATCCAATAATGGAGGATATTCTTGGTGCTATGGTTGATGAAGGACCTGCCCATGCTGGGAGAGATATGAGTAGAGCAATGTTCATCAGCAGACAAAGGGCACAATATAATGTAGAAGAGCCTGCTGATGGAGTTGCTGGAAATATGACTGATGGAGTACTAGCAGAGGTTATAAATGAGTTGAGGACGATCAGGAATGATATTGCAAATTTAAGAACTCAACTTGACAGGCAAGAGCAGAGATTTGAAGATTTAATGAATTTGGTGGAGAATAGAGGGAGGACCACTGAAACTGTTGCCTCCAATATTACCTCCACACAATATGCTCTAGCTGATCTTGCTATGGATGTTAAGGGGATTAAGCAAGGAAATACACTGAAGGACAAGTTTCTGAAAGAACAATTTGAATCCATTCATAAGAAACTTGACAAACTTGCTGAATCACCTAAGCCTCTCGAGGTCTTTGTTGCACCTCACCTCTTGCACAGATCCTAAAATCACTTTGAAAGGATAACCTCTTTGGAGCAAACAATGCAAGAAAGGATCACAGCAATTGACACTAGGACTGAAATTATTGAAGGTCAAATGAACAACTTAGTGGTCACACAGGAGAGTGTGCATGGCCTGCTGACCCGTTTTGTTGATGATGTCAATAAGGGGGAAGAGAGCCAAACAACAGAAGCAAAAAAGAAGCTGCAAGGATTTTTGCAAAGAAGAGATGGGAAGTTGATACAAATGCATATAGAGAACCTGCACCTGGCTGACTTCCACTTACTGATGATCTTCTCCAACAATACAAGAAGGTCTACTACAACAAAAGGAGACCCTATCATGACAATGGATTTCATGAAGGTCTTAACTCCTTTTTGGGCTTAAAATTCTGGGAGGCCAGAGTTAAATCAATGAGAGCCACAAGAAAAGGTGGAAGAGGTGGTAGAGGTGAAAGGAGTTTACCTGCCACAAATGCAAAGGAATCATTGAATGAATTCAAGGAGGTTTACATGAGGTTAGGCTTCAGGGTACATTAGATAAATCTAACTCTACCTGAAGCATGGCATTGGTGGAAACAAGTGAATCCTCATATTGATTTCACTCTGATTGAAAATGACTGGATGAGAGAGATGATCAAAGAAATCAGAATGTATCAAGAACAAGTAGAAAAAGCAAGAGAAGAAAGGGAAATAAGACAGTAGATCAGCATACTTATCTGTTTTATCTTTGCTGATGCTAGACTGTAATAATTTTTGAACAAATGTTTATAATGAGAATTGACTAAGTTGGTTCTATTTTTGTTTTTAATCTTTTTGCTTTGCTATTAGGAGAGGGTATTGGCATCATCACCAAAAAGGGGGAAATTGTTGGACTTATTTCTGAGTTTTAGTGATGAGTGCCAGACTAGCTGTTATAGTGCAAAGGCAAAAAGATGTCTAGATCAAATGTATAGGTTTATTAGAGTTTGATCTTTGTATAGGTTTGATCAAACAAGCACTGTAATGGTCAGCTGACTTATATCAGCAGACTGGTCAATATCAGTAAGGTAGCTAGGTCAGTAGACTAGTCAGGAACCTGCTGAAGACTGAAGGCTGAGGGCTCAAACTCAGTTAATGAAGGCTAAGGGATCAAACTTAGTGATTAAAGTCAATGATATGGAATTAGAATTTAGGGAAGTCTATGATGACCTAAACTGATTACATATATCTTGTGTACAAGGTCTAAGTTCCTTAAGTTGGATGGTGATTGGAACTTAGTTATATGCAAAAAGGTGTAATCTAACTTCATAAATAAAATTTAGATAAAAGACAGTTAGCAAAATATGGTTCAGCTGACTGATATGTATCTCAACAGACTCATAAACCTGCTGATACATATACCTCGATTTATTCAAGATGACATTGGAAGAAAACAAGGATAAGGACAGCTAACTACCTCTGATTTATCAAACAAATCAATGGTAGAGATTAAAAGAACGTTGGGATGATTCAGAACTTTGTCCAATGGTTACAAGTCAAAGGGTGGACAGACTGCATTCTGTCAAAAAGCAGTCAGACTGTGTCAGTCCTATGAATAGTGACAGAAAGCAAGTCAAATGGGACAAAACATGGAACGGCTATACTTGAATTTCAAATACAAGTCACAAGGACTCCTACCTATAAATAGAGGACTTCTAACTCTGAAAAAGATGATGAACATTAAGAGAAAAATATAGATTATCCTGAGCTGAAAATTCTGAGTCAAGAAAAACACCCTGCTGAACTTACTGAGCTTAAGGCTACTGATCTAGAGAAAATCTTCAAGTGTATTATGTATTCAAGCTACATCACGTTTACACACTTGAAGACTGCAAGCTGCTGATTATATCATCCTAATCAAGTCTGCCGAAATGAATCATTTACTTGATTCATTCCTTATTTTACAAAGAACTCGCCAAGACAGTGAAGCACTTTTGTGTGAAAGATCGTTGTTTGTGGTGGGAGTGGTGAAGAGGCAATCCTACCCTTCAAGGACCAGTGGAAGACTTTGGAGCAAACAATCCTACATTCCTAGTTTTCGCTTGTGAAGTCATAGTTATTGGTGAAGGACAAGCAACCTTAGGAATCTTTTAACAATTTACATCAAAGATCTCTAGTGAATTACCTCCAACATCACAGGAGAAGAGTGGACTGACAGGATTATGTTAGGTGTAGTGCCCGAAAGACAATTTGTGTAATTGTTTTTAATAATGAATGACAGAACTTATCTCACCTTATTACTTGCTTTGTGCTTGTAAAGTAATACACTGCTGCTAACCCTAAGTATATCTGTATGTAACCACTAAACTCAGTGTATGGATTACACGTGAGGATTGGGTTAGTGGTGGTATACTTAAACTGTTAGTCCGTGGTGAACTTAATCAAAGTTTAGGGTCTCTTGATTAAAACACCAATAATGCGCCCAGAACACCTTAGGGTGTGATAGTCTTATCCGGACTGTCGGTAGAGGGTATCTACGTGGGGCATTTATATATGATGGCATTCATATAGGACTGGACCGATTTAATCTGTATTTCTCGATATAATTCCGTAATCGAGGAATCTTATTAAATCATTAGATGATTATATATGGATCAACCTTAATCTCGAGGTGATCACAGGTCCGCTTGTCGGGGTAGTGTTTGATGTGTTAGTTCTGATTCACTTAAATATGTGTTCCAAGCCACTTCTCATTGACACTATCTCCAGATGAGTGAGTAGTATTGATTTTCACAGACATGGAATCCATTCCTTCCTGCGGGAAGTAGAGAGACAGTCCCCTTATTTGTTAGCCCTAAGAAAGTGATCGATCCCGGGAGTTCATATTAGACTAATTGATCACTAGTCAGATATGTGAACTAATTGATCATCAGGGGGTTGATGGTAAATAAGGATAAGATATTCTGAGTCGGGTTCACGGAGACTTCCCACTCAGAATGGACAGTCTATGGAGGGTTAATCCGTATGTAGTGATTATATCAATGGACGCTTATTCACTCTATGGGTTGAGTATAAGTATACATCTATAATCGGTAGAGTTCAGTTTCGGGTTTAATTAATTGATATGCATGAATATTATTTAGTTGAAATTTAAATAATATATAATGTGAAAAGACATTTTCGTGGCGCAGTGAGCTTAGTGTGGCGCCAATATGTCTTGGATTTTCCAAGAAATTAATTTTCCTGGATAATGACATATTGTGTAATTAGTTATTTATTTGTTAAATAATTAATTGGATAAATAAAAGAAAGTAATTTATTTATTATTTATCTCTTAACTATAAGGATAATTATATTTTCTTATTATAAGATTGTAATTATCTCTTATTTTTATTGGATAATAATAATTAGAATTATCTCTTTTATTTTGTTAAACCGATTGGATATAGGTTTTCTCTCTTGGATTTTGCCTATAAAAAGAGAGGTCTCTCCGAGCTCTAGGTGAAGAGAGAGCCACGAAATTTATAGAGAAAAAAAGGCTAAGGAGTTCGATCCTTAGCTCCACCCGGTTGGAGAAATACTTGGAGTTTTTCTTGGAAGCATATCAAGGAGGTTCTCATATCAAAAAGGGTGTCCACCAACCACCGTTTGGAGAACACATTGGAAGATCAAGGCTTCTTATCCTAAGATCAAGGCGTCTCTTCCCGATATTGGTAACATGATCTTAACCCCCTTGTAGTAGCTTAAGTCCTTTAATTATGTGTTGTGATATATAAATCGTGATCCATCCGCTGCGCGTAGATCTAATTCGTTTAGATCTAAGAACCTGCATCCTTCATGTGGTAGCAGAGACAGGTTCCACGATTTATATAGTCATAATCATAATTAAACGATTTAAAGGAGTGTAATTGCATGTAGGTAAATTTTATTTATTGTTTTATGCATTGATAATGATTAATTGTTTGTGGTTGAAGAGATGGATTGGGGTTGTTTTTGTTTACCCGTTAGATCTATTGTAAACTCATATAAACGATGAAAATTCGTTCATATGAGTATAGGAAATTATGTAATTTATTTTTATTGCAATTTTAATTTCCAAAAAATAGATCTGTTTAGTACCTGTTTAATTATTTCGTTTTTCCCGTTGATCTTGCCGTTGAAACGACGATCCCTCCGGTCAGAATCAAGATTCGAAGATGATGAACAATTCCACAAAATTTGGCATCGATCGGAGTCCGTTTTGATATCCGTTCGTTGCTTCAAAGAAGCTGCTGTAACAGAAAAACGCAGGATTCACAGAAACCCTATCTGTGACTTCCTCGAATTTCTGGGAGAGTGTGGACCGTTGAAACGCAAATCCAACCGGTCAGATCAAAAAATATGGAGTTTTGGACGTGGGATAAAAATTTCAGGTCGATCGGGATTCATATTGATTCCCAATCGGCCTCGGGAAGTCATTGATGCGCTGCTGTAAAAGTCAGATTCAGCAGCAAGTTGGGCGGCTCACTGGTGAAGATTGACAAGTCAAAGCTCCGATCCAACCGTCCATAATGAAGCCCAAGGAGTGAGGAACAGATCTGGAAATTTTAGTTGCGATCCGAGTTCGTTTGGTTTGTCGATCGTCGAAGATTTTGAACAGCTGCAGATTATGTTAGAAAGTAGTAAACCCTAGTTAGGGTTTTGGTTATTTGTTTTCTAATAGATTAGATACGGGAGCCAACGTCCCATCTCGGTGTTTATTTTCCGCACTATAATACATGTTTAGATTGTATGAGTAGAACCGGAAAATTGCCATGCATCATATCATGAATTCCACTCCATATGCATACATGTAGAAATTAATTGAGGAATTAGTTAGGCATGTATAAAACACGCAATTAGTTTTAATTAATTGTTTGATATTAATTAGAAACTAATTAGGGTAAAAACCGAGGAACACGGGTTTTTTCAATCGTCGAGGTTGGGTGATGGATTCTCGGTGAATCCCACTCTGCGAAAGCATAAGGAGTAAAATCCCGAAACCTCGTGGTTAAGGTGTTGGATTCTCGGTGAATTCCACCTTACCAGAGCGAGATTACGCTTTTTTGTTCCGTAGTGTCTACGTGAAAGTTTGATGTTTAAGGATTGGATAATCACGGGCAAACATGGTTCGAAAGTGGTTTAACCACGGTTGGGTGGTTAACAGTAGCTACGGCTCGATCGACTTCACCCTCCACGTGTGGCGTTTGCACGGGGGTGCGGCAAGGCTGAGCCATCCGAAGAGCCACTACGGCTCAACGGAGCTCCCCTGGTCTTGACCCGTCCGACGGTCACATATGTTCCAACAAATAGGTCGGGTGGGTTAGCCCACATAACCGACAACATTTGGGCCTATGATTTATTGTTCTTAATGTAACATCAAGTCCAAAACGTGATCGATAAACCCACCACTTTTTCAAAATATTGAGTGGGAGCGGAGAGGCGACCGACCCCACAGCCTCTATTGTTGACATAAGCAATGTGAGAGAATGGTGACGCCTCGTGCCGGCTTTGATTTCGTCCCCCTAAGGAAGGCCTTCACCGCTATCAAAATTCAAGGCTTGGTCTCCGAAAGGATAGGATTTTGGGTACTCGTCGGGTCACCGACCGACCCTAAGGCGGCATACTGGGTCTACCTAAAAATCAAAGCGAGAGGTCTCGCTCATAAAAGGTATTTTGGTAATACCTTGCGAGAAAAAGGAAAGGTGATTGACGATCACAAATAAGATGTTCGATTCTCAATCTGATCTTCAATATTAATCGAAACCTTTTTGACCTACCCTAAGGCGGCACTGAGGCATTAGATTAAATCCTTGGAACGGTAGGATAGACTATAAGTACTTAGTTTATGTTCCTAAAATTTATTAGTAGTGTATGATTTGGATTTATTTTTGTCAATTTTATTTACAACTATTTATATATCTCTCTAGGTGCTATAATTTTGCTAGTGTAAAATTGACTAGTAATGACTTCGTTAAAAAGTGGCAAGTAACTAGAACATTGTACTTATTGATCTTACATGCGATTAATTTTTCGGAAGAGATATTTTTTTTGAGCCTTCAAGACTTAAGTGACGTAAATAAGTATGTCACTGCTGTCACTCGTGTTGAATGAGAGACAACCATAGTTAGTTTGAAAGATGATTGGGACGATAAAATTCTTCTAGTGAATTTTAATTGTGTAGTGTCTACACGAGAAATTTTCTAATAGAAAAATTAGAGAATCATAAATTAAAGTGTCGCTAGTTAGACGGTATTTGGAACCAATAAACTAGTGGGAGCTTTTATCTGTTGTTTTTCTAATTTATTAGAAAATTAGTCCCACTAGGTAACGCTTTCATTAGACATCCCACAGTTCACGAGTAGTGTCTACTCAATTGAACTGCTAGTTCAAGACTATTTCCTTTTAAGGAAAGTTGAGCATGGGAAAGAATGTCTATAAGTGTTAACCATCTTAACTAAAGTTTTGAGGCTAAACCAAAAAATTAATTACAGAAAGTATAGGATAAGGAAAGTGATTTCGGATCACTTAACCAATGAATCCTTGGCGACTTTCTTAAACCGAGTAACTTGACTCGGTAGCTTAGTTCTTTGGAAGAACAAGGAAGCTGTGCATTAACAATTAATAAAGTAGACAACGGGCGCTTATTCAAACTATAATAGTGGGAGTGATATAAGGAAATGAATTTGGATTCGTCGTCTTGAATATCACGAGAAAAATTTATTTTTTTCGCTTATGATTCGTTGAAACAAATGGATTCACTTTCATCTCGATACTACGATTGCATTAAACAAAGTGAAGATGACATTTGTAGTACAAAAGCGTGACTCGGACTTTTGTTTGATAAAGACGAACCACTAAGAAAAGTGAATAGGTATGTGTAGCACATCTAAAACTATTAAAGGTAAAAGGTTTCGTATTAACATAAACAACCCTTCAATATCTATTAATTAGTGCATATATCCTAGAGATAAGACTCGACGTGGCTAAGGGTGATTCCTATCTCCCGAGTCTAGAACACTATCTCAAAGGAACAATGACTAAGTTTCCTTTCAATCGGGAGAGGGTAATAGATTTGAAGGGGTAACATAGCTTGTTCATCATGACCTTCGGGTCTAGTGAGAGACACAAGCTAGTGGGAGTTTTTGAGTGGTGACATTTTGTCCGATGACTACTCAAAGCGCGATTTAGTTTATCAAAAGAATACGAGGAGGAGTCTCGATTTTAGCAGAGAATAGAGTATTCCATGCTCATAAATAGGTCAGAGCATAGTCTTGGGACCGATGCTCACCGCCTCCTAGTGGAATGTTTCTCACCGAGAAAGAAACCATAGACTTGCCCTATATAGTTATTGATGTACTACAATACCTTTCGCTAAACTCGATTAAGATAATTGGTTGCAAAATAACGGTTAACATTATTATGTAAACCGAGAAGTCTACCTAGAAGTTGCTAGTGAATTTTTGGATAAGGAGTGAATTCGGTTCACACCACTTCCGTAAATGTAGGCATTTAGCATTTAATGCTTGAAGGTAGGATGGAGATTTTGCGCATACGCTCGATTTTATTTGCTCGTGAAATACCTTAATGAGACGAGTGAAGGTTGGTTGTAAGATTCTTGAGATCAGAAAGTGACAGTTGGACTGTCACAATTCTTCTGATAGAATCTATAAGTAACAGCCTTAGACCTTGGAGTACGGTTACCCAAAGGAAATTACTATATCGATTTAATCAGACCACGTCCAACATTGGTTGTTGGTGATTACACCGATAAATACTACTAGATCAGAATGTCAATCCACCCAGAACACAGTGGGAGTATGGTTTAACCATTGACCCATTATGGTTGTGTGGACTTTATAGTCTCACGAGGTGATTGATAACCTGTGGCTCTTTGTGGGTGTATAGGATTACGATCGAGAGGTTGGTTCGAAAACCTTATCCCTGTGAATGGAGTTTTGGTACTCTGGATTCTCATTCGACCTCTTGTAAAACCACCTGAGTGTCTCAGCCCCGTGGGAGTAATTGGTCCTACGCCTAAAAGAGTCGAATGAATAGGAAAGTTTAACTTTCAAAGACAAAGTCGAGTGGTTCAGGGTGATTCCTAAAAAGGAGAGAATTAACTGGACCTTGAACTCTCACCACTCGGTCTTGCTAGATTTACGTTAGAAAGCGAGAAAATGTGGGTGATTCCCGAGACTTTCTTGCCGTAAAAGCAGTCCTGGATTCATTCGGACAGAAAGGTCTTGGTTAGAACAAATGGCGAGTTGATTTGCCGGGACTTATGTCTTTTGTGGATGTAAGAGAACCTCTCGGTCATTAAAAGTCGCATGTTTTAAAATATGTGGACTTGACCGAATATTGATAAGTCTTTTGTAGACTCGGGTATCAATATTGGTAAAATAGTAGTATTAGTGTTCATGAATGATAACATCAAAACATTGGAAACAACATGTGTGTGCTATCTCAAGTCGGAAACCGATGACCAAGATTCTCTGGATGAGAGAATTGGACTATATTCTAAGAATCGATTCGGTCAAATTCACGAGAATGAGTCATTGGCTATCCCACTTATCTTATTGAATAAGACGATCATGCATATACGTATGCAACATTCATCGAGTAGTCCTACCCTACCTCTCGTGAATGATTCTCTAAATCTTCGGATAAAGAGAAAATGGGATAGTCTCTCTTGGATAATGGCAAGTCAGTTATCACAAGTCAATAGTAATCGAATCTTGGATTCGAGCAATAAGTAGCGGTTTAGTACATCCTCAAGTATCTTTAGATAACGAGGAATCATATGCTTGAATATTCAGGTGTAAACTTAAATATGGTTGACTACATTGATTCTGACTTGTAGTCAGATTAAGGATGATCATTAAGTTGATCTCAGGCTCAGCGTTTACTCATAGTGCTTAGAATTTCCCTTTTGGTCCGGGAGAAATTCCAGGTCCGATAAGCCGATATCACTTCATCATGAAAAAATGGTGAAGAGATAGCTTAGAAGGATCTTCTCAGTCATAAGAAGTCAAAAGCATATTGAGAGAGAGTACCGCCTGATTGGAAGGACCGGCAACGTTTCAATCCTAAAGATCGTCTCGAGTCGACAACCTAACTAATCAGTGTACCAAGTCGAGTGCTTGGAGGGTACGGCATTGATGGATATGTCTCATCTGCTTTTAGATCAAGTGGGAGAGTGTTGTGAATAAGATAAGAAAGGGTGTGCTCTAAAAACAATCGTTGCTTGTCATTTCGTGCAAGTGGGAGATTGTTAGGTGTAGTGCCCGAAAGACAATTTGTGTAATTGTTTTTAATAATGAATGACAGAACTTATCTCACCTTATTACTTGCTTTGTGCTTGTAAAGTAATACACTGTTGCAAACCCTAAGTATATCTGTATGTAACCACTTAACTCAGTGTATGGATTACACGTGAGGATTGAGTTAGTGGTGGTATACTTAAACTGTTAGTCCGTGGTGAACGTAATCAGAGTTTAGGGTCTCTTGATTAAAACACCAATAATGCGCCCAGAACACCTTAGGGTGTGATAGTCTTATCCGGACTGTCGGTAGAGGTATCTACGTGGGGCATTTATATATGATGGCATTCATATAGGATTTGGACCGATTTAATCTGTATTTCTCGATATAATTCCGTGTAATCGAGGAATCTTATTAAATCATTAGATGATCATATATGGATCAACCTTAATCCCGAGTGTGATCACGAGTCTTTGCTTGTCCCGGGTAGTGTTTGATGTGTTAGTTCTGATTCACTTAAATATGTGTTCCAAGCCACTTCTCATTGGCACTATCTCCGGATGAGTGAGTAGTATTGATTTTCACTGAGACATGGAATCCATTCCTTCCTGCGGGAAGAGAGAGACATCCCTTATTTGTTAGCCCTAAGAAAGTGATCGATCCCGGGAGTTCATATTAGACTAATTGATCACTAGTCGATATGTGAACTAATTGATCATCAGGGGGTTGATGGTAAGGATAAGATATTCTGAGTCGGGTTCATGGAGACTTCCCACTTCCCACCTCGAATGGGACGATCTATGGAGGTTAATCCGTATGTAGTGATTATATCAATGGACGCTTATTCACTCTATGGGTTGAGTATAAGTATACATCTATAATCGGTAGAGTTCGATTCGGGTTTACGGTGGCGTAATCCCGGAATTAATAATTAATGTACTTATTACATTCGATGAAAAATTAATTATTGGAGCTCACGGTTATAGGTCCATGGTCCCCGATGTGGCTTACGTAATTCGGACTAATAATCTTGTTATTTGGGCCTCGGTGATAATTAATTGGCTTGGCTAATTAATTGATATGCATGAATATTATTTAGTTGGGCTTAAATAATATACTACACTGTGAAAAGACATTTTACGTGGGCACAGTGGGCTTAGTGTGGCGCCAATATGTCTTGGATTTTCCAAGAAATTAATTTTCTGGATAATGACATATTGTGTAATTAGTTATTTATTTGTTAAATAATTAATTGGATAAATAAAAGAAAATAATTTATTTATTATTTATCTCTTAACTATAAGGATAATTATATTTTCTTATTATAAGATTGTAATTATCTCTTATTTTTATTGGATAATAATAATTAGAATTATCTCTTTTATTTTGTTAAACCGATTGGGTATATGTTTTCTCTCTAGGATTTTGCCTATAAAAAGAGAGTTCTCCCCGAGCTCGAGGTGAAGAGAGGGCCACGAAATTTATAGAGAAAAAAGGCTAAGGAGTTCGATCCTTAGCTCCACCCGGTTGGAGAAAAACTTGGAGTTTTTCTTGGAAGCATATCAAGGAGGTTCTCATATCAGAAGGGTGTCCACCAACCACCGTTTGGAGAATACATTGGAAGATCAAGGCTTCTTATCCTAAGATCAAGGCGTCTCTTCCCGATATTGGTAACATGATCTTAACCCCCTTGTAGTAGTTTAAGTCCTTTAATTATGTGTTGTGATATATAAATCGTGATCCATCCGCTGCGCGTAGATCTAATTCGTTTAGATCTAAGAACCTGCATCCTTGATTACACCACCGGAACCACTATAAAATCGCCTACTTACTTTCTCGCACTTACATTCTCGCATTTAGTTTATTATACACATCAACCTCATTGAATCTAGAAACCGAACTCACACACATACACTACTTGAGTATCTAATACTTAGTATCATATTTACAACAAGTAATAAGGCTTAATTTTTGATATAATTCCGCTGCACAAATTCAGTAAACTCAATTGTCGATGAGATTACATCGTATCGGCGAGAGCTATCGGGAGGTGTCTGCAGACTCATCGAGGTATCGCAGAGTCGCTTAATCTCTCCAACATCCGGGGCAATGTGTATTTGTTAATAACCCGAATACCCATCTCGAAAACAATAAAATTCATGTCCGCTTAATCTCTCCAACATCTGGTCGATAAATGGTAGAGAAAATGATGTTTCCGAGTTGCATCATTTAGTTTCCTGAAGTCAATGTCCAGTGATTATCCTTACAAGGATCAACTCGCCGAAATCATTAGGTTGATCAATAATCCTCATTTCTTCGGCACAACGTGAATGGGACTGACCCACTCAATATCAGCAATTGGGAAAATAATTCCTGAAGAGAGTTTGAGAAAGTAAATTATACTTGAGTAAACTTCAACTTGTTTATTCATGTTGAAAGAATGAGTATAAATAGATACAAGAGAGTATCCTAGCTAGTAAAGTAAAAGTAACTAGAGCGGCTAGAATAAATGCTGAAAGTCGGCTATGTCTATGCTATTACATAATAGGACAAAAGATAGTTACTTTATGATTTTTAGGACATATTAATTGTTTATTTAATACAATTAATATGTCTCTTTGATACATAAGTAACATGTTACAATGTAACGTGTTCAATGTAATATTATGTAATATTAACCATAATATTTCCACACCCCCCCTCAAACTGGGTTGTATATGTTAATACAGCCAAGTTTGCTACTCACTTTTCTTGAACGAATGTGGAATTGCCTTTGTGAGAATATCGGCATTTTGGTCTCATTGAGGAAACATACTGAAGTTGAATGATCTTGGCATCAATCTTCTCTTTAAGGAAATGTCTGTCAATATCAACATGTTTGGTTTTATCATGATGAACTGGATCCTCTGCCATGCATAAGGCTGAATTATTGTCACAGCAGAGTGTGATAGGTTGCTGAAGGGGCTGTTGAAGTTCAGTCAGGACCCTTTTGATCCATAGAGCTTCACAAATACCCAAAACTAGTGCCCTGAGTTCGACTTCAAGATCGCTTCTAGAGATGAGAGGTTGTTTCTTGCTCCTTCAGTGACAAGATTTCCCCATACATAAAACGAAGAGCTCAGTAGATCTTCATGCGTGTGTGATGACCAACCCAATCGACATCGAGTGTAAACCTTGATAGATCTCTCGGTAGACTTGGTGAAATGTAAGCCTTGGCCAGGAGTGGACTTCAGGTACCTCAGTATCCTGTTCACAGCATCCCAATGTTGCTCAGTAGGGCAATGCATGAATTGGCTAACCAGACTGACTCCATATGCAATATCAGGTCTTGTATGGGACAGATAAATGAGTTTCCCTACAAGTCTTTGATATTTATCCTTTTCGACAAACAATGTCACCATGCAAAGAGGTATTACTGGGTCTCTCTGGGATACAAAGAGTTTGCATCCCAAAGATACCGATTTCCTTCAAGAGTCCAACACATATTTCCTTTGAGAGATAGAGATACCCTGGTTGTTTCTTGCAATTTCCATACCAAGGAAGTATTTAAGATAGCCCAAATCCTTGACTTGGAAAACCTTTGCCAGTAGATTCTTCAAATTCTGGATCTCAGTAGAGTCATCACCAGTGAGGATGATATCATCCACATATACAATAAGAATAGATCTTTTCTAGCTAGTGGTCTTGATAAACATGGTGTGATCTCGAGTTGCATTGATGATATCCAATGACTTTAACCACGTGAGTGAGTTTCCCAAACCAGGCTCTTGGGGATTGCTTTAGGCCATATAGAGATTTCCTCAATTTACAAACCTTTCCTTGAGTGTGAGGATTGGTAAAACTAGGAGGTACATTCATATAGACTTCCTCAGTAAGGTCACCATTTAGGAAAGCATTCTTGATATCCAATTGGTGGAGAGGCCAGTCAAGTTGTACAGCAAGTGAGATCAGTACCCTGACAGTGTTTAACTTTGCTACAGGTGCAAAGGTCTCTTTGTAGTCAAGTCCATATGTTTGAGTGAATCCCCTTGCAACCAGTCTAGCTTTGTATTTGTCAATAGTACCATCAGCATTGTACTTGATAGTGAGCGACCATTTACAATTGTTGTCTTCTTTCCATGTGGGAGAGTGGTGAGGTCCCAGGTATGGTTGTCAAGGAGAGCAGTCATTTCAGTTTTGACAGCTGCCTTCCACTTATCATATTGGAGAGCTTCCTTTATATTCTTAGGAATAGAGTGAGTAACTAATTCCTGTGTAAACATGGCAAAAGTAGGTGATAACTGAGCATAAGATAAATAATTATGAATTGAATGATCAGTAGTGCAAGATCTCTTTCCCTTCCTAATAGCAATAGGTCTATCATCAATGTCGCCAGTGCCGAGAGTCGATGAGTTGCCGAGTATCGTGAGGCTCTGGGTCGATGAGGGCTGGGGTCGATGAGGCTCTGGTTCGATGAGGTTCTTGAGGATCAAGAGCCGGCTTTGAGAGTCGATGAGGGTTCGAGGTTCGATCTGCTTGAGAATCGATAGAGTTCTTTGAGGTTAAGAGTTTTTGAGGAACGGATTTAGGTCAATTTCAATCGGGGTTTTCATCGATTGCAGTTGAGAGACTTGCTGTAGTAGGGAGTTCTTTCAAAGAATTTTACATCCATAGAATTGTAAAATCTCTTTTCAGAAGGAGAATAACACTTGTAACCTTTCATGTCCTTTGCATATCCTAGGAAAATGCACTTGTGAGCTTTGGGATCAAGTTTGCTTCTGTGTTGGGCATGGATATAAACAAATACCGTGCAACCAAAGACTTTTGGAGGTAATTGGGAAATAAGATGAGGACAGAGAGTGAGTGGTCGAGGAAGGGTATGGATAGGAGTTTTGAAACCTAACACTCTGCTTGGGAAGTCTGTTGATTAAGTAAGTGGCAAGATTAATAGCTTCACCCCACATATACTTTGGAACATGTGTGGTGAACATGATTGATCTAGCCATCTCAAAGAAGAGTGCTGTTCTTTCTCAAAGAACCCCATTTTGTTGAGGTGTTTCCACACAACTACCGATATGGACAATCCCCTTATTCATCAAGAAATTACCGAGGTTAGACTCATAGTACTCAAGTGCATTATCGTCTTTAAGATCTTGATCTTAGTGTCAAATTGAGTAGAGATCATGTTGTAAAATTCTGAAAAATTGTTCCAACATCGATTTATCCTTCATAAAAACAACCATGTGTTCCTAGTATGATCATCAATGAAAGTGACAAACCACCTTTTTCTGTTATACTTTTTACTCTTGAAGGTCCCTATACATCACTATGAATTAAAGTGAAAGTGTGGATGGCACATAAGGCGATTTGGTATACACTGATTTGGTAAGTTTGGAAAATTGACAAATATCACATTGAAGATCATTGACATTACATCCTTTAAATAATTCAGAATTCTGAGACTTCAAATAACCAAAACTTGGATGTCCTAGTCTATAATGCCATAACATGATATTGTCTAAGGTTGAAGTGAGGGAAGTGCTTTGAGGCGATTCGATCTTGATCTTACTGTCTTCGGCGAGGTTGACCACATACAATCCTCTGAGCGGGTGGTTTAGCCCTCCCAATCACTTCTGTGAAGAAGGGTCTGGAAAGTGCACCGATTCTTATTAAAAACAACAAATCCAATTCAAATCTTTTGCTAGTCTACTTGTGAGATATGAGATTGCAGTCTAAGTTTGGAACAAATAGGACATCCTTTAGGCATATCTTATTAGTGAGTTTAACAGTTCCAAAACATTTTGCACAAGAGATAGATCCATCAGCAGTCTTAACTTTGTGAATTTGATGACATGTCATAAGTTGAGTTATGAGGTTTTTATTGCCAGTCATATGGGAGGAGGCCCCAGAATCAACAATCCATGTTTCATTACTAATAGAAGAGTAGAATTTACCTGCACTAGTCTGAGTAGCTATGTCAGTAGAGGGACTACCTTCTTTTTGTTGGGCGAGGAAAGCTTTGAATGCAGCAAACTGAGCATTCAGCTTGTTATCACTCTCCTCTTCATTGACATGCCTGCCCTGACTTTCCCTGGTAGGTTTGGAGGAGTTAGGCTTGCCATGTAGCTTCAAGCAAGTGTCCTTGGTGTGATTTGTGCGTTGCAAAGTGCTCACAGAACAACTTTCCATTCTATCGGTGAGGCTTCTGGATGTCTCAAGTACCCTCAGCGAGCTTCACGACGATCACAGGTAGCACTTTGGCGAGGTTGTCACAGAGGAAGTTCAAAGACATCACTTTCCTCCTGCTTTCCTCATGTTTGACCTCAAAGAAACATGGATTTGAGATGGGGAGAGGTTTTGTGGCAAGGATTCTTCCTCTAACATCATCAAGAGTAGATTTGATCCAAGAAGAAACTTGAATACTCTCCTTTTCTCAATAATGTCCTTATAAAGGGCAACATCCTTAACATCATTCCAGGGTGTGTTTCCAACATATCTAGGTCTTTGCCATGCCCTAGATAGTTGGTTGAAGTATTGAGTTGCGAGACATATCCCCTTGCCTCGCAATTTTGGATTTGAGCTTCAAGATCATAGACCTAGAATGTATTGTCCTTTTTGAGTAAAGGTCTACGGCATTGTCCCGATTTCCTTTGCGATATCATACATCATGAAGTTCTCACTGATCTTTTTTGTCATTGACCTCGTGAGGATGGTCATGACTTGGTTATTTTCAGTATCCCACGCTTCAAACTTGGGATTAGTTTCAGCAGGGGCAGGTTTGGAACCAGACAAGTATCCCATCTTGCTCTGGCCTGAGATATACATTTTCATAGATCTTGACCACAGCAGGTAGTTGTTGCCATCAAGTTTGTGATTTGTAAAAGAGTGGTTTTCAGTGACCCCAGTCTGCTGAGTCAGCTGGGACTCAACTGATAGTGATGAAGCTTCAGATAATGAAGACATTCTTGATTCAGTAGGGTACTGAGAATTTGCAGCGGATTCAGGAGTTTAAGGCTCCGATACCATGAAGAGAGTTTGAGAAAGTAAATTATACTTGAGTAAACTTCAACTTGTTTATTCATGTTGAAAGAATGAGTATAAATAGATACAAGAGAGTATCCTAGCTAGTAAAGTAAAAGTAACTAGAGCCGGCTAGAATAAATGCTAGAGTCGGCTATGTCTATGCTATTACATAATAGGACAAAAGATAGTTACTTTATGACTTTTAGGACATATTAATTGTTTATTTAATACAATTAATATGTCTCTTTGATACATAAGTAACATGTTACAATGTAACGTGTTCAATGTAATATTATGTAATATTAACCATAATATTTCCACAATTCCCATTTCCAACATCTTTATATTCTCTTCCTTAACAACATCATTCAACTGAGGCGTCAACCTTATCTAAGGTTGAGCCACCGCTTTCTTTTCTGGATCTATAGAGATCTTATGCATGCACACAGTGCTGGAGTTGCCAGAATCTGAATCCGACCCGAAAATCCGATTCGAATGAATTGAGTCGAGTCAGAACCCACACAGATTCATCTAGATCTTGATTGGATCAAGATCTATAGCGGAAGCATGAATTTTGCGATCTAATTAACTAATAAACGATTAATTAATACCTTAAAGAAAAGGTTACGAGTTTACCAAATCGTATCGAGATGCCATGATCTTCCGGACCGTATCTCCAAACGACGACTAGTGGACGTCGTTCTCGCCTTCGAACCTCCTCAAATATGCTCTCAAGAAAAACCCAGTTTTTCTTCTTCCCAAAGGCTAAGACAAGAAAACAAAATTTCTCTCTTTTCCTTTTAAAAGTGGCGTTAGTTTTTCTATTCAATTTAGTGTTGGAGAAACTCTTTTTATATAGGCTAATAACCAATAGTTTTTGAGTTTATCTAATAAGCACAAATTTAATAAAACATTTATCCAATAGGAAAACAAATTTCCAATTTATCCAATAAGAAAACTAATTTCTTATTTATAATTATTTAACACATAAATAATTATATTGTCCACATTATAATTAATTAGGAGAAAATTTCTTTTCCCAAAATCAAAAAAATATGGCGCCATTAATCCATATATGATCATCTTGTGATTTAATAAGATTTCTCAATCACGGAATTATATGAGAAATGCAAATTAAATCTTCCAGTCCTGTATGACTACATCATATATAAATGCCCAACTTAGATAACCAATATCGACGGCGGATAAGACGTTCACACCTTAAAGTGTTCTAGGCGCATTAATGGTGGTTTAATCAATAGACCCCATACTTTGATTAATTTCACCACGGACTAACAGTTCAAGTGTATCACCATAAACTTAATCCTCACGTGTGATAGCACACTAAGTTATATGGCTACATATGATACAACTTAGGGTTTCCAGTAGTGAATACTTATGAGCACGAAGCACATAATAAGATGAGAATAAATCTGTCATTTATTAATTATAAAAACAATTACATAAATTGTCTTTCGGTGCTACTTCCAAACACACGAGATGGACTTATCCTCGGATATCCATAATAGTCCACCCAAAGACTCCCTTATGCCCCCTCATTACTCTTAATAGTTTCTCCTCCTCTAAAAGGGATAATGACGCTGAAATTATAAGGGGGAGAGTATCCTCTTGAAAAAACACGTACTTCAGATGAGAGGACAAAGGTTTAAGCGTTAAATTCCTTGGTGGCTCCTCCAACGATGAATTCAGTATCTTGCCAATCAACTGCAAATCAAAGAAATTGTGCCATGAAGATCTATGAATCGGTCCTCATATATCCACAGAAGATACATGTTCTGCTTTTTGCACGCAACCTTCGCTGCATTCAGGCCAGGTTTTCTCATCACTTTCTTTTTCTTTATTCAGAAGCAAAGTCTTTGCTATTTCAGGGTCTAGTGTCACCTGCTGTTGTAATTTCAGAACAAGTTCATCAATGGCATCTAGCATGTAGCATGCTTCTCCTTCGTCTTGTGCGTACCCTATCCTTTTCAACACATTGAAGATCACACTGTCCTCATTCACTATCAATTCTCCTTTATGGACATATATCAAAGTCCTACTAGTCTCTAAGAAAGGTCTTCCTAGGATTAGTGGCACATCACTATTAGATTCCATGTCCAACACCACAAATTCCACGGGAAACACATACTTATCAACTTTCACCAAAACGTCTTCAACAACTCCACACGGTTATTTCATAGACCTATCAGCCAACTGAAAGGTTATTGATTTCTCATTAAGCTCCTTCATGCCTAACTTATGAAAAATGGATAGCGGCATCAGATTGACACTCACTCCAAGGTCACATAATGATTTGTTCAGGCATACTCCTCCAATGGTGAAAGGTATGAAGAAGCTCCATGATATTTACGCGTGGGAGGCAGCTTGCGTTGCAAGACTGCCGAGCATTCCTCGTTAAGTCATATTGTCTCAAGGTCCAACAACTTTCTCTTGGTGGAAACCGCTTCCTTCAGAAACTTTGCGTATTATAGCATTCCAGCCAGGGCTTCTACCAACGGTATATTCACTTGAAATTTCTTAAACATTTCTATGAACTTCTTATAACAAGCATCATCATTATTCGGTTTACATTTCCTAGAGGGATAAGGTAAAGTTGCAGGATTAATAGTTACAGTTCGTGTAGACTTACTTGCTGCCTGCTGCTCTCCATGCTCATCTGCTGAATCTGTAGACGCTTAATTACTCGAACTGGTGCCTCAACTAATCGAGTCCCCTGTTTTCTCCGATTCTGATGCGTTCTGATCATTTCTACTCTTTGGTTCTTCTTGTTGGAAAGGTGTCGTATACCCAATCGGGTTGGACCGGATCCGACCGGGTCGGGTCATTTACAGTCTATTTAGTTCATGTAACAACTTTATTATGATTAATAAAAGCACTTATGTTATTATATATATTGTTTATCCTCATATTATTTGTTGAATATATATATAGTAACGTCCCTAGTGTCAAACTGTGATAGAGAAACAATGATAGTGATTATGGTTGATGAGATCTCTAATCACTCTAACAGGTTTGGTAGTTAAATATCTCTAGTCTTATGTACTGTCAAATGGGACATTGACTGTATGACCAGACTAGCACGTATTGGATGTCTTCTATCTTATAGAGGGTAGGGATAGATCTCGCTCATCGAAGTGTAAAGACACTTGGGTATGACGTGGACATGTATTAGAGAATGTGTAATACGTTAGGTCGACCCACTTACATTAAGTGTCACACTATGTGGTTGTGTAATTATCCTTTTGACCGAGTCTTCATGGCATCACGTTGTGGATTGTCATGCTTTGACACTATTGAGATTTCCCACAATCACGGGCGATCATGCGGTAGTGATTGGGTGTGATATTGAAGCATGCAGAGTATACATGATTGGTCATCCGGGAATCGCGTATCCTATGATTGGGATCGAATATCCGAAATGGCCTTCTTATAAGGTGTTGGACTTATTTCTGAGTTTTAGTGATGAGTGCCAGACTAGTTGTTATAGTGCAAAGGCAAAAAGATGTCTAGATCAAATGTATAGGTTTATTAGAGTTTGATCTTTGTATAGGTTTGATCAAACAAGCACTGTAATGGTCAGTTGACTTATATCAACAGACTGGACTATATCAGTAGGGTAGCTAGGTCAGTAGACTAGTTAGGAACCTGCTGAAGACTGAAGGCTGAGGGCTCAAACTCAGTTAATGAAGGCTAAGGGATCAAACATAGTGATTAAAGTCAAGGATATGGAATCAGAATTTAGGGAAGTCTGTGATGACCTAAACTGATTACATATATCTTGTGTACAAGGTCTAAGTTCCTTAAGATGGATGGTGATTGGAACTTAGTTATATGCAAAAATGTGTAATCTAACTTCATAAATAAATGTTAGATAAAAGACAGTTAGCAAAATATGGTTCAAACAGATGATATGTATCTCAATGAGACTTCATAAACATCTTTGATACATATACCTCGATTTATTCAAGATTACATTGGAAGAAAACAAGGATAAGGACAGCTAACTACCTCTGATTTATCAAACAAATCAATGGTAAAGATTAAAAGAACGTTGGGATGATTCAGGACTTTATCCAATGGTTACAAGACAAAGGGTGGACAGATTGCATTCTGTCAAAAAGCAGTCAGACTGTGTCAGTCCTATGAATAGTGACAGAAAGCAAGTCAAATGGGACAAAACATGGAACGGCTATATTTGAATTTCAAATACAAGTCACAAGGACTCCTACATATAAATAGAGGACTTCTAACTAAGAAAAAGATGATGAACATTAAGAGAAAAATATAGATTATCCTGAGCTGAAAATTCGGAGTCAAGAAAAACACCTCTTGAACTTATCGAGCTTAAGGCTCTTGATCCAGAGAAAATCATCAAGTGTATTACGTATTCAAGCTACATCAAGTTTACACACTTGAAGGCGCACGACTTTGATTATATCATCCTAATCAAGCTGCTGCAACTGAATCATTTACTTGATTCATTCCTTATTTTACAAAGAACCTACTGATGACAGTGAAGCACTTTTGTGTGAAAGATCGTTGTTTATGGTGGAGTGGTGAAGAGGCAATCCTACCCTTCAAGGACCAAAGTGGAAGACTTTGGGCGACAATCCTACACATTCCTAGTTTTCAGTTTGTGAAGCCATAGTTATTGGTGAAGGACAAGCAACCTTAGGAATCTTTGTAACAGCTACATCAAAGATCTCTAGTGAATTACCTCCAACATCACAGGAGAAGAGTGGAGTGACAAGATTACACCACCTGGAACCACTATAAAATCTGCCTACTTACTTTACTGCACTTACATTACGCATTTAGTTTATTATACACATCAACCTCATTGAATCTAGAAACCGAACTCACACACATACACTACTGAGTATCTAATACTTAGTATCATATTTAACAACAAGTAATAAGGCTTAATTTTTGATATAATTCCGCTGCACAAATTCAGTAAACTCAATTGTCAATAGACTACTGTGTGTCAAAGAGGCTACCGGTGTCGTCACAGACTATCGAGGTATCAAGCAGTCACTTTGAAGTTCTTGAGTTTATTAACTCCAAAAGTTTTAAGTGTTAAGTTTATTCACCCCCCCTCTAAACTTAACCAAAGCCTTTTCAAGGGACCAACATAAGGAATGTCTAGCTCTCGAGAATCTTTGCAAAGTGGGAGTAAATGTGTTATTCCGAGAGAGCATGATATCCAAATTATAAGATACGATTGTTAATGTATTGACACTCGAGATACGATCGTATGGTTATTATTACTGCGATAGGATTGTAAGTTACACGGTAACTGCTTCACATGAAAGGTATTAGTCATTGCTTTTGACTCTTCCGATGATTGGGGGTCACGGTGTTGGTAGATGCTATCTCGTGATCGTTAGGCATGAAGGGCATTTTAGTAAATTGCACTTTGTGTCTATGGCCACCATATTCGGAAGCCTATCGGGTCACACTCATATGAGTTTCGAGTCAGATTAAAATGCGGTTATAGTTGATATTTGATAACCAAATAAGGAAAGTGTATCTCAAGACTATAAAGGTTATAGTGGTAAATTAATATGGTGGTA
The DNA here is from genome assembly GCA_026214975.1 of Gentiana macrophylla. Classification (NCBI taxonomy): domain Eukaryota; kingdom Viridiplantae; phylum Streptophyta; class Magnoliopsida; order Gentianales; family Gentianaceae; genus Gentiana; species Gentiana macrophylla. The sequence goes on along the minus strand of CM047809.1, from coordinate 84,419,724 downwards.
TTTATTTGTTATGAATAAATAAGATACAAGATATTAATTATATATATATAAATTATATTAATTAAAGAATATTCCGGAAGTCAATTTGTTGACTAATGGGGCGCCACTTCCTAGGGTATATGATACACTTGGATTGTGCACTTTAATTAATAAGATTACCATAATATTAATATAAGATATTAATTGATTTTGGAAAAATAGATTTATGGTAATAAGATAATTATATTCAATATAAGATATTGGCAATATTAATTATAATAAAAGAGATAAATCAATCTAGAAGATTTTCCTTATTTTATTGGGAAAAAGTTTTCTTCTCCTCCACACAATAGGGGCGCCACTTTTGACTATAAATAAGAGGTGGGTGTCAAGCTCTTTTGTACATCACAATTGCAAGAGCTCATAGTTCTTGTGTAAAATAGAGAGCATCCTATAGTGAGTTGGAGATAGGGGAAAAAGGCCGGTCTAGGAACCGGAGTTTTCCAATAGCAATCCAAGGAGGATTCCGGCGAGGAGTTTGTGTAGATTAGCGATAGAGGTCAGACACATGGACGGCTTGCGCACTGTACTACTCTCTGTTGACGGTCAAAGCGACGATCTTATAGATCATCAAGGTATAACCGTCAAACTACTTAACGTGTTTATTGCATTAAACGAAGAACGATATAAAAAACGGAAATCAAAATTTTAATTCCGCTGCGTTAAACTAGTGATTTCCTAACACTTCTCTAATGATCGGTCTAGGCAGTTCCTTTCCGCTTCTTATCATAATCGCATTTACATCCTTTGGATTCTTCTCCGTGTTACTTGGAAATCCCCCAGGAGGACGAGCTGACACTTGTTCGGCAATCTGCCCCACTTGGTGCGACAGATTATACACTAAAGCTTCCTGGTTGGTAAGTCTTGCATCATTTTTCTGACAATACGTTGCGAAATTCATACTGAGCTCGCTCATGGACTTCGTTAGTTGATTGACACTCTCGGTCACAGTTGAGCTCATCTTGTCCATAGCTGCTTCCCAACCACCAGATTTGTTTGGCATGAAACCTCCTGATTGCTTTGCTCTCTCTCCACCATCATGATTGCTATATCTGAAACCAGTGTGATCGTGAGAACCTGGGCGATATCCGCCCCCATAAGAGTTTCCTTGCCTTCCCAGATATTTTACGTCTTCAGTGTTGGATATCTCAATCCCTTGGACTTTCTGCACTTTGGCAATGCGATCTTTCATGCCATCCATCTTCTCATTCATTACTAAAAACTGGTATAAAATCCGTTGAGAGGTATCATATCCGAATATGCCTTCAGCTGATCTCACGGTCTCGATTTCATGTGTTCCCAATTGACTTGTAAGTGGTATTTGCTCCAATTTCTCTTAAGCTTCCTATGCTGATAATAACACAAAACACCCGTTGCTTGACGCATCAACTCTCATTTTCTCACTTGGCCGCAATCTATGGTAGAAACTATGTGTGCATACGGGCATAGTGATATCATGATGATGGCATCTTCGATGTGCTTCCTTAAATCTTTCCCAAACTTCTATTGAAACAGTGTCTTAAACTCAATCGGGTTGGACCGGATCCGACCGGGTTGGATCATTTCTACTATTTCTTTATGTTTGTACATATATTAAATGGCTTTTCTATTGTCATATATTTGTTCTTTTAAAGAACCAATTACGAATTGTTATATGATAACGTCTTTAGTATTAAACTGTGGTAGAGAAACCATGATAGGCTGATGTACGTGGCTGATGAGATATCTAATCACTTTAATAAGTTTGATACTTAAATGTCTCTAGGCTGATGTACTATTAAACATGGCATTGATAGTACGAACATGCTAGCACGTATTGGATGTCTTCTGTATTTAGGGCAGGGATAGATCTCGTCTATCGAAGTGTAGAGACACTTGGACTGTACGTGGACGTGTATTAGAGAATACGTACGTTAGACTGACCCACTTACACCATTAAGTGTCACACTATGTGGCAGTTGTGTAATTATCCTTAAGACCGGAGTCTTCATGGCATCACGGTGTGGATTGTCATGCTTTGACACTATCCGTGATCATTCTCTTTGGCCTGGAGTTAGAATCCAGTTCTTGAGATCAATTCCTGATAGTTTTCCGAGTTTTTTTTTTTTGCAATTTTTTGTGAAAAGATATAGTTCTTGTTAGCCATGGCAGTGAAGAAGAAATAATTGAGTCCTTTTACTCCCTTTTATCTTCATGCCAATGAGAATCCATAACTAGTTTAAGTTCAACCATTGATTAATGGTAACTAATATCATCCATGGAAGATATCCATTGGAATGACATTAATCACAAAGAACGAGTATGGGTTCGTTGATGCTACAATCAAGAAACCTGAGGTGAACTCAGATGAATTCCAAGCTTGGAGGCACTATGATATGGTGGTTAGGACCTGGATCTTGAATTCAGTGGAATATACCATTTCACAAAGTTTGCTATATTTCAAGAGTGCCCAGGCTGTGTGGTAGAATTTTGTTGGGTTTTTCAAGTTGATGCTTTTAGGATTTCAGATATTCATGAAGAAATGAAAACTGAAATTGGGAGCTGATTATGTCAATCAATAGTTTCCAAAGTTGATGATTCGTTGGGAAGAAGTCAAGACTATAAGGCCAACTCATTCATGTACTTGTGAACCCTAATGTCATTGTGATGCCATGAGAACTATGTTGGAACACATTGAGAGAACATGTGATGACGGTTCTAAAAGATCCTGGGGAGGAATTTGAGCCAATGATGTATCAAGCGATGGTGATGGTGCCTTTTCCAGAGATTCAAGATGCCTTTGCAATGGCTATCAAATTTGAGTGACATAAAACGTATGCTTCTCACAAGGCAAGTTATCAAGATTCTACAATATTGATGGCCCAGAAGACAGGAATGATAGATCTGATCAATTTGGGGCTAGATATAGTCAGTTCAGCAGAGTAGAGCAGTCAAGAAATTTGCCTACAAACAGTTCCAAGACGAAGAAGAATAAGAGGATTTAGTGCATCTTTTTGCAGGTTTTATGGCTATATTGAAGATAATTGTTACAAGAAACATGGTTATCCACCTGGTTTCAAGTCTAAGAGCAGAGCTAACATGGTGGATAAAACAAATTCAGACCAGTTTGCTGGTGGAAAGTATCAGGAAGCTGGACAAGCGAGGTCTAGCCTTTAAGGTCTCACTTCACAACAATTTTAGAGGATGGTGAATCTACTAAATTAGGATTCATCCAGTCATACAGTAAACTAGATCTATGCACTGAACACTCATTTCTTACCTGCTCAATCTCTGGTGACACTGGTTTAGTGAACGACACACAATGGATCTTGGACTTTGGAGCCACGGATCACATTGTGTGTTTTTTTTCTCTAGATTAAGTAGTCCTAAACATGTTCTTATAACGTGAAAGTAGGATTACCAAATGACAACAATGTACACGTGACTCACTCTGGGCAAGTTATGATCAACTCTAATATGACTTTGCATAATGTCTTGTACATTGTTTCAGATTTAATTTGTTGTCTTTACCTGCATTAACCAGACTTTTAGATTGTACATCAGCAATTAACCAGTTTTTCAAACTTTCACATGGTTTCACCTGCATTAACCAGACTTTCAGATTGTCCTTAACAAGTGTTTTTACATGACAACAAGAAGAAAACAATGATTGGTTCAGTTGAGCTCCATAAAAGGCATTTACATTCAGATTTGGAAATCTGCATAAAGGCCTTTGCATTGATTTGACATGAACGAAATCCTGAGTATGGTGATTTAATCACATAAAATTCTTATTTCTTCCGTTCTTTTGAGGAATCTAAGTCCTGGCTAGAATTCTATTTTCTCCATCCATAAAAAGTTGATGTTCTAGAAAAATTATAAAATGAAAATAAAAAATTGATCCATAATCATTCCATATGGTTGTCTTTTTATAGACAATGAGTTGGTTACATGCTGTTTATTGGCATTATATAAATAAAAAGATGTTCCATATATAATTGTCTTTTTATGGACAAAGAGTTGGTTACATGCTGTTTATTTATATTATATGTATGTCCTTCGATTGTTAAGTGTTCCATTTGTGGATTTTGCCATACGTGTTTATTCAGACTTACACACATTCAGCTGAGTAGAACAGATTCAGACTTGAAGATCTTCAACTCAGAAGACTAGGCTTGAAGACTAATCAACTGAATTGTTAGCCGACTTAGGTGGTTAGTTTGTTGTAAACTTTTTATACATAATCGTTGAGGGTATCATCTATAAGTACCTCTCAACATAGCCTTTGTAACTTTACTTGATCATTCTACTAATTAATGAGAATTCTGCATTTTATTTTTTCTTGTATTTTTAATTCATCAATTTCAACATGGTATCAAGGAAAGGTTCTTGCTCAGTTTGTGCTACATCTGATGTTTTGGAAAAAGAAACTTGAGAATTTTCTTCGCAATTATGTTGATTTCATTAAAACTTAGGAGTTATCTGTGATCATTCTCATTGGTCTGGAGTTAGAATCCAGTTCTTGAGATCAATTCCTGATAGTTTTATGAGTTTTTTTTTTTTGCAATTTTTGGTGAATAGATATAGTTCTTGTTAGCCATGGCAGTGAAGACGCAAGAATTGAGTCCTTTTATTCCCTTTTATCTTCATGCCAATGAGAATCCATAACTAGTTTAAGTTCAGCCATTGATTAATGGTAACAAATATCATCCATGGAAGATATCCATTGAAATGACAATAATCACAAAGAACGAGTATGGGTTCGTTGATGCTACTATCAAAAACCTGAGGTGAACTCAGATGACTTCCAAGATTGGAGGCACTATGATATGATGGTGAGGACCTGGATATTGAATTCAGTGGAATATACCATTTCACAAAGTTTGCTATATTTCAAGAGTGCCCAGGCTGTGTGGTAGAATTTTGTTGGGTTTTCCAAGTGTTGATGCTTTTAGGCTTTCGGATATTCATGAAGAAATGAATACTGAAATAGGGAGCTTATTATGCCAATCAGTAGTTTCCAAAGTTGATGATTCTTTGGGAAGAAGTCAAGCCTATAAGGCCAACTCATTCATGTACTTGTAAACCCCCATGTCATTGTGATGCCATGAGAACTATGTTGGAACACATTGAGACAGAACATGTGATGAAGTTTCTAAAAGATCTCCGGGAGGAATTTGAGCCAGTGGTGTCTCAAACGATGATGATGGTGCCTTTTTTAGAGATTCACGATGCCTTTGCAATGGCTATCAAATTTGAGAGACAAAAAACTTATGCTTCTGACAAGGCAAGGTATCAAGATTCTACAATCTTGATGGCCCAGAAGACAGGAGAAGGCAGGAATGATAGATCTGATCAATTTGGGGCTAGATACAGTCAGTTCAGCAGAGTAGAGCAGTCAAGAAATTTGCCTGCAAATAGTTCCAAGACGAAGAACAATAAGAGGATTTAGTGCACCTTTTGCTGGTTTTATGATTATATTGAAGATAATTGTTACAAGAAACATGGTTATCCACCTGGTTTCAAGTCTAAGAGCAGAGCTAACATGGTGGATAAAACAAATTCAGACCAGTCTGTTGGTGGAGAGTATCAGGAAACTGGACAAGCCAGGTCTAGACTTTAAGGTCTCAATTCACAACAATTTGAGAAAATGGTGAATCTACTAAATTCGGATTCATCCAGTCATACAGTAAACAAGATCCATGCACGGAACACTCATTTCTTACCTGCTCAAGGATCAGGTTACACTGGTTTAGTGAACGACACACAATGGATCTTGGAATTTGGAACCATGGATCACATTATGTGTTTTTTCTCTGATAGATAGATTGAACAACAAAACAATTGTCATTAGGGTATAATGTTGTGTACAAAGGTCTTATATAGGTAACCACTAAGGTTATAAACGTAAATGTAAAAATAATAATAATAACTATCATCTAATACGCTCCCTCAAGCGGACGGAGTCGAGCGAAGGCCAAGCTTGGAAATAAGGGAAGAGAAAGATAACGCGGCAAAGGGCTTGGTTAACACATCCGCGAGTTGGTGCGGCAAAGAACACGAGCAACACGAACAAGACCGCGCTCAACATGCTCACGAATAAAGTGATAGTCTATAGCCACGTGCTTCATTCGTGAGTGAAAGACCGGATTGGCACTGAGACGAAGCGCCCCCAAATTGTCACAGAAAATCACCGGTGTGGATTGAACCGAAAAACCAAGATCTGCAAGAAGATAGGTCAGCCAGGCAACCAGTGCGATAGATTCGCAACGCTCTCGTATTCGACTTGAGTAGAAGACCGAGAAACCGAGTGCTGCTTCTTGGAACTCCAAGAAATAGCATTCCTGCCCAAGTAAACAATGTAAGCAGAGGTAGAAGTGTAGCCAGGCACATACTCAGAGGACACTGGATCACGGTGGCCATCTTCCTTGTTACCCGCCCAATCGAGAATCCGAATACGCATGCAAGGCTAGAGGAGAATCGATACAAGCTGTAATCCCAGAGTGAGAGTACGGATAAATAACGCGCAAAGGCGTTTGACAAGCATCGGTGGTACTCAGCCGGAGCATGCATAAAGCTGCGAGAGCTTATTAAGCTAAAGCTGAATATCAACTCTCGTAAAACATAAGTACTGCAGAGCACCCAAAGTCTGACGATACTGAGTCGGATCTGAAAAGGCAGGAGAATAAACGGTATCACCTGAAAAAGCATCGGCGGGCATAGGCGTGGAGACCGCCTTAGAGTCCTCCATGTGAACCTGAGAAAGAAGCTCACGTGTATACCTGGTCTGCGTGAGCAGTATACCCGTGGGAGAATGGGCGACCTCAACCCCCAAAAAATACGACAGTGGACCAAGGTCCTTAATAGAGAACCGAGCACCCAACTGATCAATAATACGCTGAACCTGCGCACTGGAGCTACCTGTAACAATAATATCATCGACATATACCAGAAGAATAGTAATGCTGTCAGATGTGCGAGACACAAATAGAGAAGGATCAGCCACAGAGTTGACAAAACCCATAGTGAGAACACAGGACTTAAGCTCATGGTACCAGGCTCGAGGAGCCTGCTTAAGACCATAGATTGCCTTGCGAAGTTTACAGACAAAAGTGGGTTTTGTTGCATCCTCAAACCCGGGTGGTTGAGACATATAAACGTCTTTAGCTAGTGTACCCTGCAGAAAAGCATTATTGACATCGAGTTGGCGAAGAGACCAACCAAAGGAAACCGCAATACGAGAACAAGGCGGATAGTAGCGGAGTTTAAACAATGAGGACTAAATGTTTCAAAATAATCCAAACCAGGACGTTGCGTAAACCCTTTTGCAACCAACCGAGCTTTATATTTATCAACAGAGCCGTCTGGTTTCCTCTTAATTCGGAACACCCACTTACAACCAACAATATTTAAACCATCTGCAGGAGGAACTAGAGACCATGTGTCATTGCGAAGAAGTGCACTATACTCATCAGACATGGCAACACACCACTGCGGGCACTGCAAGGCCTGCTTAAGGGTAGAGGGTTCCGTGTCAAGGTAGCGAGTGTGCAGTTGAGCTTGAAGGTTAAAGAGTTGACGAGGTTTGTATATTTGGTTTCGAGAGCGAGTGGTCATGTGATGTTGAGGAGGAGGTGAGGGAGAAGGGGGCGGGTGAGGGGGGGACGAGTGAGAGGAAGACGATATGGGAGAGGCGGGATGATCAGAAGCATTGCTAGAGTGAGAGTTTGACAAATCAGAAGAAGGTGAAGGAAGGGAGAGGACGGGAGGGGAATAAATTCCCACGGGAGGGGTATTGGCCGAGAGGAGGGTGGGGAAATAGGGACAGGGACGGGTTCATATGAAGCCGGGGGAAGAAGAGTAGTTAAAGGAGGTAAGGAAGAATCAGAAGAGATCTTGGCAAAGGAAAAATATCCTCAACAAACCGAACATCACGCGAAATATGCAAAGCGAGACTCGGAGAGGTCATAACAGAGATAAGCACTTTGCGTGAGGCGTATCAAGGAAGATACAAGGTGTGGAGGTAGGCGCAAGCTTGTGTGGGTTATACGGCTTAAGCCACGGATAACGAGAGAGACAACCGAAGACTCAAGCTTAGAGTAGTTTGGGGGCCTGGAGAAAAGCTTGAAATGTGGGGACAACATGTCAAGATTTTTTGTGGGCATGCGATTAATGAGGTAAACCGCAGTACTAACGGCATACGACCAATAGGTAACCGGAATTTTTGCATGGGCAAGAAGGGTGAGGGCAGTCTCAGCTATATGCAAGTGTCTGCGTTCGGAGATGCCATTGTGCTGTGGCGTGTAAGTAGGAGAAGTGAAATGAGAGATGCCATGCTCGGACAGAAAAGGGCGTAATTTTATGTACTCGGTACCATTGTCAGAGTAGAGGGTTTTTATAGAGGCATCTAAAAGCTTTTCGACATATTGTTTGAATTTAATGAACACATTATGCACATCAGATTTACATGCAAGCGGGTATAGCCACATATATCGAGTAAAATGATCGACAAAGAGAACATAATATTTAAAACCATGAACGGAATAAACTGGGGATGACCAAACATCAGAATAAATAACCTCCAAGGGTTGAGAAGTACATAATGTGGAATCAGAAAAGGGGAGCCTATGGCTCTTATTACCTGCACAAGAATCACAAGGAGAATGCGAACTAGTAGATAATTCTAAAAATTTATTTGTTGCTAAATTGTGGATAATTGAAAAGCGGGATGGCCGCAGTGAAGATGCCAAGTGGGCTGCAGAGGCTCTGAAGCGGAGAAGGCAAAGAGAGCTTTGGAAGACCACAAATAAGCACCATCAACGACACATCCTTGGTGGAGGCATTTGCACTGTCTTCAAATCCTTCACCAAAAGCGAATCGGTAAGAAATCAATAGATCTGAAATTGTCCTGGTAAAATTTTTGGATGAAAGTAAATTACGAGATAGGAAGGGACACAAAGAACGTGATTTAATTTAAAAGAGGAAAGAGAGGTAGAGCCAATGTGTGTGATGGCCAAGGAGCTGCCATCACCAATGACAATACGATCCGTACCTTGGTAAGGAGAGTGAAGAGAGAGCAAGCTGAGTTCTCGAGTCATGTGGTGAGAGGCACCACTGCCAAGCATCCAAGGAGAGAGAAGGGTCGAGCATCGCACAGGAAGGCGGAGAAAGCATCTTTGAGCAACATGTGCATGAGGAGGTTGGGGGCCGAGTAGGTGCAGGGGGCGGGCGGGGCGGGCGAGAAGCTGTTGTAGAGCGGATAGGATGTGCAGCGAGTAGCAACATGTCCTTGGAGACCACATAGTTGGCAGAAGCCTTGATAGGCTTTATAATTACGGGGATTGGAATTTTTGGATGAGTGGTTGGTGGGAGGAGGGGGGTTGTGGGGCCTCGGGTAGGGAGAGGGAGGTGGTGGCCGAGGGAGCTGCGGGTAAGGGGAATAAGAGGTATCGGGCGAAACATGCATGGGACGAGGGGAAGGGTAAGCGAGGAAAGCAAAGATATCTGCAGGGGTGCAACAGACAGATTTGTGTAAAAGTGACGCTTCATGCATAAGTAATTTTTCATGTAACAACGGCATAGAGATAGTATCATCACGAGCCTGAATGGCACTGACAAGGCTCTGATAATCACTACCAAGATTTTTTAAAATTAATTCAACCAAATCATCATCAGGTACCTTAGCATCGAGCGCGAGATCATCAAACAACATTTTTAACGGCGGTGAAGAATTGAGAAATGGACATGGTACCTTTGGTAATGGAGTTTAGCCGCAGATTTGAGATGCCGAATCGACCACTTTACTCTGTTTCCCATACGTGTCAATGAAGCGTGTCCCAAGCTTGTTTCGAGTTTGTAGTGTCTTTGAATCGTAGCCATAAACTCTTTATCAACCGAACCCAAAAGTAAATTGTGAATTAGGGCATCTTGTTGGAGCCAATGCAGATGAGCCGCATTGACTGTGATTTCACCATCCGCCGAGGGCATTGTTGGTGGCGGCAGGGTTGTGGCACCGGTGACGTAACCGATGAGACCATGACCGGTGAGTAAAGTGGTCAATTGAAGCTTCAAGCCGTGGAAGTTTTTGCCATCAAGTTTCGTAGGAGCATTGACAAAGCAGGATTAAGAGAGATGACGGTGGTGGGAGCGCAGGGCTGCAACCGTAGCGTGATGAGAGTGGCGGCGTTCTGGCGCGAGAGGTGGCGGATCGGGTAGGAAGCAGTGGGCCGAAGTGGCCATAGGCTCTTTGGAGGACGGCAAAAAAGAAAAAAAAAAAAAAAAAAAAAACGGCGACGGAAATTTTTTTTTTTTGGGATCAAAGCTCTGATACCATGATAGATAGATTGAACAACAAAACAATTGTCATTAGGGTATAATGTTGTGTACAAAGGTCTTATATAGGTAACCACTAAGGTTATAAACGTAAATGTAAAAATAATAATAATAACTATCATCTAATATTCTCTAGATTAAGTAGTCCTAAACATGTTCTTATAACATGAAAGTAGGATTACCAAATGACAGCAATGTACACGTGACTCACTCTGGGCAAGTTATGATCAACTCTAATATGACTTTGCATAATGTCTTGTACATGGCTTCGGATTTAATTTGTTGTCTTTGCCTGCATTAACCAGACTTTCAGATTGTACATCATCTATTAACCAGGCTTTCAGACTTTCACATGGTTTCACCTGCATTAACCAGACTTTCAGATTGTCCTAAACAACTGTTTTTACATGACAACAAGAAGAAAACAATGATTGGTTCAGTTGAGCTGCATATATAATAGGCCTTTACATTCAGATTCAGAAATCTGCATAAAGGCCTTTACATTGATTTGACATGAACAAAATCCTGGGTATGGTGATTTAATCACATAAAATTCTTATTTCTTCCGTGTTTTTGAAGGAATCTAAGTCCTGGCTAAAATTGAGATTCTTATTTCTTCCGTGTTTTTGGAGGAATCTAAGTCCTGGCTAGAATTCAATTTTCTCCATCCATAAAAAGTTGATGTTCCAGAAAAATTATAAAATGAAAATAAAAAATTGATCCATAATCGTTCCGTATGGTTGTCTTTTTATGGACAAAGAGTTGGTTACATGCTGTTTATTTGTATTATACGTATGTCCTTCGATTGTTAAGTGTTCCATTTGTGGGATTGTGCCATACGTGTTTATTCCTGTTATATATATAAAAGTGGGCATGGGTTTTGAATCCTGATTACCTACATAATATATATATATATATTACGTTACCTTTCCTTCTACATATTCTTCAATAATAGCTTTCCAAATGCATCACTACGCCAAATTAGCTGTGGTTGTCTTCGTTCTGCTGATGACGGCCTCCGGTGAAGGTATGATAGATCTATGAGAAATAACAATTTTCTAAATTCATACACACTTGTATATATATATATATATATATATTGCAGATTTCTCCAGGTAATGTGGACATCATTGTTGTAGAGCAAGTTCTGTTTTAATCTATCCTCAAAGATTATAGCTTGGACATGGTTATTCTGTCCATATATCTCTATACATATGTACGTATGTGTGTGTATATATGTATATATATATTTTTTCGTTTATTGGGGATGAGGGGAAGGGGATTTTTATTCTGGACGGGATGATTATCGAAGTATGGTTCTCACCAGAAATCCGATTCCCACATATATATACATATATGTATGTGTGTGTATTTGTGTGCATCAAATTCACATATTCAAGAGCACGTGCATGAATATAGTTTCATTAATGTTCAGATTAAAATAAATAGTTTGATCTATTCATGTATGCAGAGATGGTACCCTGAGGGTAGTGAATAATATTGGCCCAAAATGCACGGCTATCCAGGGTGTTTGTCCTACCGGTTCTTGTGTTACTGCTTGTGGATCCAATTATGCCGGCAGATGTCAGCACGGCGTGTGCGTTTGCACTGTTTCATGCTAAACTTAACAAACGGTGCCTGCGCGTGTAACCCACGCAGGCACGGCATGTGTTTTTTCTTGGTTTAAGTTTTACATGCAGCCAAAGAACTTCTAACTCTGATTTGTATCTATGAACATGATGTAAGAGAAAATGTGATCCAATGTATCATGTCTGTAATATCAATAATGTTTTACTGTTTATGGGATTGAAAAAGCATGTGAAAGTTGATCTCGTATATATAGCGGTCAAAGTTGATTGCTGAGATCGAGATGATCCGGAGTCTGTTTCCAATTCTGTTTGTTGTGTTAAACTCCAAGAAAAACAACAAGATAAACACATTGATGTGATCAAAATGAGTTTTGGATACCGAAATGAGCAATACAAACCGAACAAGAACCAATTTGTTTAAGTCCAGTTAAAAAAAAAAAAAAAAGTTCATGAGCGAAAATATCACAATAGTAATAGTTTAGGGTCTCAAATATCTGTTATCTTCACCTTCAAAAATTCATAGAATAAGAGAAAATATACTAAAATTGCCTTGGCCAATAATAGGAAATTGAATAGACGAAATTTTGATAGCTGCATTGCAGGCGCATCACGAATGCCATTTCATGCGTGAATTCTAATGCAAAATGAAAGCATTGAAATCTGCATTATTAATTTATTATACAATGCATTGTTTGAAGTATGTTAAAACTGTTGTATGTGAAAGTGATTTTTCATAAACAACAATTCGATTATTACTTTACTCAAAAAAAAAAAAAAAATCGATTTTTATTGATTCGAAAGGTCCAGCAGCAGTGAAACATTCAATACAAAACAAAGGAAACAAAACGGCTAAATTAAAATTTTGGTCTTCTAACTAGACACATTTTTCGATTTTGATATTGGTTTTTCTCTGGCGGCAATTTTAGTCCTGTAAGTGGTCTTTTTTTTTTTGCAAAAATAGTCCTGAATGCCGGAAAGACCACTTACAGGACTAAAATTGTCGCCGGAAAAGACCAATTTTAGTCCAGTAAGTGGTCATTCCGGCGTTCAGGACTATTTTTTGCAAAAAAAAGACCACTTACAGGACTAAAATTGTCGTCGGAGAAAAACCAGGACCAAAATCGAAAAACGTGTCTAGTTAGAGGACCAAAATTATAATTTAGCCGAAACAAAACAAAGAGCTGGATTGTGACGTACTATTTCTGGGTACGGAGCTGTTATCTATAAAATAACGTCCGACAAGTATAATATTTAACCAAAAAAAGTATAATATTTAATAAATTAAATCCAATATTATACTTAAATCTGACACCATCATATCAAAATGAAGCGACGCGGAAGTTAAAGAGACTCAGGGAAAAACTTAACAAGACCGATAAAGCTTACTATAGATAACATCGTTTAACAACATACGAAAACTGGGAAATGATTACAAACTGAAATTTATGCTACATAAGTCTTAGAATACAAATTGAACTAAAAGTAACACGAGTCTTCAACAATACATGTATTACACTGGTTCAAAGATACAAACATAACAAAGATATATATAGCAAACTCCATAGATTACATAGCATAATTACTCATCCTCAACGAACTCATAATCATCACCCTACCAATCTTCTTAGGAGGGGGAAACATAAATAACATAAAAAGGTTAAGTACATTGAGTACTCAGTACAAGGTAGAAATCATTGAATAGCAAGCTTTATAAAGTTCGAAAAGGAAAGACCTATATTATTAGTTAATCACATTTTCATTACGTTACCGTACTTACATCTATCATATCACTTAATGTCCTGTAACATGTCATGAGTTCCTTTTTGGTTTCTAGCAGCCTATCTATGTTACACCAATGGTCCAAGAGCATTATCAATGAGGGTGCACCGAGAGACACGTCATTATGCAACCCACTAGCGATCCAGAAATCACCTGTTGGTGAGTAGGCTATAGAATCTCCAGTATTATCCTAACTAAACCCACATTACGATACTGTTGTTAGAAATAATTAGGTTTTGACAATGAGTGTCAGACTAGCTGATGAGAGTCAACCCTTCTATGTATTTCACACCTATTATACACTATTTTATAGCATTACGGGCCGTAATTTCATCTTTTGGATGCTATTTCATGCTTATCCTATCACTCCCGGATCCACATTACACTTAATATAAATTCTCGTTTTTCTCTCATAAAATGTGGATCTTTTATCGCACACACGGGGTACGTTGTACCCCATGATTTTACGGGGTAGGTTCATGTTGGTGTTTTGCAGATGTAAGGACTTACTAGGCCCCAAAAGTGTTTCAAGCTTGTATGTCGGGATGGTTGTTGATTTTGATCAAGCTCCAAAGAGGAAAAAGCTTAAATTTGCAACTCTGCATTCCTGGTCCTTACCGAAGCCATCTTGGTGATCACCAGAACTCACCACATTTTGGGCAGAATGCACAGAAATCTCGGTACTCACCAGGAAGACCTTGGTAGCCACAAAGCTGCGAACACAATGTTTAGAAAACCCGGCACTTACAAGTAAACTGTGGTGCTCACCAAAATAAGTTTTTATTAATGAATTTTCTAAACATATAAAAAGTGAAAAACGGGGATTCACCTGAAGAGGAGTCGATTTTGGAGAATAGAATTAGATTAGAAAAAACCCCATAAACCATTCTCTTCTTTTCTTTATTTCCTTAGCTTAAAAAGTAGGATCTTAGTTCTTCAAATTCCAAATTAGTGTGTAATTAAGCTTGGGCTCTACTCTAAAATGGTGAATTCATCTTTCTCTTCTGAATGAATCTCCATGGGTTTGGACCTAAGTTCATGCTTTTACTTAATTGAGGTATAAATCCGAATTTAGCTTTAATTTTGTATTTCATGACTTTATTTAGTTTAATTTCATATTTTGTTTGTGTTTTTGTTGAAATCATGAGTAGCTAAACATCTTTGTTGCTTGGGTGATGTGAAATTGGGCTAGATTACTTGTAATTGCTTGGATGCAAGTTGGGTTTTCTTGTATGTTCTTAATTTGTTCAAGTTATGGTGATTGATCTTGATGGGTGTAATTAATTCGTGACTAATTGCATAAACTAAGTGTTAATTCGAGGCCTAATCGTAAGAATTGACATGGAACTAGTCACCATGAACACATAGTAAAATCATCTAGTGATAGAATTGATTTCTAGTGTGTGTGTTGCCTAATCTTGAATTGGGAATTTCATAGTCCTTTAATGCATAGCCATTCATCCTAATCTAGTCCTAGCCGATAGGTTTGGTGTTTGGTTGTAGTGCGTTAATGCGAGAGATCGATTGACGTGAATATAATGAATTGCACCTTGAATGTGTTGAGAACTCATTAGTGAAACTTGATTCCAAGTAGTTACGAGAATTCATATCTAGCTCATTGGAACATCACCTGAGTCACCTCGTTCCATATCATTTTACTTTGTGCTTCTATTTGCACCTTTTGTTCGTTTTCATAACTTAGTCTTGGTTGTTTTATTTTTGTAGTAGTTTAAAAAATCAATTCTCGAGCTATTGATGCACCTAGACTAGATGTTTGGACATCTTTGGTACTCAACTACTTTTCTTTCCTGAGGATACGACCTTGCTCACCGATCAGATTACAATTGACCCGGTACTCTGCCGGTGAGACTGGAAGCCTAGTGAGGCCGATCAAACTTCTTTTAGATTAACTGGCGCCGTTGCCGGGGAGAAAATTTTTAGCTGATATATCATAAATAGTCACAACATTTGGGACTAGGTTTTTGCTTTTTATCGTTTTCTTGTTGTTTTCTTGGGTGCAGTGTATGCCTCATACTTGTAGTGGTACTGAACCGCTTTTCCCATTTATATCGGAGATTGCAAACATCGCAAGATACTTGAGTGGTTTGAGGAGAAGGCAACGATCGTGAAGCACCGTTACGTTGTGAGTGATAGTGAATAAGACTTTGTTACTTCAGAAGAGGAAGATATGGATAATAATCAACCACTGTTTGGAGATAATCTGGGAGTTCATGGTAACCAAGTTGAGAAAAATGCTCGAGTACCTTTGGTCAATCAACAGATAAATCCTCAAGTTTATTAAGCTATGATGCAACAGTTGGCACATTATCAAGCACAAGAGGCACAAGCCCAAGCTAATGCTAATGCTCATGGAAATCAAAATCAAGGCCATTGGGGTAATGTTGTTCAAAACAACGAGAATAACTGGGGCAACAATGTTCAAGGCGGTGAAAGAACTTTGATGGATTATGCTATGCCGAGATTGGGCATCGGTCATCATGCTATCCGTCTCCCTCCTATTGAGCCAAACAACTTTGATATCAAACCACACGTATTCAATCTTATTGCTTCTCATGCCGTATTTTACGGACAGCCCCTGAGGATCCAAATTAGTTTTTGATGCAATTTATGGATATATGTTCAACTATAAAGATGAATGGTGTTAGTGAAGACGCGTTAAGTTGAGGTGTTTTCGTTTGCTTTGAGAGAGAAAGCCTTGGAATGGTTGGATGCCCAAGACTCTTTACATACTTGGGAAGATGTTACTACCACCTTCTTGAAGAGATATTTTCCTCCGGCTAAAACATTGGAGATCTGAGCCGAAATCGCAAATTTCTCTCACAGGAAGTGGGTGAGTCACTTTATGATGCCTGGGATAGAATGAAAGCTTTATTGAGAAAATGTCCTCACCATGGCAATGAAATGTGGTCCACTGTTCAAATCTTCTACAATGGGTTGAGAAGGGACTTGAGAAGGGACCTTGATTCGGCTAGTGGTGGTTCATTCATGAGTTGGGTACCGCAAGAGGCATATAATACTATTGAAAAGTGTGCTGAAAATGATCGTCATTGGAACTCAAGAAGAACCAACTATGATAAGCAAGAAATTTTGATTGAGATGGATGATCCTACGCTCATGATGGCAAAGATGACCTCAATGGAAGATTCTATTAGAGAGCTTACTTTAAATAATGAGAAACCTTCATCTTGCAAAATTGTGGGGAAGTCATGAGATCGTTTCATTGTATAGGGTTGCATCCACAAACCATGTACTACACTCCGGATTCAAATTTGATTCAAGAAGATGTAAATTATGTGGGTCAAAACTGAGTTCCCTACAATGCTTATGCTAAGTGCAACTTGGAATAACACACAAGCTTATCAAAAGCCTCAACAATTTCCATCAAGGGCAAGTTTCTCAACAAGCTCCTAAAAACCGATTGCTCCATATCATGGGAATGCTCAATATCCTCAAGCAAATCAAGCTAATCTTCCATTTCTCAACAATAGGAACCTTCCGAATCATTACCTCGCCTTCAAGTGCAAGCTCCCCAAAATCAACAAGCTCTTGAAAAGAAAATGCGTTGGGAGAATGCCATGGAACAAATGGCGACGGCGGTGACCGCTTCTACAAAAAACATGGATCAATATTGAACTTCTACCGATGCTCAACCTACTAATTTTCAAGCATCCATGAGGAACTTAGAAACTGAAGTTGGTCAACTCACTGAATATTCTAACACCGTGCCAAGAGGGGGGTTGCCAAGCAAGTTGGTAATGATGTTGGTAATGCAAGTTGGTAATGATGTTGAGGAGGACAAAGAGCTGCCTGATGAAGAAAAAGAGGTTGAGGAGGCTAACATTGATGGTAAGTCGAAGCTAAATGAGAAAGTTGATCATGTGCAATCAAGTAAAGGCAAAGAAGTCGAGATCGAGGATGATCGTGCCATGCCTACACTCCCCAACAATTCACGGGCCACACCTTGGCCGAGCACGCCAAATGGTAAGGGAGGTATAAATTCTTCTTCCTCTAAGTTTTTTGATTTGAGTAAACTCCCGTTTCCCCTAGTGGTAAGAAGAAACCGGAACCTCTAACTAAAAAGGAAAACAAGTTTCTTGATATTCTTCGGAAAGTTGAGATCAATGTTCCCTTGGTCGATGCATTAGCAAACATACCTTCGTATGCTAAGTTCCTCAAGGGAGTGTTGAGCAACAAGACTAGCATGGAGAAACTTGTTTACTTGGATGAAAATTGTTCGGCTGTCTTCCAAAATAAGATACCCCCTAAGCGTCAAGATCCTGGAAGTTTTTCGATTCCATGTACCATAGATTGGTCCAATTAAATTTGAAAGTGCTTTATGTGACCTAGGTGCAAGCGTTAACTTGATGTCTTTACAAACTTATAAGCAACTTGGGTTAGGTACTTCCAGGAAAAAACTTCGAATTGGGAGGGTTATATCAACTTTCGAGGCAAAATTGAAGGGTTACTTAGAGATAGGCGTAGGATGAAGGTCATGACGCTTCTTTGACCCGCTAGAGCCAAATAGCCAACCCGGAACGTTTTATCCCTAGTCTCCCCGCCTTAACCTTTCTTAGGATGGTGAGACCCCCAACCGAAAATGTTAGCCTTTCGGTACTTAGCCCATTTACCTAGCCCCCAAACCCTATTTTTGTGGTCTACATTCCCTTGGCCTCCATCGCGATTGAGCTTAATCGTTTTACGTGTTGGATATGGGTGAGGTATTTGACTCATGATTTAGGTATCGGGGGGGTGAGTGAGTCCATTTGGGGAGGGATGACTACATTTTGAGTTGTGTAATTTTGGCTACCGTTTATGCAGCTATCTTATTCCATATTATGTTTAAGTGTGTATTGTATTTTGTTGAGTTGAAAAAAAGGAACAAAAGAAAAAAATTTATATAAAAGAAAAAGCAGCCTTAAAAAAAAAAAAAAAGCCAAGGTAAAGTTGAAAAGAAAAAAGAAAAAAGAAACGAAAAAAAAAAGAGAGAAAAGAAAAAGTTTCAAAAATCAAAAGGAAAAAAAATGCAGTAATACAAAATAAAGTAATAAAGTCAAAGAAGTGGCATGGTGTGTTGTAAATTGTGATCAATGTAATTATTTAGTTGGGAAAAAATGATTGAAAGTGGATGTTTTTGAGTTCATTAAGTGTTTGCTTCTAGTTGCCCACTATTTTTGTGGACTACCTATTGAACTCGTGTCGGTAACGGCTATTTTTTGCGCCACATTTTCAGTTTACTTTGGTACATTGGGTGAGAGATGAGTGTTACATGTTTCTACGTTTACGGTTAAGCACTCTCGCGTTGTATCTTGTTGATATCCTTTATATCCCTTCGGTACCCCAGCCCCGGCCGAACGTTACAAGCTTTCAAGTCCTACCCGATCGTGTCCGAATTAGGTTTCCCCGATTAGTGGAGATAGTTAAGAAGTATAAACCTATGGTCTAGCACCGACGTCTCATACGTCTATAATCCAAACCCGGAGTTAGGATAAATGGGAAAAGAACTATCCACACACGCACACTATTACCGTAGCTAGGTAGAAACTTGTGCCTCCGCATGTTTATGATCATCTTTCACTTATATTTTGATGAATGAGGATTTATTGTATGTTTTCAATGCATAAGTGATGACTCTTTTCGGAATCGTCATCTCGCTTGAGGACGACCAAAAGCTAAGTGGGGGGTGGTTGATGAAAGTCAACCCTTTTATGCATTTCACACCTATTATACACTATTTTATAGCATTTCGGGCCGTAATTTCATCTTTTGGATGCTATTTCACGCTTATCCTATCACTCCCGGATCCACATTGCACTTAATATAAATTCTCATTTTTCTCTCGTAAAATGTGGACCTTTTATCGCACACACGGGGTACGTTGTACACCATGATTTTACGGGGTAGGTTCGTGTTGTGTTTTGCAAATGTAAGGACTTGCTAGGCCCTAAAAGTGTTTCAAGCTTGTATGTCGGGATGGTTGTTGATTTTGATCAAGCTCCAAAGAGGAAAAAGCTTAAATTTGCAACTCTGCATTCCTGGTACTTACCAAGCCATCTTGGTGATCACGTAACTCACCACATTTTGGGCGTAATGCATGAGAAATCTAGGTACCCATCAGAAGACCTTGGTGGCCACCAAGCTACGAACAGAATATTTAGAAAACCCGGCAGTTAACAAGTAAACTGTGGTGCTCACCAAAATCAGTTTTTATTAATGAATTTTCTGAACATATAAAATGTGAAAAACGGGGATTCACCTGAAGAAGTCGATTTTGGAGAATATAATTAGATTATATAAACCACATAAACCCTTCTCTTCTTTCTTTATTTCCTTAGCTTAAAAAGTAGGATCTTAGCTCTTCAAATCCCAAATTAGTGTGTAATTAAGCTTGGGCTCTACTCTAAAATGGTGAATTCATCTTCTCTTTGGTGAATCTCCATGGGATTGGACCTAAGCTCATGCTTTTTTACTTAATTGAGGTATAAATCCGAATTTGGCTTTAATTTTGTATTTCATGACTTTATTTAGTTTAATTTCATTTTTGCTTTGTGTTTTTGTTGAAATCATGACTAGCTAAACATCTTTGTGGCTTGGGTGATGTGAAATTGGGCTAGATTACTTGTAATTGCTTGGATGCAAGTTGAGTTTTCTTGTATGTTCTTAATTTGTTCAAGTTATGGTGATTGATCTTGATGGGTGTAATTAATTCGCGACTAATTGCATAAACAAAGTGTTAATTCGAGGCCTAACCGTCAGAATTAACATGGAACTAGTCACCATGAACACATAGTAAAGTCATCTAGTGATAGAATTGATTTCTAGTGTGTGTGTTGCCTAATCTTGAATTGATAATTTCATAGTCCTTTAATGCATAGCCATTCATCCTAATCTAGTCCTAGCCGATTGGTTTGGTGTTTGGTTGTAGTACATTAATGCGAGAGATCGATTGACGTGAATATAGTGAATTGCACCTTAAATGTGTTGAGAACTCATTAGTGAAACTTGATTCCAAGTAGTTACGAGAATTCATATCTAGCTCATTGGAACATCACCCGTGTCACCTCGTTCCATATCATTTTACTTTATGCTTCTATTTGCACATTTTGTTCGTTTTCATAACTTAGTCTTGGTTGTTTTATTTTTGTAGTAGTTTAAAAAAATCGATTCTCGAGCTATGGATGTACTTAGACTAGATGTTTGGACCGCTTTGGTACTCAACTAGTTTTCTCCCTGAGGATACGACCTTGCTCACCTATCTAGATTACAATTGATCCGGTACTCTGCCGGTGAGATTGGAAGCCTAGTGAGGCAGATCAAGCTTCTTTTAGATTACTAGCTGTTATAAATGCAAACAAAAAGATATCTAGAATTGAATGCATAAGTCATACTAGAGCCTGATATTGTATAGGTTAATCAGACAAGCACAATGTAATATTCAGCTGCTAGGATCTCAGAAGACTAGGATTAAATTTCGGAAAAATCAAGTGGAGTCAGGATCATAAGTTGAGTTGAGCTGAAAGATGAGGAAACAAACTCAGTAGAGAAGACTTGAAGGCTGAGGGCACAAATTAGTACTGAACTCTGAAGATGAAAAGTGAGTGTTCAAACTCTGTATGGAAGATAAAAGTCGAGACTATAAAGTTAAGCATTAGGTAAGTCTATGATGACCTGAATTAACTTTATAGATCTTCTGTAGAAGGTTTGAGATTCAAGAGAAATGTGATATTGAATCTCAACTTTTGAAATATGGTACACTTCGATCTCACAATTAAAGATCAGATGAATAATCAAGTCAGCTAAGCTGAGCAGAACCAAAGATGCTTAGCAAAATACTCAAGTTAACAAAGCCGAGTCATGCTATTCAAAGAAGTCGGCTAAGCTGAGCTAAACAGATTATTTCAGCTGACCTGAATTGACATCAAAGATGAAATAGTACAAGTACTACTAATTCATGGTCAAGATAAATTTGAAGATATATTTGAACACATGGATTAAGTTTATGTTGGATCGATGTACAACTTGGTTCAGAAGGGAGGTTGAATGAATCAAGAGGAATTTTTACGGTTTAAAACATTTTAAACACTTAAGCAATTTATTCAAAAACAATCAAAGTTTATCAAAGTTGATTAAATGTTATACCTAAGTCAAGTTATTGTTTGATTAACAGATTAACACAAGAAAGCACATAACAAATACATGATCATATTATGGTGATTATCCAAACAGTTCAATTTAGATGACACAGACTATACTGAGATGTAAGAAGGAAACAATGTCAAGAATGATTACAATTCACGATTCAATACAAGTTCATATCACAAATCAAACAGACCAAAATGCAAAGCAGAAACAACAATTCAGCTAAGAAATACAGATCCAGAAGACTAATACAGAGCATGCTAGATACAGCAGATTTAGCGAGATATTACATAGCTGATACATGAGTAAAAATTCAGCACATCAGAAGGATGATTGAACTATCATCCAAACCCCAAGAGGGATAATCAAGTTCTGAGGACAAGATTATCAGGCATGGGATTTACAAGATGTTGAATATAGGTTCGAGAAGCTAGTTTTATGAATAAAGGCTAAAGATATTATAAGATGGTGCACAATCAGTATAGGGCCTCAGCAGATCAAGAACTCAACAAACAAGGTTCAGCATGCAATATTTCTAGATCAGGATGCATCATGCAAAACAAAAACAAGAAACCTGTAAGACTCGATCAAACATGGGTGTTACTATGTTAATCAACAGTACAAAGAACTGAGAATTAAGCACAATAACCAGGGGATTGGGAGATTGAAACTCAAACTAGAATCACAAGAGTCCTGGGAATCAAATTGACCAAATCACTTATAGCAAAGTGCATGTCTATAGCCTTATCCATAAGGAAGATACCACTAGCACTTCAAACTAGTGTATCTTGTAACCACCAGTTTGCAAGGACCTTAATCAGCAGACTTCACAAACAGTTATAATTCACAAACAAAGAGCACATACCAAAATCACAAAGACTTCTGTCTAGGATTGAAATCAAAACTTAAGGTTCTTGATCCTTCACTCACAATCAAGATACAACCACAAACCTCACTAGGTAGATTTCCTTGGCACTTTAGACCAAGCAATATTGTGTCTACTACCTTGACAGGGGATGATCAAACACCAAAATCAAGATTTCAAAAAAAAAAAATACTGAACAGACTCAAGCAGATGCAAAACCATCATCAAGCAAGACTACCTTTAATGATAGAAATAAAATTAATGTTTTGATGATGATTGTTTTTTGTTTAACCCTATGGATGAAGTTTCAGAACTAGCTATTATAGTTGCAAAGAAAAAAGATGTCTAGAATTAATGTATAGGTATTTAAAAGAGTCTAATTATCGTATAGGTTAAATCAGACAAGCACTTTAATAGAAATCATATAGGTTAGAAGATGTCTAGGACATCTGCTGAGAATCCATCCAGATTGTCAGTTGAGGGTTCAAACTCAGCTGTCTGTGAAGTGCTAAAGGTTGAAGAGTTGAGGGATCAAACTCAGTGAAGATTGAAGAACATAAGGCCGAGGGAACAAACTCAGTTATGAAGACTATATCGAGACTATACTGTTAGACTTCAGGTAAATCTGTGATGGCCTGGACTGGTTGTATAGATCTTGTGCTTGAAGGTCTAAGATTCAAAAGGACACGTGATGATGAATATTAGTTATAAATCAAATGGTGTACTCTGATCAAGTCAATTGTGATCAAATGAAAAAGATTGTTTGCTGATCTAACAAACCAAAAAGATCGGCAAAACAAGCCAGCTGAAATTTAACCAAGATAGTCAGCTGACTTCTAAGAAACTCAATAGAATAAGCCTACTGAAATACTGAGAAGCGAGAATGCTAAGATGCTGAGTTTTATGAGACAATCCTAAAGATCATTCTGAAGATCATAAAATGTTGCTGAAATCAATGGACAAAGTATTCTAAGATATACAAGTGTAATGTTTCCATTGGTTGACAACCTGTCATTGTCAGAGAGGACACTGACAAATGACATACATCATAGCATGCATGGCCACAACAAAGGCTAAAAATTTTGAATTTGAACATTGGATTTTCACCTATAAAAGAACGACTTAACACCCAAGATAAATGGGGGTGTAGTGTCAAACATACTGGATAAGCTGTGAAAGAAATTCGAGTTTATTCATTAAGGGGGAAGTTATCAAGAAATTTATCCACTGCTGAGAAATCTGATGAGAATTTACATTGCAGGATCAAGAAATCTTCAAGTGTCAGAAACATTCAAGTTCAATCAATCTTTACAACACGTAGAGAAACAGAGCTACTGAGCATAACAGATACATCAAGATCAAGCTCAGCTAACCACTTTCTTGATTCAAACCATTCTTTGTTGAAACATCTGTGATAAGGCTGTGTTTGTGGCGGAGCTGGTGAAGAGGCAATTCAACCCTTCAAGGACTAGTGGAGCAAGCTTTGTGAAGTGATATCGCATGCAACTCACGAACTACTAGCAATAGGACTAGGTCTATTGTAGTATAAATGGAGGCGAATCAAGGTGTCAAATCCACAGAGACTCGTAAAATACAATTACCTCAATATCAATAACAATTAAGGCAGTCTACGACCAACAAAGGTAGAGATTAAACAATGGTGACACACAAAATAACACAAATATGCATCTTTGAGTTTTCTAAAGATTAGTCCTAACTATTAGTTTTTAGTTATTTCCCCCAATGTATGCATCGATCTTCCCCTTTGATAAATTTTAATTGCTTGTCAGCTACGGGTGCTAACCCCTAATATTACGCCACTTCCATTAGCAAGGACTTTAGGTGTCTATGTGACCCTAACCTACCTTAGGCTGTATTAGTCCACATGCAATATGATCTAAGGATAGCCGGATAAAGACCGAGAACCTCTCTAAGCAGCTATCGACACTGACTATGTCCGAACTAACACTTCACTGTAAGTCCTTCATGTTAATTTACGATAACATGCAAATAGTTGATCGGGCTAAAAACATGTAAATTAAATCTGTCGATCAGACGTAGCTGGCGCCAATCATCATGAAACAGGATTTACTAGGTATCTTGCTTAGTCAATAAAGACTGTCGCCCAATCGAGAGAACACAACCTCTATTTCATGATTTCTACACCAACGTTTCAGATCTACTTATAAACACGGTTAAACAAATTAACTACTACATAGCAGAACTAATATACACAATCAAAACAAACTCATCACAGATTAATGACAGATCCACATCTAGAAAGCCAAAAAATCATACACTCGAACCCGAGCGTAGATCCTCCACAGATCTCTCCCTAGAAAGCGAAGCCGTCAGATCCGTGACTAGCACTCATAGAAAATATAAAAGAACAAAAGAACTTTTATTGCATAATGTATATGTCTAGTGAAAATCGTATTTTTACATTGCACTATCACACTGAAACTGAGGTCTGGTGCCTCTTACTTATAGTAGAAAAACCGACTAAGGTAACCCTCAAAACTACCCCTCGTCAAAGAAAACACGTTTACACGGCTTCTAGAATGCTCGCTTAGTCGGTGGCATGCTCGCCTAAGCGAGGAAATTTCGTCTTTTTATCTCTGCCGACTTAGAAGATTTCGTTACAGGATCATCTAAATTCCAAGCCATAGTGAAATGGTGGTCAAGATGAGTGTTGGGATATCATACATTTGCGTGATTACTTGCGGTGAGAAAACAATGATGATTCCTCTCACAAAGATAGAGGCGGTCCACGTCTCACTCAAAGTTCTTTTAAAGATGGTCCTTTAACAAAATTAAGCCAGTTCATACGTTCAACTTCAACATTTATTGTAGGATCAGACTAAACTAGACAAAGGCCACGCTCCAAGTTTTCATTTCTATCAATTAAAGCATCATGATACAACTAGATAAAGGGTTTTAGGAGGAACAAGTTGTGGGATTGCAGGAGGTTCGATAAAGGTTTTAATTCCTCTCAGGTTAAGAGTCGTATACGAAGGATTACCCTTATATTTCTTCTTAGGGTTGTCTGAATCTTTAGGGGGGCGTCAATGGAATAATACGGTTCGAACAAATTCAAAACAGATAAATTACAAATCTTGATTAAATTATTGAAATGAAGTAACTTGAACCGGATTAAATCAGTTAAGACGTTACCTAAGGATCAGAAAACACAAAGAATGATAGGAGAGTTATCACAACACAAGAACTCGCCGGAAAATTGTCCAATCCTTGCTGGAAAATTGCAATTCACATCTTTCATGCGCCAAAAAGCGTCCACGCAAATGAAAAAGAAGTTTGGGGTGTTTTGGGAAGAAGGTGGAAGAGATATAGAGAAAATGGTGAAAACGAGGTGGGGTGGGATGGAGAAAAGGAAGAGTTTCGGTTATGGAGTTGAAAGAAAATGAAAGAGAATAGAAGAGGAAAAGAATTAAAACTACCGAAAAAACTCTTTAACAGACGCCCGTATAAAGTTGGCGGATGACTAAAACTTGAAGTGACGGTTCCATCAATTGTTCCGACTCCTTGATTTTCACGATCATTAATGATCTGGCGGACGCCATTGTTCTTATGACGGACGCCACTATGTCTCAGAAACCACATGTAACTGTCCAGATTCTTCTTGACGGACAACATGTCCTTTGGCGAACGCCACAAACAATCTCTAAAAAGCTCCATTGATCAGAGAAAAACTGGTGGATGCCATGTCCTTATGGCGGACGCCACATAACTTGCTGTAAAAGGGTCCAAGAACTGAGGGCAAAATTAGGATTTTAGTCCTCTAACTTGGCCTATTTTGGATTTTAGTCCTGCTCCTGCTCCGGTGAGGAAAATGGTCCTCTAAGTTGGCTTTTTTTTGGATTTTAGTCCTATCCGCCGGAAATAGCTGATTGGGCACCGGAATCTTTAAAAAACGCTTACGTGACAGCCTAGTTAGAGGACTATTTTTAAAAATTCCAAAGGCGCAATCAATCTATTTTCCGCGGATAGGACTAAAATCCAAAAAAAAAAGCAAACTTAGAGGATCATTTTCCTCACCGGAGCAGGAGCAGGACTAAAATCCAAAATATGCCAAGTTAGAGGACTAAAATCCTAATTTTGCCAAGAACTGAGAGATCTCTGGTTCATTTTGGCAGACGCCAACAAACTCAATTCTTGATTTCTAATCCTAACACAATTGATCCGTCACATGATAAAGTATCTAAAACACATGAAACCTTACAAATTGATACTACCTTGAATTTAGTATTTGAAAGATATTTTATCAAATTTTATTAATTTAAATAATTTTTGCGAAATATTGTAATATCTAACAATTACACTTAAAAGCACATAAAATTCAGCAAACACTTACTGAAAAGAATCCAAGATTCTCTAAGTTAATAGAAATTGAAGTCTTTAACAAAAGCATGGCGGCAGCTGGAGGAGGGCTTGGCGGACGCCAATGATCTTTGATCGATCAGAGATCCAAATCTACTGGTTGGTGAACGCCTAAATGTTGCAGAATCATCAAACTTTACAATTTACATGTTGGCATCTCAAGTTTTGGCGATTTCTAGATCTCCTACATCACAAATTCTTGATGATTGTTTGAACGTCTCCACATATCGACCAATACTTCATGACACAGGTGTGTTGCACAACTTGAGGCAAAGATTGCATTTATTTTTATTTCTCCTTTGGTTGAAGGTTAACTGCAAAATTGAAACAACAAGAACACAATCACAAAACTTGGTAAATTACCTCCAGAGAGATAAAAACCTTGAAAACAAAAGAAAAGAAGCTACACTACGACTTAATCCCAAAGGTGTGTATTCACCGTTGATGTTAACCAACATGTCCCCAATAACGGTGCTAAAAACATGATCGGACTTTTCTAGTTGCTAAATCCCGGAAAGAGAACTGAATCAATCTTAAACTAGCAAAGGTGAGCCAAGTCGTATCCATTGGGACATGGGTAACATAATAGGTCTTTACATTCCCTTGGTTCAAGTCAGTAAAGTCAATAAGGTTTAAGTTAATCCACTAGACATAATTAAACCTAAATACATCAAGATAAGGAATTATTCAAATAAGTATCTTTATGGATGTCTTGAGAATGCTAAAACATGAATGTTTACATATTGTGTGAGTTAATGGAGCAAACCGCTAAGCTAGTAGTCGAACCCTTAAAACCGGTACTCTCTTACTACTATGTTTATTCACAAGCCTACTTAGCAGACCGACACCATTGTCAATGGTTCGATTTTAACTATCAAACAAGTGAATAAACACATGATTAAGATCTATGGCTGCACAAAAATCTCTAAACCCTACTTAGCAGTACCGAGACCACGTCACCAGTTCGATTTTAACTATTGGTTGTCTTACCCTTTTTCCCACACGAATATTACTGGTCAGTCTCAACTTATGTGTGTGTGGTCACACTAAGTGCTCAATTTAACATGAACAAGCAACAATGCTCAAGTAAGACAAATTAACTACACAATACTTATCATTCTCAATTCAATATAAAGATAAAATGCTATGAATAAAATATATTGATATGCAATGTTTAGCATTCAAAGTCATAAAACACAAATGTCACATTGTGAATATTACAAAACTGAAATTAGACTAAAAGTATATTCATGAAGTTACCAACATTACAACCACTTGTAGTAGAAGTTGTAACCTCTTTAGAGCTCCTCGCTAGAAGCAGCGCTTGTGGCAGCTAAGTATTATGGTGTTGGTTCTTAGGAAAATACCAGGGTGTTGGTTCTTATGGTGTTGGTTCTTAGGAATACTATCAGAAATGAAGGTAAAATGTTATGATAATGAGCAAGGATGGAGGCAAAACTTAATCATTGGGGGCGGGGCTAAGCCCACCTTAAACAAAAAAATTGTATATATAATAAATTTTCTATATAATTCCGTATAATATATTAAGTCATCTTAACTCAGCTTACCCTATTATATTGAGATAATCTATTAGCCCATCCGAAAAAATATTCCTGGCTCCGTCCTTGATAATGAGCGACAATTTATCTCTGTATCACAAACTTATTTAAGACTTGGAAGGCTTGAAGAACTATGGAGTTCCTTGACAAAACTTACGGAAAGGTTGTAGAAATTTGAGAGAAAAGAGAGTATTTGAGAGGGAAAGAAAGAAAGGATTGCAAGTGTGTGAAAAATGATGAAATGAAAGGTTGAGAATTGTTTTTGAGGTTTATGCTTGAGAAGTGACATCCACAACTTTTTGGAAGTGATGGGAAGTTGAAGAAACCTGAAGGGAGGTGTATGTCAATATCGGGAAGTTATTAGGTGCACTAATGTGCCAAACTGTACACCTTTTATTCTTAAACATGATTTAAACTGTGTGGTCTAGATTTATTTATCGGTCAATTAGGTGCATGTGAATATACCCAACAAAAACTTCCCGTTATTGTCGAGGTCTATATATGATATTACGGAGCCCACTTGGTGTATCTCATTAGTATTTTTAATATTTTCGATAAAAAAAACGAATAATTAATTAAATAGACATAACATTTATACGATGCCACATTGACTCGCAAACGACGTAACAGTCAAATTAGGCTCGAGGTGTTACACCCAGACAAATAATAATCATCCGATCCATTATTGTAATAATGATAATAAAACTCTATGAGTGTATTTCAATTGGTTCACTAAGACTATCCACAATGGAGCTCTTGTACATTACTCCAAAACTGGTTTAAACAATTATAGAGTCACTTAGATCTGCAGTGGGTTCATTTAATGATACTCCATCTCTAAAATCTGCTAGCATCCCCTTCAAATCTCAAGTTCTTCTTAGAGTGAACTGTACATACAACTTGCTACAAAGATCTTCTCTCTCCTCTGTAATTCTTCTTCTTTCCAATTTTCTTAATCTTTTCTCCCAGTCAATAACATTATTAGAGGATTATAATTTTATTTGTTAAATAAAATAACATGAAATGGAAAAAATATTTTAAGAGGATTATATAAAGGGTGTTTGTTGGAGTAGATTGATTTATAAAGTATTAAAAATGTATAACTGGAACGAAAAACGATATAGTTAAAGGGTGATATAGAGTGTTATTGTTGGAGATAGTCTAAAACAGTAAAGTGAACAAGGGTGTCATTGGGCAAGGTCCCATACCCTAGTGGTTGTCACTAGGATCTATTCGGGCTCTCGAGTGAAATGACTCGGGTTCGATCCCCCTTTCCCGTAGATTAGAAAAACTTTCGTTTAAGTGGAAAAAAGAACAAGGGTGCCATTAAAAAAATAATTAAATAAAAATATCAAGCAATAATTTTTGAAGGCTTATATATATATATAGTATATAATAATACCGACAAGATAAGGAGAAGCCCCTTCTGAAAAAAATCAAGGAAATTACCGGGGTCCACATTATACCCTCCGCTATGCCCATTTAAGGTTATGGTTCACCCACGTATTAACCCTACAGCATTTATCCAAAATATAATTGAGTGAATCCCCCTTTACCAAGTACACACATAGAATCCAAATTCCTGCTGCTTGTAATATTTGATCCCAAACTAACTCACCTAATTAGTATGGCTCCAAGAAAAGAGATGGAAGTGGTAAAAGGCCTAGATGTGGCAAGGTACATGGGGAGATGGTATGAAATAGCTTCATTCCCATCTTTTTTCCAGCCAAGAAATGGTGAGAACACAAGGGCTACATATACCTTGAACCCTGCAAATGGAACAGTCCATGTCCTGAATGAAACTTTTACTAATGGAAAAAGGGATTCCATTGAAGGCACTGCATATAAGGCTGACCCTTCAAGCGATGAGGCAAAGCTTAAAGTGAAATTCTACGTCCCTCCTTTCCTCCCTATCATTCCTGTTGTTGGAAACTATTGGGTTTTGTTTATCGACGACGATTATCAGTATGCTTTGATTGGTGAACCAACTCGGAAGTACTTATGGGTAAGAAATATGTATCTTTTTTCCCTTCATATATATACTCTATTTGTTCTACGGTATTGTACACCAAATTCACTGTTTCAGAACCATCATGTGCTCGCCCTAGCTAAAACAGAACTAAAGATAGAAGGACGGATTGCTCAACACATACCCAACTCGTGAAAAAATAGAATTCGTTGGTCTTTCGTATTAATGAAATCATAAAATAATAAAAATACTGAGGAACAAAAAGAATAAATTTTCTATGGCGAGAGGATCCTCTATTTCACCGAGGTTGGAACCACCCTGGCAAAATAAGAAGGGAGCCTACAGTGTCCTAGGCATGTGTACCCAGATTTTGAATTCCAGAATTGAAATGGTCTCAAATTTGGATAATATGCAACCTTTAACATACTATAATTTGGAAGTTTGACAAACAAACTTTCAAAAAGAGACTTGTGATTAAGGATCGGTGAAGTCTCACCACACATATGAGTTAATGAAAATTAATGATTTAAATACTTGTGTCTTCAGATGTGTGTCTGTTAACGTCAAATGAGACATAAATGGTCCAGTCGACTGTTTAGACCGCCGTCATCGTTTGGTCTAAAAGTGCTAACCCAAGTTGACAATTTTTTTATGTCTTACACTTATATAGGGGTGAACTTATATGCGGGTGAACATTCTACTACTTACCGATACGAAACTTTACATTCTCTCTCTCTCTCCCCCCATTCCCTATATTCGCCAGGCCGGCCGGCCAAGACTGTTCCTGGATCGTCCCTACCAGAGGTAACTAGAGGTCATCCTTACACCGTCACTCACACTTATATGAGGGTGAACATTTTACCACTTTATCGATATGAGACTTTACATTCTCCCTCCTCCCTTATAAAGGGGTGGGTGTCTCTCGCAGACGATATGGGACTTTACACTCTCCTCCCTATAAAGGACTAACGTCATCGCCAGGACGGCCGGGTAAATCAAGCTTCGGATCGTCCCTACAGAGGAGGTTGTATGCTGCCGTTCCCGACACCGAGTCCTTATCCAGGAAATAAACGTTCGGCACGTATAAAATAAAAGTAAATTCACTTTATCGTAGCGCTCTACTACGTCGTATCAAATTAAAGCAAATGAAGAAAAACTCGGGTATAAAATTTCTAAACGCGTTTGAGAATATAAAGAGAAAATCTAAAAGCGGAAATGTAAATTTATTACATTTGAGAAGTATGAAAATCCCAAAAGAAAAGTACTACACGCCTCGAAAGACCAAAATTCTACCTCAAAAGTATCAAAGAAATCCAAACGTAAAAGTAAAACTTGAAAATGATAAGTCTTCAACGAAGCGCCGTCAAACGTCGTCGTCGAACTCCTCCTCGAAAAACTGTTCGTCTTCTCATCCCCAAACACACAAAAACATGCATTTGAGGTAAGACAACGTCTTAATAAGAAAAGAAAGTTTATGATAACAACTATAGTTTATACGGAAAAGATATTTAATTAAATTGGTTGTTTATGTGAAACCGACTCAACCTGCAAGGTTCATTTTCACGTCCATCAACACAAATTGACTAAACGTTCTACTTAGCTTATCTATGTTACATAACCGCACTCTCAAGAAGCACTTCGCAAGATCCACCTTGGCGAGAATCCCTCCGTGCCAGGGTCATTATGACTACGGAGTTCTTCTACCTCGGGAACACTCTTTTGCAACATATTAGTGGATCACACCAATATCCACGAAGTCTAGAAAAGGTAGACTCCGATAGCTTGCACGTCTCTCACAGAGTCCTCTGCACTTAGGGTCATTGACCGTGAGTTCCTCCACCTTCGTGAGGTAGCACATGCATCGCGATTTAGCACGGTGCCTAGCCAAGAGATACCTGTTGTTTAATCTTTTACTAGTCAAGTCACGTTGATTATTAGGATGATTAACTAGCCACCAGGTGTTTTCAAATAATCTCCTCACACAAACTACTCTCTTCCTGACCACTGCAGACACGGACAAGTCCCAAGAATTCTGCAGGCATTGATGAATACTAACTCATCAAAGCACAAGCCTATCATGCTCTTTCCGACGGATCCGAACTTCAACTCCCTTTAAGAGTACATTCGGTGTTTTAATCGAAGCGAATCGAAGCTCAATTCGAGGCTTGTCCAAGTTTATACATTATTAACATACCATGTTTAAAGGTTTCATAAAGCTAATCATGCTTATAGGGCTGGACCACACCCAACAAAGGAAGAAGGACAAAACAAGCTAGACGCCCGTTTAAGGCTCTGGACGCCCGTCTGAACCTTATTGGACGCCCGTCCAAAGATGGACGCCCGCCCACTATACCTGACGCCCGCCCACTTAAAAGCGATTTCAATCTCGAATAAACAACACTTCAAACGCCCGCCCGGTAAAGCCAGACGCTCGTCCGAAGTGTGTGCCAAGTAGACGCCCGGCCCGAGCGAGGCGACGCTCGTCCACCTGGGTTCGACTAGAACCCAACCCTTCATCATGCGATTTCCAAAACGATTCCAAACCGAACCACAGCAAGAACATCACAGAAAACTCAGAAAAACATGTCTAAACATATCATGGCACTTATGGTCAATGATCAATCCATAAACTCATCAATCTAGCATCAAAACACCCTACAATTTCATCCAAACCTCATAAAAGACAATTGAGATCATAGGGATAGTTTCTTACCTATTTGCGGCCCGCAGAACCGATCAAAACCTCAACAAAAGCCTGCAGCTTTGCCAACCAAGCGGTAACCAATCGTTGCTCCTTCACAACGGTTCCGAATCTTCCGTCGATTCGAAAATCACCAAGAGTTGCTTGATTATTGGTGAAACTCTCCCAACCCTCAACTCTCTCCTTGAATGCGCAGAAGAGAGGAGAAAACGTGGTTGCTCTTTTTTTGTAAAAAGGTTATGGGGATTATCAGTCAAATTTTCCTTTAAATACACATTCCCATAAAACCTTAGTTTTCCTTATTTGCCCTTAATTATAAAAAAAAGATTTCCTTCTCTCTCTATATATATATATATATATATACCACTCGAAATATATATATATGACGTCCAAATTAATTAACTCCGATTAAAAGGAACCGAACCCAATATTTCGTTTTCGCAAAAAGACACGTCTCGCATCTTTCGAAAATCGGAATATTACATTCCTCCCCTAGAAGGAGTTTCGTCCTCGAAACTAGAACATACACAGTAAGTCCGCAAACTCTTGGAACTCACCGATCATGTCGCTTTCCACTTCCCAAGTTGCCTCATCGGGTGAATGATTGCTCCACCTGAACCAACACCAAGGGAATCATCCACCTCTTAATCGTCTTTTCTTTCCGGTCTAAAATCTTGATAGGTCTCTCGTCGTAAGCAAGATTATCTTGTAGGATTTCTGGATCAACCGTAGTTTAATTTCAACATCGTTCTTTGTCAGACATTTCTTCAACATCGAAACGTGAAATACGTTATGGACTCTCGACATCGATTCTGGCAACCGAAGCTTATAAGCTAACGTTCCAACTCTTTCCAAGATCTCAAAAGGTCCAACATACCTTGGACTTAGCTTTCCTTTCGTCCAAAGCGTTTCACTCCTTTCATCGTGGTCCTGTTACGAGCCGAGTGAGGAGAGCGCATCGAGTTTCTTTCTACAATCCCATTTGCCGCCGCAATCGTTATTTGTTGATGGACGGGTGCGTCGGATGTTAGACCGCAGAGGTGCGGATGAATCTGATTATTCGGGGTTTGCGAGCACTTGGGACACTTGTACCGGTGATGCGAGAGCTTGCCTTGGACACACGATCTTACGAGTTTGCACCGATTCTTGAGAGGCCATAGCACTTCTGTCTCGAGGAGGATGCGGTTGAGGCGGCTTTAGAGGCTGCTGCGTGCTGCTCCGAGTGGATGAGGTGGCCTCTCGGACCGTTCAGCTCCGACTCCTGCTCCGGCTCCGACATCTCGAGGCCATTCCATTTTCGACTTACGAGACTCCTCTTACTACGTCTCACAATTTGCTGCAGGCACGATACCACCTACATCTGAGGATCAGACGAGCGCGTAGAGTTTATGCTGTTCCTTTTTACGTCGTTCCTTAGATTGTCACTTCTTGTTTTTGTTGGACATGTCCCTTATCTTTCTGGTTTGTTTTGAGATGACTTTGTTGCTACTTTTTCACTTTTTCATGCCTTCTGTGACTATGACTTGGATTTGACTTGGGTTAAGATTTTATTTTGAGCACGTTTTAAACGTGTTGGTTGTTTATTGTATGGTTGATTCGTATTTTGACTATCTCATGCCATATGTTCAAGTCTTACGACGTGGCGAGGTCGTTTATTTTATCACCCGGATTCCCCCATATTATATGCTTTGGCACGCGGACCATGTCCCGTGCATGTATTTTCGTGGATGTTTTTCAATGACTAGGGATTCGGGATGAACTCTTCATCACGACCGTTCACGGGACTTGATCGCGCCCGTTTGCCGGGCTCATAAGCTAAGTCTTTCTTTTTCCTTCTCGTTCACACACCGAGGACGGTGCTTCACTTAAGTGGGGGGGACGACTTAGCTTATTCGCTTGTTCTTAAAAGTATTATGCCGTGATGTGATAAACTTGGTTTTACTCGTTTCGAGTCGATTTTTAGGCCGTTTTCAAATTTTTCCAAGATTTTAACACCACGTTACATGCATGTTTTTCACAATTGAGTGGTGAAAGGTCTTTAGTTTTGTGAATGTCTCACGGTGAGTCTATATTGTCATGATACGGAACACTTTTTAGTACACGCGTTTGGCGGCGGTTATGCTTATCACGATTACTTTACACACTGTGCCTTCTAGTTTCGAGGCGAAATAGAAGGATTGGCCTTGGTAGGAACACGGGATGACAGTTTTGGCGTTCTTTTGACCCTACTTTAGCCAAATAAGCTGAGCCGAATGTTTGACCTTCGTAGCCCCTACTCACCTTGATAGAATGGTCCGACCACCATTCGCTTTATAGCCGTTCGTTACTTAGTCGGAAACCTACCCTTGAGCCTTATTTTGGTCACATTCCCTTCATTTGACCCTACGAGTGGACTTAGTCTCTTGTCAAACCACACTTGCCAAGGCAAGTGTGAGGTGGGGGGAGATGTTGTTTCTTTTGAGTCGGGTTGTTGTTTCCTCAGTTTTAGAGCTATAAGGAGAGGATGAGCTCATTGAAATTTGGATGCTCGGGTTTCATTTCAAAAAAAAATCAAATAATTGTGTTGTATATAGAAATAAAAGGGTTGAAAAAGGCAATGAGCTTAAAGCAATGATGATGTTAGGGTTGGGATAGTCGATAGGTACTAAGTATTCGAGCTCATCTCACGACACTTGAAACATAGTCGAGTTTGGTAATGAGTTCGGGTATTTTAGTGTCTATAGTTCCCAAAGTGTTGAAAATGATCAAAAAGGAGTTTGGATGGTTTGTATAGTAAAGAAGGCGTGAGTGCGTGTTTGGATTATGTTCACTCACTTCTTTTTCTCCGGTTTCCCAAATTACCCTTTTCGATTAACCGAATTTACCCTAGCCTAACGTTATAACCATTCAAGTCCTCTTTGGACCGTGTTTAACCTTGGTTAGTCCGATTAGTGGAGTTCTAGGAAGGCGAGGATTGTGTAAAGTCATTTGTCCGGTATTCCAAGCCCGAAATCGTGATAAGCATAAGTCATCGTCATTCAACACACACTCACTCCGTGTCATGATCCAAGAGAGTCAAAGTAATGCATTCACTTAACTAAGTTCTTTTCACCTCGATATTTTGAAATGCATGCATGTACCGTAAAGTTGATTCCTTGGTATTGTTTGAGCGCCTAATTTACTCGAGGGCGAGTAAAGGCTAAGTGTGGGGTGGTGATAGGAACCAACTTTACTGATACATTCATATCTGATTCGACCCACGATTATCACATTTACGGCATGTTTTGGGTGAGTTTAGACCCTATTTTGAGTATTAAATGAGGTTTTATTGTATGGCGAGTGATTGTCGGTTTTCCGTAAACTCGACCTTATTTTAGCATTTTATACTGCGTTTTCCCGAGCACCCGTAGTTTGCGGGGTTATGCGTTGCTTGTTGTTTTCATATGGATGCGGGACTAGGGTGTCTCGAGAGCCCGAAAGGCGAGAAGTATGAAGTTTAGACGTGCCCGAGGCGAAACACGGAGGTTGAAGGTGAAAAAAATGAAGATTTTGGCTGCAAAAGGCTGTCCGGACGGACAGCAACCCCTCATCCGGATGGCTAACTCACTGGTTTTTGGGAAAACTTTGATGAAGAGTTCATCCGGACGGACATATCCATCGTCCGGGACGGATGAAGCGAGCATCCGGACGGACAAAAGAGTAGTTCATCCAGGACGGACATCTATGCATCCGTCCGGACACCTGGGAAATCAAGAACAGTCCGGACGGACATGGTGGATGTCCGTACGGACGGCAGACTTTCTATATAAAGCTGCTCATTTTCTCACAGCAAAAAGAAGGGTGGAAGAAATAGATAGCAAGTTTCCCTTTTTAGTTTTTTTTTGAGATTTTGGGCGATTTTCTTCGTCTTTTAGAGTTAGACTAAGTGTTATATATCACTAGAATCCTCATTCAATCCTCTCTTTGATCTACTAACTCTTAGCTGCGATCCGTAACTTTTCACTTAGCAAAAATTCGATCTTTTGTAAGCACATTGGCACCTCCTTCAAGTTGAATAAAGTAAGTATGTTTTCTTGTTGTTTTATTGTTGTTGTGATGTTTTTCTTCCGTTTTTATTGCTTAGATTCGATTATGAGTAGCTAGATTTGTTGTATGGTTGAACTATGTGAAGGCGGGTGAAACGCCGTTAGATTGATGAACCGGGAGGTAGTGTAGTGCGTAAATAAGCGTCTAATTGATAATCCGCATCACGAAACTTTTATTGATTGTTTTAATAGCTTTGAATGAGATTGACAACCTTGTTCATTATTGTTGCACACACGTAGCTTATAAATGTATGTTGCGGTGGCGTGTGGGAGCAGGGTTTCGGGACCGTAGAAGTTTTGAGCTTGAAAGGTAGTTTGACACTACACCGTACTAGATTGGCGCCCTAGTCATCAAGTCCGGTTCAATCACGGGGTTTGTCTATGAGTTATCGTTAGGCGGTGAAATAAGGTAAGGCACACTCCCGGGTAATCTTTTAAGGGTAAAGTAATCCGTTGGATCGTAGTTCGCCATACTTCTTTTAATCGTTTAGAATTTGAGTAGTGTAATCTTTCTTTTACGCAATACTATAACTTTACACCTATCTGTTTGGCACCGAATCGAGTGCTAAGTCAACTGTGTGGTACTCAAAACCAATCTCTGTGGGTTCGACCTCGGACTTCTCAAGCACTATCCTACAATCGACCCGGTCCACTGTCGGTTAGAAAGTAGATTTTGCTAAGGTTTCGAGTTTTTACTTGATGACCGGACCTAGAAAATCCGCTTATCACCAGCTTCAAACCATCTAAACTGAGATTTTTGTTTCCAAAAGACTTCTTGTTGATTCAGATAATCAGCATACACATCAGAGGCTTGATTAAGAGCAACTTGATTAGCTCAGAAGGGTTTACATCAAAACTGTCCTCCAAATCTCTGATCAAACTCTCCTGCTCAATAACTTTTTGATGTATGTTGCCATAAACCGTTTTATTCCAAGCTTTGAGAACCATCTTCAAATTCCTCAGCCTGCTCATAATTCTACACATACCAGTGGGAGCATCCACCATGTCCCAGCTAGAATGAACAGCATGCATAAAGTGGTTATGAGCGGATCCACATGTTTTGAAAGCGAAAAGCAGATGGGCCTCACAGGCAAAAAGTAACCACAGACAAAGAGGCTTATGATCGAACTCCAACCTTGCTAATGCTTTAGCTTTTAAGTCACCCATATCATCTGTCCATTGAACATTATGCATTAGCATGTCAAGTTTCATTTTAACATACTGACCATTTCTTTTGCCTTTCCAGGTGTAGTCACCATTTTCTACAGGGTAATCAATGAGACCACAACTGGCAATAGCTGTGTTAAAATCATCCATTGCACCACTATTGGGCTGAGAAGTACCATGATATTCTGCCAAAGTTCTAATCACATTAAAGTCACCACCAATGAGCCATGGCAAATGAAGGTTTGCCATGTCCATCATGGAATCCCATAAAGCCATTCTTAACACCTCGCAAAGATTTAGCATAAACTTTGGACACAGGAAAGGTTTTGGACCATGAAACTTCAAATGAATATATTGATCCCTACTTTTAGAACTTCAACAACATCATCATACTTCCAGAAAACCCATAATTTACTATCATTGGCAGAAATAGCCTTATCAAAAGAGAGTTTAAGCCTAACATCATCAATGTTATCCTCAGCTACCATAGGCTCACAAATTGCCAAAAAGGAGATTTTATGAATTTTTATGATCTTCTTAAGTCTTCTGAAGGAGGTTTTACCTCTAATACCTCTGATATTCCAAAAGAGGCTTCCTATCATTTATGTTTATTGGTTTGAGACCTAGTTCTAAATGTAGGTTTTCTAGCTGAGTAGTCTTTCTTATGCTTCCTACTCAGAACCAGGCTGAAATTTTCATCATCTTCCAATGCCTGAGCATATTGCTCTCCTTCAGTAATAGCTATGTCATCAACTTCAGTAATGTTTGACTGCATTGAGGGCCCCTGTGGAGCATGAGGACTGCTAGGGACAGAATGGTAGTGTTGCTCTGCATACATCTCTTGCCTCAATATCAAAACTCCAGAGTCATCGTGGGCGACAAATTTAAGGGATTAATCTGCTTTGTCCTAATTGATCTTTCTTTTTCCATGGTGATTTAGTTTGGCGATCTATCCCATTTTCTGTCATTGAGAAGTTCTCCTTGTCCACCACCAGAGGGTGATTATCCACCCTATTCATCTGCTTCCATGGTGAGCTAGTACTTGCTATGTTTCCCCTTTGAGTGGACTGCGTTTGCTGGACAGTTTGTGGTCTTTGTAGTATTACAGTGATTGGCCTTTGAGGTGTGGTTGTAGCACTATCATTTCTAGAGATCATAATCTCCTTCCTGTGCCTATGGTTGCTAGTTTACATGAATCGATTCTATAAGCTGGGGAGCATTTTGAGTTGGTTCCTTCACACGGTATATTTGCTGTGGTGGTCTGGTCTCAGGTTTCCTTGTACCAAGAAACTTAATGGTATCATTACAAAGGCTTTGGATGCACCTATTTTGTGTTATTTGCTGGACAAACTAGGCATTTCCAAGATCTTCCAACCTAGTTTAAGTGGATAAAGGATTGTTGGATGCAAGAAAGATGTGCATGCTGATTCATTCACCACTCCCATCTTGAGAGGGGTGTTACAATATATAATATGGATAAAGCATTGTTTGATGCAACTGGAAAGAATGCACTTCTGGTAGCTATTCAGCTAAGTAGAACCAATTCAGACTTGAAGCCATTTAGTTGAGTAGAACAGATTCAGACTTGCAGCCATTCAGCTAAGTAGAACAGATTCAGACTTGAAGGTGTTCAACTAAGATGACCAGGCTTGAAGACTAATCAACTGAAATGTTAGCCGACTTAGGTTGTTAGTTTGTTGTAAACTTTTTATACATAACCCTTGAAGGTATCATCTATAAGTACCTCTCAACATAGCCTTTGTAACTTTACTTGATCATTCTACTAATTAATAAGAATTCTACACTTTATTTTTTCTTGTATTTTTAATTTCATCAATTTCAACATGGTATCAGGGAAAAGTTCTTGCTCAGTTTGTGCTAAATCTGATGTTTTAGCAAAAGAAACTTGAGAGTTTTCTTTGAGATTTCTGTTGATTTCATTAAAACTTGGGAGTTATCTGTGATCATTCTCTTTGGCCTGGAGTTAGAATCCAGTTCTTGAGATCAATTCCTGATAGTTTTCTGAGTTTTTTTTTTGTTGCAATTTTTTGTGAATAGATATAGTTCTTGTTAGCCATGGCAGTGAAGAAGCAATAATTGAGTCCTTTTATTCCCTTTTATCTTCATGCCAATGAGAATCCATAACTGGTTTAAGTTCAACCATTGATTAATGGTAACAAATATCATCCATGAAAGATATCCATTGGAATGACATTAATCACAAAGAACGAGTATGGGTTCGTTGATGCTACAATCAAGAAACCTGAGGTGAACTCTGATGACTTCCAAGATTGGAGGCACTATGATATGATGGTTAGGACCTGGATCTTGAATTCAGTGGAATATACCATTTCACAAAGTTTGCTATATTTCAAGAGTGCCCAGGCTGTGTGGTAGAATTTTGTTGGGTTTTCAAGTTGATGCTTTTAGGCTTTCAGATATTCATGAAGAAATGAATACTGAAATAGGGAGCTGATTATGTCAATCAGTAGTTTCCAAAGTTGATGATTCTTTGGGAAGAAGTCAAGACTATAAGGCCAACTCATTCATGTACTGGTGAACCCTAATGTCATTGTGATGCCATGAGAACTATGTTGGAACACATTGAGACATAACATGTGATGAAGTTTATAAAAGATCTCGGGGAGGAATTTGAGCCAATGATGTATCAAGCGATGGTGATGGTGCCTTTTCCAGAGATTCAAGATGCCTTTGCAATGGCTATCAAATTTGAGTGACATAAAACGTATGCTTCTCACAAGGCAAGTTATCAAGATTCAACAATCTTGATGGCCTGTAAGAAAACGAGAGAAAGCGGGGAATGATAGATCGATCAATTTGGGGCTAGATATAGTCGATTCGGTGAGTAGAAGCGAGTCAAGAAATTTGCCTACAAGCAGTTCCAGAGCGAAGGCGAATAAGAGGATTTAGTGCACCTTTTTGCATGTTTGATGGCTATATTGAAGATAATTGTTACAAGAAACATGGTTATCCACCTGGTTTCAAGTCTAAGAGCAGAGCTAGCATGGTGGATAAAACAATTCGAGACCCGATCTCTGTGGTGGAGAGTATCGAGTGAATTTGGACAAGCAAGGTCTAGCCTTTAAGGTCTCACTTCACAACAATTTTAGAGAATGGTGAATCTACTGAATTCGGATTCATCCAGTCATACAGTAAACTAGATCCATGCACTGAACACTCATTTCTTACCTGCTCAATGATCAGGTGACACTGGTTTAGTGAACGACACACAATGGATCTTGGACTTTGGAGCCACAGATCACATTGTGTGTTTTTTTCTCTAGATTAAGTAGTCCTAAACATGTTCTTATAACGTGAAAGTAGGATTACCAAATGACAACAATGTACACGTGACTCACTCTGGGCAAGTTATGATCAACTCTAATCTGACTTTGCATAATGTCTTGTACATGGTTTCAGATTTAATTTGTTGTCTTTACCTGCATTAACCAGACTTTTAGATTGTACATCAGCTATTAACCAGTTTTTCAAACTTTCACATGGTTTCACCTGCATTAACCAGACTTTCAGATTGTCCTTAACAAGTGTTTTTACATGACAACAAGAAGAAAACAATGATTGGTTCAGTTGAGCTCCATAAAAGGCCTTTACATTCAGATTCGAAAATCTGCATAAAGGCCTTTGCATTGATTTGACATGAACGAAATCTTGAGTATGGTGATTTAATCACATAAAATTCTTATTTCTTCCGTTCTTTTGAGGAATCTAAGTCCTGGCTAGAATTCTATTTTCTCCATCCATAAAAAGTTGATGTTCTAGAAAAATTATAAAATGAAAATAAAAAATTGATCCATAATCATTCCATATGGTTGTCTTTTTATAGACAACGAGTTGGTTACATGCTGTTTATTGGCATTATATAAATAAAAAGATGTTCCATATATAATTGTCTTTTTATGGACAAAGAGTTGGTTACATGCTGTTTATTTATATTATATGTATGTCCTTCGATTGTTAAGTGTTCCATTTGTGGATTGTGCCATACGTGTTTATTCAGACTTACAGATATTCAGTTGAGTAGAACAGATTCAGACTTGAAGATCTTCAACTCAGAAGACTAGGCTTGAAGACTAATCAACTGAATTGTTAGCCGACTTAGGTTGTTAGTTTGTTGTAAACTTTTTATACATAACCGTTGAGGGTATCATCTATAAGTACCTCTCAACATAGCCTTTGTAACTTTACTTGATCATTCTACTAATTAATGAGAATTCTGCATTTTATTTTTTCTTGTATTTTTAATTCATCAATTTCAACATGGTATCAAGGAAAGGTTCTTGCTCAGTTTGTGCTACATCTGATGTTTTGGAAAAAGAAACTTGAGAGTTTTCTTCACGATTTATGTTGATTTCATTAAAACTTAGGAGTTATCTGTGATCATTCTCATTGGTCTGGAGTTATAATCCAGTTCTTGAGATCAATTCCTGATAGTTTTCTGAGTTTTTTTTTGCAATTTTTTGTGAATAGATATAGTTCTTGTTAGCCATGGCAGTGAAGAAGCAAGAATTGAGTCCTTTTATTCCTTTTTATCTTCATGCCAATGAGAATCCATAACTAGTTTAAGTTCAGCCATTGATTAATGGTAACAAATATCATCCATGGAAGATATCCATTGAAATGACATTAATCACAAAGAACAAGTATGGGTTCGTTGATGCTACTATCAAAAACCTGAGGTGAACTCAGATGATTTCCAAGATTGGAGGCACTATGATATGATGGTGATGACCTGGATATTGAATTCAGTGGAATATACCATTTCACAAAGTTTGCTATATTTCAAGAGTGCCCAGGCTGTGTGGTAGAATTTTGTTGGGTTTTCCAAGTGTTGATGCTTTTAGGCTTTCGGATATTCATGAAGAAATGAATACTGAAATAGGGAGCTGATTATGCCAATCAGTAGTTTCCAAAGTTGATGATTCTTTGGGAAGAAGTCAAGACTATAAGGCCAACTCATTCATGTACTTGTGAACCCCCATGTCATTGTGATGCCATGAGAACTATGTTGGAACACATTGAGACAGAACATGTGATGAAGTTTCTAAAAGATCTCCGGGAGGAATTTCAGCCAGTGGTGTCTCAAGCGATGATGATGGTGCCTTTTTTAGAGATTCAAGATGCCTTTGCAATGGCTATCAAATTTGAGAGACAAAAAACTTATGCTTCTGACAAGGCAAGGTATCAAGATTCTACAATCTTGATGGCCCAGAAGACCGGAGAAGGCAGGAATGATAGATCTGATCAATTTGGGGCTAGATACGATGGGATTAGAGAGTGAAGCGATCAAGAAATTTGCCTGCAAACAGTTCCAAGACGAAGAACAATAAGAGGATTTAGTGCACCTTTTGCTGGTTTTATGGCTATATTGAAGATAATTGTTACAAGAAACATGGTTATCCACCTGGTTTTGTGTCTAACAAGCGAGCTAACATGGTGGATAAAACAAATTGAGACCGATCTCTTTGGTGGAAGTATCAGAAGCTGGACAAGCAGTCTCAGACTTTAAGGTCTCACTTCACATCAATTTGAGAGAATGGTGAATCTACTGAATTCGGATTCATCCAGTCATACAGTAAACTAGATCCATGCACTGAACACTTACCTGCTCAAGGATCAGGTTACACTGGTTTAGTGAACGACACACAATGGATCTTGGAATTTGGAGCCACGGATCACATTATGCGTTTTTTCTCTAGATTAAGTAGTCCTAAACATGTTCTTATAACATGAAAGTAGGATTACCAAATGACAGCAATGTACACGTGACTCCTCTGGGCAAGTTATGATCAACTCTAATCTGACTTTGCATAATGTCTTGTACATGGCTTCAGATTTAATTTGTTGTCTTTGCCTGCATTAACCAGACTTTCAGATTGTACATCATCTATTAACCAGACTTTTCAGACTTTCACATGGTTTCACCTGCATTAACCAGACTTTCAGATTGTCCTAAACAACTGTTTTTACATGACAACAAGAAGAAAACAATGATTGGTTCAGTTGAGTTGCATATATGCCTTTACATTCAGATTCAGAAATCTGCATAAAGGCCTTTACATTGATTTGACATGAACAAAATCCTGGGTATGGTGATTTAATCACATAAAATTCTTATTT
This sequence comes from Gentiana macrophylla, assembly GCA_026214975.1. Taxonomy (NCBI): domain Eukaryota; kingdom Viridiplantae; phylum Streptophyta; class Magnoliopsida; order Gentianales; family Gentianaceae; genus Gentiana; species Gentiana macrophylla. Next base: position 84,374,967 of record CM047809.1, on the reverse strand, counting down.
CTTCCGTGTTTTTGGAGGAATCTAAGTCCTGGCTAAAATTGAGATTCTTATTTCTTCCGTGTTTTTGGAGGAATCTAAGTCCTGGCTAGAATTCAATTTTCTCCATCCATAAAAAGTTGATGTTCCAGAAAAATTATAAAATGAAAATAAAAAATTGATCCATAATCGTTCCATATGGTTGTCTTTTTATGGACAAAGAGTTGGTTACATGCTGTTTATTGGCATTATATAAATAAAAAGTCGTTCCATATATAATTGTCTTTTTATGGACAAAGAGTTGGTTACATGCTGTTTATTTGTATTATACGTACGTCCTTCGATTGTTAAGTGTTCCATTTGTGGGATTGTGCCATACGTGTTTATTCCTGTTATATATATATATAAAAGTGGGCATGAGTTTTGAATCCTGATCACTACATATAATATATATATATATATATATATATATATATATATATATATATATATATATATATATATATATATATATATATATATATATATAATATAGAGTTGTCAGTTTTTTTTTACGTTACCTTTCTTTCTACATATTCTTCAATAATAGCTTTCCAAATGCATCACTACGCCAAATTAGCTGTGGTTGTCTTCGTTCTGCTGATGACGGCCTCCGATGAAGGTATGGTAGATCTATGAGAAATAACAATTTTCTAAATTCATACACACTTGTATATATATATATATATATATATATATATATATATATATATATATATATATATATATATATATATATATATTGCAGATTTCTCCAGGTAATGTGGACATCATTGTTGTAGAGCAAGTTCTGTTTAAATCTATCCTTAAAGATTATAGCTTGGACATGGTTATTCTGTCCATATATCTCTGTACATATGTACGTATGTGTGTGTATATATGTATATATATATTTTTCGTTTATTGGGGATGAGGGAAGGGATTTTTATTCTGGACGGGATGATTATCAAGTATGGTTCTCACCAGAAATCCGATTCCACATATATATACATATATGTATGTGTGTGTATTTGTGTACATCAAATTCACATATTCAAGAACACGTGCATGAATATAGTTTCATTAATGTTCAGATTAAAATAAATAGTTTGATCTATTCATGTATGCAGAGATGGTACCCTGAGGGTAGTGAATAATATTGGCCCAAAATGCACGGCTATCCAGGGTGTTTGTCCTACCGGTTCTTGTGTTACTGCTTGTGGATCCAATTATGCCGGCAGATGTCAGCACGGCGTGTGCGTTTGCACTGTTTCATGCTAAACTTAACAAGCGGTGCTGCGCGTGTAACCACGCAGAGCACGGCATGTGTTTTTCTTGGTTTAAGTTTTACATGCAGCCAAAGAACTTCTAACTCTGATTTGTATCTATGAACATGATGTAAGAGAAAATGTGATCCAATGTATCATGTCTGTAATATCAATAATGTTTTACTGTTTATGGGATTGAAAAAGCATGTGAAAGTTGATCTCGTATATATAGCGGTCAAAGTTGATTGCTGAGATCGAGATGATCCGGAGTCTGTTTCCAATTCTGTTTGTTGTGTTAAACTCCAAGAAAAACAACAAGATAAACACATTGATGTGATCAAAATGAGTTTTGGATACCGAAATGAGCAATACAAACCGAACAAGAACCAATTTGTTTAAGTCCAGTTTGTTAAAAAAAAAAAGTTCATGAGCGAAAATATCACAATAGTAATAGTTTAGGGTCTCAAATATCTGTTATCTTCACCTTCAAAAATTCATAGAATAAGAGAAAATATACTAAAATTGCCTTGGCCAATAATAGGAAATTGAATAGACGAAATTTTGATAGCTGCATTGCAGGCGCATCACGAATGCCATTTCATGCGTGAATTCTAATGCAAAATGAAAGCATTGAAATCTGCATTATTAATTTATTATACAATGCATTGTTTGAAGTATGTTAAAACTGTTGTATGTGAAAGTGATTTTTCATAAACAACAATTCGATTATTACTTTACTCAAAAAAAAAAAAAAAAATCGATTTTTATTGATTCGAAAGGTCCAGCAGCAGTGAAACATTCAATACAAAACAAAGGAAACAAAACGGCTAAATTAAAATTTTGGCCTTTAACTGCATACATTTTTCGATTTTGATATTGGTTTTCTCTGGCGGCAATTTTAGTTCGTAAGTGGTCTTTTTTTGCAAAAATAGTCACGAATGCCGGAAAGACCACTTACAGGACTAAAATTGTCGCGGAAAAGACCAATTTTAGTCCAAGAAGTGGTCATTCGGCGTTCGCGACTATTTTTTGCAAAAAGACCACTTACAGGACTAAAATTGTCGTCGGAGAAAAACCAGACCAAAATCGAAAACGGCGTGTCTAGATTAGAGACCAAAATTATAATTTAGCCAAACAAAACAAAGAGCTGGATTGTGACGTACTATATTTCGGGTGCGGAGTGTTATCTATAAAATAACGTCCGACAAGTATAATATTTAACCAAAAAAGTATAATATTTAATAAATTAAATCCAATATTATACTTAAATCGACACCATCATATCAAAATGAAGCGACGCGGAAGTTAAAGAGACTCAGGAAAAACTTAACAAGACCGATAAAGCTTACTATAGATAACATCGTTTAACAACATACTAAAAACTGGGAAATGATTACAAACTGAAATTTATGCTACATAAGTCTTAGAATACAAATTGAACTAAAAGTAACACGAGTCTTCAACAATACATGTATTTAACTGGTTCAAAGATACAAACATAACAAAGATATATATAGCAAACTCCATAGATTACATAGCATAATTACTCATCCTCAACGAACTCATAATCATCACCCTACCAATCTCTTAGAGGGGGAAACATAAATAACATAAAAAGGTTAAGTACATTGAGTACTCGATTACAAGGTAGAAATCATTGAATAGCAAGCTTTATAAAGTTCGAAAAGGAAAGACCTATATTATTAGTTAATCACATTTTCATTACGTTACCGTACTTACATCTATCATATCACTTAATGTCCTGTAACATGTCATGAGTTCCTTTTGGTTTCTAGCGACTATCTATGTTACACCAATGGTCCAAGAGCATTATCAATGAGGGTGCACCGAGAGACACGTCATTATGCAACCCACTAGCGATCGTAAAGAAATCACTGTTGGTGAGTAGGCTATAGAATCTCCAGTATTATCCTAACTAAACCCACATTACGATCATTGTTGTTAGAAATAATTAGGTTTTGACAATGAGTGTCGACTAGGCGATGAGAGTCAACCCCTTCTATGTATTTCACACCTATTATACACTATTTTATAGCATTACGGGCGTAATTTCATCTTTTGGATGCTATTTCATGCTTATCCTATCACTCCCGGATCCACATTACACTTAATATAAATTCTCGTTTTCTCTCATAAAATGTGGATCTTTTATCGCACACACGAGTAACGTTGTACCCCATGATTTTCTGAGGTAGGTTCATGTTGGTGTTTTGCGGATGTAAGGACTTACTAGGCCCCAAAAGTGTTTCAAGCTTGTATGTCGGGATGGTTGTTGATTTTGATCAAGCTCCAAAGAGGAAAAAGCTTAAATTTGCAACTCTGCATTCCTGGTCCTTACCGAAGCCATCTTGGTGATCACCAGAACTCACCACATTTTGGGCGTAATGCATGAAATCTCGGTACTCACCAGGAAGACCTTGGTAGCCACAAAGCTGCGAACACAATGTTTAGAAAACCCGGCACTTACAAGTAAACTGTGGTGCTCACCAAAATAAGTTTTTATTAATGAATTTTCTAAACATATAAAAAGTGAAAAACCGGGATTCACCTGAAGAGGAGTCGATTTTGGAGAATAGAATTAGATTAGAAAAAACCCCATAAACCATTCTCTTCTTTTCTTTATTTCCTTAGCTTAAAAAGTAGGATCTTAGTTCTTCAAATTCCAAATTAGTGTGTAATTAAGCTTGGGCTCTACTCTAAAATGGTGAATTCATCTTCTCTTCTTCAGTGAATCTCCATGGGTTTGGACCTAAGTTCATGCTTTTTACTTAATTGAGGTATAAATCCGAATTTAGCTTTAATTTTGTATTTCATGACTTTATTTAGTTTAATTTCATATTTTGTTTGTGTTTTTGTTGAAATCATGAGTAGCTAAACATCTTTGTTGCTTGGGTGATGTGAAATTGGGCTAGATTACTTGTAATTGCTTGGATGCAAGTTGGGTTTTCTTGTATGTTCTTAATTTGTTCAAGTTATGGTGATTGATCTTGATGGGTGTAATTAATTCGTGACTAATTGCATAAACTAAGTGTTAATTCGAGGCCTAATCGTAAGAATTGACATGGAACTAGTCACCATGAACACATAGTAAAATCATCTAGTGATAGAATTGATTTCTAGTGTGTGTGTTGCCTAATCTTGAATTGGGAATTTCATAGTCCTTTAATGCATAGCCATTCATCCTAATCTAGTCTAGCCGATAGGTTTGGTGTTTGGTTGTAGTGCGTTAATGCGAGAGATCGATTGAGCGTGAATATAATGAATTGCACCTTGAATGTGTTGAGAACTCATTAGTGAAACTTGATTCCAAGTAGTTACGAGAATTCATATCTAGCTCATTGGAACATCACCTGAGTCACCTCGTTCCATATCATTTTACTTTGTGCTTCTATTTGCACCTTTTGTTCGTTTTCATAACTTAGTCTTGGTTGTTTTATTTTTGTAGTAGTTTAAAAAATCAATTCTCGAGCTATTGATGCACCTAGACTAGATGTTTGGACATCTTTGGTACTCAACTACTTTTCTTTCTGAGGATACGACCTTGCTCACCGATCAGATTACAATTGACCCGGTACTCTGCCGGTGAGACTGGAAGCCTAGTGAGGCCGATCAAACTTCTTTTAGATTAACTTGCGCGCCGTTGCGGGGAGAAAATTTTTAGCTGATATATCATAAATAGTCACAACATTTGGGACTAGGTTTTTGCTTTTTATCGTTTTCTTGTTGTTTTCTTGGGTGCAGTGTATGCCTCATACTTGTAGTGGTACTGAACCGCTTTTCCCATTTATATCGGAGATTGCAGCTACTGCAAGATACTTGAGTGGTTTGAGGAGAAGGCAACGATCAGGAAGCACCGTTTACGTTGTGAGTGATAGTGAATAAGACTTTGTTACTTCAGAAGAGGAAGATATGGATAATAATCAACCACTGTTTGGAGATAATCTGGGAGTTCATGGTAACCAAGTTGAGAAAAATGCTCGAGTACCTTTGGTCAATCAACAGATAAATCCTCAAGTTTATTAAGCTATGATGCAACAGTTGGCACATTATCAAGCACAAGAGGCACAAGCCCAAGCTAATGCTAATGCTCATGGAAATCAAAATCAAGGCCATTGGGGTAATGTTGTTCAAAACAACGAGAATAACTGGGGCAACAATGTTCAAGGCGGTGAAAGAACTTTGATGGATTATGCTATGCCGAGATTGGGCATCGGTCATCATGCTATCCGTCTCCCTCCTATTGAGCCAAACAACTTTGATATCAAACCACACGTATTCAATCTTATTGCTTCTCATGCCGTATTTTACGGGACAGCCCCTGAGGATCCAAATTAGTTTTTGATGCAATTTGCGGATATATGTTCAACTATAAAGATGAATGGTGTTAGTGAAGACGCGGTTAAGTTGAGGGTGTTTTCGTTTGCTTTGAGAGAGAAAGCCTTGGAATGGTTGGATGCCCAAGACTCTTTACATACTTGGGAAGATGTTACTACCACCTTCTTGAAGAGATATTTTCCTCCGGCTAAAACATTGGAGATCTGAGCCGAAATCGCAAATTTCTCTCACAGGAAGTGGGTGAGTCACTTTATGATGCCTGGGATAGAATGAAAGCTTTATTGAGAAAATGTCCTCACCATGGCAATGAAATGTGGTCCACTGTTCAAATCTTCTACAATGGGTTGAGAAGGGACTTGAGAAGGGACCTTGATTCGGCTAGTGGTGGTTCATTCATGAGTTGGGTACCGCAAGAGGCATATAATACTATTGAAAAGTGTGCTGAAAATGATCGTCATTGGAACTCAAGAAGAACCAACTATGATAAGCAAGAAATTTTGATTGAGATGGATGATCCTACGCTCATGATGGCAAAGATGACCTCAATGGAAGATTCTATTAGAGAGCTTACTTTAAATAATGAGAAACCTTCATCTTGCAAAAATTGTGGGGGAAGTCATGAGACTGTTCATTGTATAGGGTTGCATCCACAAACCATGTACTACACTCCGGATTCAAATTTGATTCAAGAAGATGTAAATTATGTGGGTCAAAACTGAGTTCCCTACAATGCTTATGCTAGTGCAGCTTGGAATAACACACAAGCTTATCAAAAGCCTCAACAGAATTTCCATCAAGGGCAAGTTTCTCAACAAGCTCCTAAAAAACCGATTGCTCCATATCATGGGAATGCTCAATATCCTCAAGCAAATCAAGCTAATCTTCCATTTCCTCAACAATAGGAACCTTCCGGAATCATTACCTCAGCTTCAAGTGCAAGCTCCCCAAAATCAACAAGCTCTTGAAAAGAAAATGCGTTGGGAGAATGCCATGGAACAAATGGCGACGGCGGTGACCGCTTCTACAAAAAACATGGATCAATATTGAACTTCTACCGATGCTCAACCTACTAATTTTCAAGCATCCATGAGGAACTTAGAAGCGAAGTTGGTCAACTCATCGAATATTCTAACACCGTGCAAGAGGGGTTGCCAAGCAAGTTGGTAATGATGTTGGTAATGCAAGTTGGTAATGATGTTGAGGAGGACAAAGAGTCGCTGATGAAGAAAAAGAGGTTGAGGAGGCTAACATTGATGGTAAGTCGAAGCTAAATGAGAAAGTTGATCATGTGCAATCAAGTAAAGGCAAAGAAGTCGAGATCGAGGATGATCGTGCCATGCCTACACACCCCAACAATTCACGGGCCACACTTGGCCGAGCACGCCAAATGGTAAAGGAGGTATAAATTCTTCTTCCTCTAAGTTTTTTGATTTGAGTAAACTCCCGTTTCCCTAGTGGTAGAAGAAACCGGAACCTCTAACTAAAAAGGAAAACAAGTTTCTTGATATTCTTCGGAAAGTTGAGATCAATGTTCCCTTGAGTCGATGCATTAGCAAACATACCTTCGTATGCTAAGTTCCTCAAAGGAGTGTTGAGCAACAAGACTAGCATGGAGAAACTTGTTTACTTGGATGAAAATTGTTAATTTGTCTTCCAAAATAAGATACCCCAAGCGTCAAGATCCTGGAAGTTTTCGATTCCATGTACCATAGATTGGTCCAATTAAATTTGAAAGTGCTTTATGTGACCTAGGTGCAAGCGTTAACTTGATGTCTTTACAAACTTATAAGCAACTTGGGTTAGGTACTTCCAGAAAAAACTTGAATTGGGAGGGTTATATCAACTTTCGAGGCAAAATTGAAGGGTTACTTAGAGATAGGCGTAGGATGAAGGTCATGACGCTTATTTGACCGCTAGAGCCAAATAGCCAACCCGAACGTTTTATCCCTAGTCTCCCGCCTTAACCTTTCTTAGGATGGTGAGACCCCAACCGAAAATGTTAGCCTTTTCGGTACTTAGCCCATTTACCTAGCCCCAAACCCTATTTTTGTGGTCTACATTCCCTTGGCCTCCATCGCGATTGAGCTTAATCGTTTTACGTGTTGGATATGGGTGAGGTATTTGACTCATGATTTAGGTATCGGGGGGGTGAGTGAGTCCATTTGGGGAGGGATGACTACATTTTGAGTTGTGTAATTTTGGCTACCGTTTATGCAGCTATCTTATTCCATATTATGTTTAAGTGTGTATTGTATTTTGTTGAGTTGAAAAAAAAAGGAACAAAAGAAAAAAAATTTATATAAAAGAAAAAAGCAGCCTTAAAAAAAAAAAGCCAAGGTAAAGTTGAAAAGAAAAAAGAAAAAAGAAACGAAAAAAAAAAGAGAGAAAAGAAAAAGTTTCAAAAATCAAAAGGAAAAAAAATGCAGTAATACAAAATAAAGTAATAAAGTCAAAGAAGTGGCATGGTGTGTTGTAAATTGTGATCAATGTAATTATTTAGTTGGGAAAAAATGATTGAAAGTGGATGTTTTTGAGTTCATTAAGTGTTTGCTTCTAGTTGCCCACTATTTTTGTGGACTACCTATTGAACTCGTGTCGGTAACGGCTATTTTTGCGTCACATTTTCAGTTTACTTTGGTACATTGGGTGAGAGATGAGTGTTACATGTTTCTACGTTTACGGTTAAGCACTCTCGCGTTGTATCTTGTTGATATCCTTTTATATCCCTTCGGTACCCCAGTCCCGGCCGAACGTTACAAGCTTTCAAGTCCTACCCGACTGTGCCCGAATTAGGTTTCCCCGATTAGTGGAGATAGTTAAGAAGTATAAACCTATGGTCTAGCACCGACGTCTCATACGTCTATAATCCAAACCCGGAGTTAGGATAAATGGGAAAAGAACTATCCACACACGCACACTATTACCGTAGCTAGGTAGAAACTTGTGCCTCCGCATGTTTATGATCATCTTTCACTTATATTTTGATGAATGAGGATTTATTGTATGTTTTCAATGCATAAGTGATGACTCTTTTCGGAATCGTCATCTCGCTTGAGGACGACCAAAAGCTAAGTGGGGGGTGGTTGATGAAAGTCAACCCTTTTATGCATTTCACACCTATTATACACTATTTTATAGCATTTCGGGCCGTAATTTCATCTTTTGGATGCTATTTCACGCTTATCCTATCACTCCCGGATCCACATTGCACTTAATATAAATTCTCATTTTTCTCTCGTAAAATGTGGACCTTTTATCGCACACACGGGGTACGTTGTACACCATGATTTTACGGGGGAGGTTCGTGTTGTGTTTTGCAAATGTAAGGACTTGCTAGGCCCTAAAAGTGTTTCAAGCTTGTATGTCGGGATGGTTGTTGATTTTGATCAAGCTCCAAAGAGGAAAAAGCTTAAATTTGCAACTCTGCATTCCTGGTACTTACCGAAGCCATCTTGGTGATCACCAGAACTCACCACATTTTGGGCAGAATGCACAGAAATCTAGGTACCCACCAGGAAGACCTTGGTGGCCACCAAGCTACGAACAGAATATTTAGAAAACCCGGCAGTTAACAAGTAAACTGTGGTGCTTACCAAAATCAGTTTTTATTAATGAATTTTCTGAACATATAAAATGTGAAAAACGGGGATTCACCTAAAGAAGTCGATTTTGGAGAATATAATTAGATTATATAAACCACATAAACCCTTCTCTTCTTTCTTTATTTCCTTAGCTTAAAAAGTAGGATCTTAGCTCTTCAAATCCCAAATTAGTGTGTAATTAAGCTTGGGCTCTACTCTAAAATGGTGAATTCATCTTCTCTTTGGTGAATCTCCATGGGATTGGACCTAAGCTCATGCTTTTTTACTTAATTGAGGTATAAATCCGAATTTGGCTTTAATTTTGTATTTCATGACTTTATTTAGTTTAATTTCATTTTTGCTTTGTGTTTTTGTTGAAATCATGACTAGCTAAACATCTTTGTGGCTTGGGTGATGTGAAATTGGGCTAGATTACTTGTAATTGCTTGGATGCAAGTTGAGTTTTCTTGTATGTTCTTAATTTGTTCAAGTTATGGTGATTGATCTTGATGGGTGTAATTAATTCGCGACTAATTGCATAAACAAAGTGTTAATTCGAGGCCTAACCGTCAGAATTAACATGGAACTAGTCACCATGAACACATAGTAAAGTCATCTAGTGATAGAATTGATTTCTAGTGTGTGTGTTGCCTAATCTTGAATTGATAATTTCATAGTCCTTTAATGCATAGCCATTCATCCTAATCTAGTCTAGCCGATTGGTTTGGTGTTTGGTTGTAGTACATTAATGCGAGAGATCGATTGACGTGAATATAGTGAATTGCACCTTGAATGTGTTGAGAACTCATTAGTGAAACTTGATTCCAAGTAGTTACGAGAATTCATATCTAGCTCATTGGAACATCACCCGTGTCACCTCGTTCCATATCATTTTACTTTATGCTTCTATTTGCACATTTTGTTCGTTTTCATAACTTAGTCTTGGTTGTTTTATTTTTGTAGTAGTTTAAAAAAATCGATTCTCGAGCTATGGATGTACTTAGACTAGATGTTTGGACCGCTTTGGTACTCAACTAGTTTTCTCCCTGAGGATACGACCTTGCTCACCTATCTAGATTACAATTGATCCGCACTGCCGGTGAGATTGGAAGCCTAGTGAGGCAGATCAAGCTTCTTTTAGATTACTAGCTGTTATAAATGCAAACAAAAAGATATCTAGAATTGAATGCATAAGTCATACTAGAGCCTGATATTGTATAGGTTAATCAGACAAGCACAATGTAATATTCAGCTGCTAGGATCTCAGAAGACTAGGATTAAATTTCAGAAAAATCAGTGGAGTCTAGGATCATAAGTTGAGTTGAGCTGAAAGATGAGGAAACAAACTCAGTAGAGAAGACTTGAAGGCTGAGGGCACAAATTAGTACTGAACTCTGAAGATGAAAACTGAGTGTTCAAACTCTGTATGGAAGATAAAAGTCGAGACTATAAAGTTAAGCATTAGGTAAGTCTATGATGACCTGAATTAACTTTATAGATCTTCTGTAGAAGGTTTGAGATTCAAGAGAAATGTGATATTGAATCTCAACTTTTGAAATATGGTACACTTCGATCTCACAATTAAAGATCAGATGAATAATCAAGTCAGCTAAGCTGAGCAGAACCAAAGATGCTTAGCAAAATACTCAAGTTAACAAAGCCGAGTCATGCTATTCAAAGAAGTCGGCTAAGCTGAGCTAAACAGATTATTTCAGCTGACCTGAATTGACATCAAAGATGAAATAGTACAAGTACTACTAATTCATGGTCAAGATAAATTTGAAGATATATTTGAACACATGGATTAAGTTTATGTTGGATCGATGTACAACTTGGTTCAGAAGGGAGGTTGAATGAATCAAGAGGAATTTTTACGGTTTAAAACATTTTAAACACTTAAGCAATTTATTCAAAAACAATCAAAGTTTATCAAAGTTGATTAAATGTTATACCTAAGTCAAGTTATTGTTTGATTAACAGATTAACACAAGAAAGCACATAACAAATACATGATCATATTATGGTGATTATCCAAACAGGTTCAATTTAGATGACACAGGACTATACAGATGTGTAAGAAGGAAACAATGTCAAGAATCTGATTACAATTCACAGTTCAATACAAGTTCATATCACAAATCAGCAGACCAAAATGCAAAGCAGGAAACAACAATTCAGCTAAGAAATACAGATCCAGAAGACTAATACAGAGCATGCTAGATACAGCAGATTTAGCGAGATATTACATAGCTGATACATGAGTAAAAATTCAGCACATCAGAAGGATGATTGAACTATCATCCAAACCCCAAGAGGGATAATCAAGTTCTGAGGACAAGATTATCAGGCATGGGATTTACAAGATGTTGAATATAGGTTCAGTAAGCTAGTTTTATGAATAAAGGCTAAAGATATTATAAGATGGTGCACAATCAGTATAGGGCCTCAGCAGATCAAGAACTCAACAAACAAGGTTCAGCATGCAATATTTCTAGATCAGGATGCATCATGCAAAACAAAAACAAGAAACCTGTAAGACTCGATCAAACATGGGTGTTACTATGTTAATCAACAGTACAAAGAACTGAGAATTAAGCACAATAACCAGGGGATTGGGAGATTGAAACTCAAACTAGAATCACAAGAGTCCTGGGAATCAAATTGACCAAATCACTTATAGCAAAGTGCATGTCTATAGCCTTATCCATAAGGAAGATACCACTAGCACTTCAAACTAGTGTATCTTGTAACCACCAGTTTGCAAGGACCTTAATCATGAGACTTCACAAAGCAGCTTATAATTCACAAACAAAGAGCACATACCAAAATCACAAAGACTTACATCTCAGATTGAAATCAAAACTTAAGGTTCTTGATCCTTCACTCACAATCAAGATACAACCACAAACCTCACTAGGTAGATTTCCTTGCACTTTAGACCAAGCAATATTGTGTCTACTACCTTGACAGGGGATGATCAAACACCAAAATCAAGATTTCAAAAAAAAAAAAATCTTCGAGCAGACTCAGCGGATGCAAAACCATCATCAAGCAAGACTACCTTTAATGATAGAAATAAAATTAATGTTTTGATGATGATTGTTTTTTGTTTAACCCTATGGATGAAGTTTCAGAACTAGCTATTATAGTTGCAAAGAAAAAAGATGTCTAGAATTAATGTATAGGTATTTAAAAGAGTCTAATTATCGTATAGGTTAAATCAGACAAGCACTTTAATAGAAATCATATAGGTTAGAAGATGTTCACAGGACATCTGTGAGAATCCATCAGATTGTCAGTTGAGGGTTCAAACTCAATTTATCTGTGAAGTGCTAAAGGTTGAAGAGTTGAGGATCAAACTCGGTGAAGATTGAAGAACATAAGGCCGAGGAACAAACTCGGTTATGAAGACTATATCGAGACTATCTTGTTAGACTTTCGTAAATCTGTGATGGCCACGGATTGGTTGTATAGATCTTGTGCTTGAAGGTCTAAGATTCAAAAGGACACGTGATGATGAATATTAGTTATAAATCAAATGGTGTACTCTGATCAAGTCAATTGTGATCAAATGAAAAAGATTGTTTGCTGATCTAACAAACCAAAAAGATCGGCAAAACAAGCCAGCTGAAATTTAACCAAGATAGTCAGCTGACTTCTAAGAAACTCAATAGAATAAGCCTACTGAAATACTGAGAAGCGAGAATGCTAAGATGCTGAGTTTTATGAGACAATCCTAAAGATCATTCTGAAGATCATAAAATGTTGCTGAAATCAATGGACAAAGTATTCTAAGATATACAAGTGTAATGTTTCCATTGGTTGACAACCTGTCATTGTCAGAGAGGACACTGACAAATGACATACATCATAGCATGCATGGCCACAACAAAGGCTAAAAATTTTGAATTTGAACATTGGATTTTCACCTATAAAAGAACGACTTAACACCCAAGATAAATGGGGGTGTAGTGTCAAACATACTGGATAAGCTGTGAAAGAAATTCGAGTTTATTCATTAAGAGGGAAGTTATCAAGAAATTTATCCTTTCTTTGAGAAATCGGTGAGAATTTACATTGCAGGATCAAGAAATCTTCAAGTGTCAGAAACATTCAAGTTCAATCAATCTTTACAACACGTAGAGAAACAGAGCTACTGAGCATAACAGATACATCAAGATCAAGCTCAGCTAACCACTTTCTTGATTCAAACCATTCTTTGTTGAAACATCTGTGATAAGGCTGTGTTTGTGGCGGAGCTGGTGAAGAGGCAATTCAACCCTTCAAGGACTAGTGGAGCAAGCTTTGTGAAGTGATATCGCATGCAACTCACGAACTACTAGCAATAGGACTAGGTCTATTGTAGTATAGCGGAGGCGAATCAAGGTGTCAAATCCACAGAGACTCGTAAAATACAATTACCTCAATATCAATAACAATTAAGGCAGTCTACGACCAACAAAGGTAGAGATTAAACAATGGTGACACACAAAATAACACAAATATGCATCTTTGAGTTTTCTAAAGATTAGTCCTAACTATTAGTTTTTAGTTATTTCCCCCAATGTATGCATCGATCTTCCCCTTTGATAAATTTTAATTGCTTGTCAGCTACGGGTGCTAACCCCTAATATTACGCCACTTCCATTAGCAAGGACTTTAGGTGTCTATGTGACCCTAACCTACCTTAGGCTGTATTAGTCCACATGCAATATGATCTAAGGATAGCCGGATAAAGACCGAGAACCTCTCTAAGCAGCTATCGACACTGACTATGTCCGAACTAACACTTCACTGTAAGTCCTTCATGTTAATTTACGATAACATGCAAATAGTTGATCGGGCTAAAAACATGTAAATTAAATCTGTCGATCAGACGTAGCTGGCGCCAATCATCATGAAACAGGATTTACTAGGTATCTTGCTTAGTCAATAAAGACTGTCGCCCAATCGAGAGAACACAACCTCTATTTCATGATTTCTACACCAACGTTTCAGATCTACTTATAAACACGGTTAAACAAATTAACTACTACATAGCAGAACTAATAAACACAATCAAAACAAACTCATCACAGATTAATGACAGATCCACATCTAGAAAGCCAAAAAATCATACACTCGAACCCGAGCGTAGATCCTCCACAGATCTCTCCCTAGAAAGCGAAGCCGTCAGATCCGTGACTAGCACTCATAGAAAATATAAAAGAACAAAAGAACTTTTATTGCATAATGTATATGTCTAGTGAAAATCGTATTTTTACATTGCACTATCACCGTTGGCGAGGTGCGGTGCCTCTTACTTATAGTAGAAAAACCGACTAAGGTAACCTCAAAACTACCCTCGTCAAAGAAAACACGTTTACACGGCCACAGAATGCTCGCTTAGTCGGTGGCATGCTCGCCTAAGCGAGGAAATTTCGTCTTTTTATCTCTGCCGACTTAGAAGATTTCGTTACAGGATCATCTAAATTCCAAGCCATAGTGAAATGGTGGTCAAGATGAGTGTTGGGATATCATACATTTGCGTGATTACTTGCGGTGAGAAAACAATGATGATTCCTCTCACAAAGATAGAGGCGGTCCACGTCTCACTCAAAGTTCTTTTAAAGATGGTCCTTTAACAAAATTAAGCCAGTTCATACGTTCAACTTCAACATTTATTGTAGGATCAGACTAAACTAGACAAAGGCCACGCTCCAAGTTTTCATTTCTATCAATTAAAGCATCATGATACAACTAGATAAAGGGTTTTAGGAGGAACAAGTTGTGGGATTGCAGGAGGTTCGATAAAGGTTTTAATTCCTCTCAGGTTAAGAGTCGTATACGAAGGATTACCCTTATATTTCTTCTTAGGGTTGTCTGAATCTTTAGGGGGGCGTCAATGGAATAATACGGTTCGAACAAATTCAAAACAGATAAATTACAAATCTTGATTAAATTATTGAAATGAAGTAACTTGAACCGGATTAAATCAGTTAAGACGTTACCTAAGGATCAGAAAACACAAAGAATGATAGGAGAGTTATCACAACACAAGAACTTGCCGGAAAATTGTCCAATCCTTGCTGGAAAATTGCAATTCACATCTTTCATGCGCCAAAAAGCGTCCACGCAAATGAAAAAGAAGTTTGGGGTGTTTTGGGAAGAAGGTGGAAGAGATATAGAAAATGGTGAAAGCGAGGTGGGGTGGGATGGAGAAAAGGAAGAGTTTCGGTTATGGAGTTGAAAGAAAATGAAAGAGAATAGAAGAGGAAAAGAATTAAAACTACCGAAAAAACTCTTTAATGACGCCCGTATAAAGTTGGCGGATGACTAAAACTTGAAGTGACGGTTCCATCAATTGTTCCGACTCCTTGATTTTTCACGATCATTAATGATCTCGGCGGACGCCATTGTTCTTATGACGGACGCCACTATGTCTCAGAAACCACATGTAATCGCCCAGATTCTTCTTGACGGACAACATGTCCTTTGGCGAACGCCACAAACAATCTCTAAAAGCTCCATTGATCGAGAGAAAAGCGGTGGATGCCATGTCCTTATGGCGGGACGCCACATAACTTGTCTTTGTAAAAGGTCCAAGAGGCGAGGGCAAAATTAGGATTTTAGTCTTCTTTGCTTTATTTTGGATTTTAGTCTGCTCTGCTCGGTGAGGAAAATGGTCCTCTAAGTTGGCTTTTTTGGATTTTAGTCTATCCGCGGAAATAGGCGATTGGGCACCGGAATCTTTAAAAACGCTTACGTGATGTGCCTAGTTAGAGGACTATTTTTAAAAATTCAGATCGCAATCACTATTTCCATGGATAGGACTAAAATCTAAAAAAAAAAAAGCAAACTTAGAGGATCATTTTCTCACCGAGCGTGAGCAGGACTAAAATCCAAAATACGCCAAGTTGAGGACTAAAATCCTAATTTTGCAAGAACTGAGAGATCTCTGGTTCATTTTGGCAGACGTAACAAACTCAATTCTTGATTTCTAATCCTAACACAATTGATCCGTCACATGATAAAGTATCTAAAACACATGAAACCTTACAAATTGATACTACCTTGAATTTAGTATTTGAAAGATATTTTATCAAATTTTATTAATTTAAATAATTTTTAAGAAATATTGTAATATCTAACAATTACACTTAAAAGCACATAAAATTCAGCAAACACTTACTGAAAAGAATCCAAGATTCTCTAAGTTAATAGAAATTGAAGTCTTTAACAAAAGCATGGCGGCAGCTGGAGGAGGGCTTGGCGGACGCCAATGATCTTTGATCGATCAGAGATCCAAATCTACTGGTTGGTGAACGCCTAAATGTTGCAGAATCATCAAACTTTACAATTTACATGTTGGCATCTCAAGTTTTGGCCGATTTCTAGATCTCCTACATCACAAATTCTTGATGATTGTTTGAACGTCTCCACATATCGACCAATACTTCATGACACAGGTGTGTTGCACAACTTGAGGCAAAGATTGCATTTATTTTTATTTCTCCTTTGGTTGAAGGTTAACTGCAAAATTGAAACAACAAGAACACAATCACAAAACTTGGTAAATTACCTCCGTAGAGATAAAAACCTTGAAAACAAAAGAAAAGAAGCTACACTACGACTTAATCCCAAAGGTGTGTATTCACCGTTGATGTTAACCAACATGTCCCCAATAACGGTGCTAAAAACATGATCGGACTTTTCTAGTTGCGAAATCCCCGGAAAGAGAACTGAATCAATCTTAAACTAGCAAAGGTGAGCCAAGTCGTATCCATTGGGACATGGGTAACATAATAGGTCTTTACATTCCCTTGGTTCAAGTCAGTAAAGTCAATAAGGTTTAAGTTAATCCACTAGACATAATTAAACCTAAATACATCAAGATAAGGAATTATTCAAATAAGTATCTTTATGGATGTCTTGAGAATGCTAAAACATGAATGTTTACATATTGTGTGAGTTAATGGAGCAAACTGCTAAGCTAGTAGTCGAACCCTTAAAACCGGTACTCTCTTACTACTATGTTTATTCACAAGCCTACTTAGCGGACCGACACCATTGTCAATGGTTCGATTTTAACTATCAAACAAGTGAATAAACACATGATTAAGATCTATGGCTGCACAAAAAATCTCTAAACCCTACTTAGCAGACCGAGACCACGTCACCAGTTCGATTTTAACTATTGGTTGTCTTACCCTTTTTCCCACACGAATATTACTGGTCAGTCTCAACTTATGTGTGTGTGGTCACACTAAGTGCTCAATTTAACATGAACAAGCAACAATGCTCAAGTAAGACAAATTAACTACACAATACTTATCATTCTCAATTCAATATAAAGATAAAATGCTATGAATAAAATATATTGATATGCAATGTTTAGCATTCAAAGTCATAAAACACAAATGTCACATTGTGAATATTACAAAACTGAAATTAGACTAAAAGTATATTCATGAAGTTACCAACATTACAACCACTTGTAGTAGAAGTTGTAACCTCTTTAGAGCTCCTCGCTAGAAGCAGCGCTTGTGGCAGCTAAGTATTATGGTGTTGGTTCTTAGGAAAATACCAGGGTGTTGGTTCTTATGGTGTTGGTTCTTAGGAATACTATCAGAAATGAAGGTAAAATGTTATGATAATGAGCAAGGATGGAGGCAAAACTTAATCATTGGGGCTAAGCCCACCTTAAACAAAAAAATTGTATATATAATAAATTTTCTATATAATTCCGTATAATATATTAAGTCATCTTAACTCAGCCTACCCTATTATATTGAGATAATCTATTAGCCCATCCGAAAAAATATTCCTGGCTCCGTCCTTGATAATGAGCGACAATTTATCTCTGTATCACAAACTTATTTAAGACTTGGAAGGCTTGAAGAACTATGGAGTTCCTTGACAAAACTTACGGAAAGGTTGTAGAAATTTGAGAGAAAAGAGAGTATTTGAGAGGGAAAGAAAGAAAGGATTGCAAGTGTGTGAAAAATGATGAAATGAAAGGTTGAGAATTGTTTTTGAGGTTTATGCTTGAGAAGTGACATCCACAACTTTTTGGAAGTGATGGGAAGTTGAAGAAACCTGAAGGGAGGTGTATGTCAATATCGGGAAGTTATTAGGTGCACTAATGTGTCAAACTGTACACCTTTTATTCTTAAACATGATTTAAACTGTGTGGTGTAGATTTGTTTATCGGTCAATTAGGTGCATGTGAATATACCCAATAAAAACTTCCCGTTATTGTCGAGGTCTATATATGATATTACGGAGCCCACTTGGTGTATCTCATTAGTATTTTTAATATTTTCGATAAAAAAAACGAATAATTAATTAAATAGACATAACATTTATACGATGCCACATTGACTCGCAAACGACGTAACAGTCAAATTAGGCTCGAGGTGTTACACCCAGACAAATAATAATCATCCGATCCATTATTGTAATAATGATAATAAAACTCTATGAGTGTATTTCAATTGGTTCACTAAGACTATCCACAATGGAGCTCTTGTACATTACTCCAAAACTGGTTTAAACAATTATAGAGTCACTTAGATCTGCAGTGGGTTCATTTAATGATACTCCATCTCTAAAATCAAGTAGATCCTTCAAATCTCAAGTTCTTCTTAGAGTGGAATCTGCACATACAACTTCTTCTACAAAGATCTTCTCTCCTCTCTGTAATTCTTCTTCTTTCCAATTTTCTTAATCTTTTCTCCCAGTCAATAACATTATTAGAGGATTATAATTTTATTTGTTAAATAAAATAACATGAAATGGAAAAAATATTTTAAGAGGATTATATAAAGGGTGTTTGTTGGAGTAGATTGATTTATAAAGTATTAAAAATGTATAACTGGAACGAAAAACGATATAGTTAAAGGGTGATATAGAGTGTTATTGTTGGAGATAGTCTAAAACAGTAAAGTGAACAAAGGGTGTCGTTGAAGCGAGTCCATACCCTAGTGGTTGTCATTTAGGATCTATTAGAATTTCTCGAAGTGAAATGACTCGGGTTCGATCTCCCTTTCCCGTAGATTAGAAAAACTTTCGTTTAAGTGGAAAAAAGAACAAGGGTGCCATTAAAAAAATAATTAAATAAAAATATCAAGCAATAATTTTTGAAGGCTTATATATATATATAGTATATAATAATACCGACAAG
Source organism: Gentiana macrophylla (assembly GCA_026214975.1). Classification (NCBI taxonomy): domain Eukaryota; kingdom Viridiplantae; phylum Streptophyta; class Magnoliopsida; order Gentianales; family Gentianaceae; genus Gentiana; species Gentiana macrophylla. The sequence goes on along the minus strand of CM047809.1, from coordinate 84,355,603 downwards.
ATAAGGAGAAGCCCCTTCTGAAAAAAATCAAGGAAATTACCGGGGTCCACATTATACCCTCCGCTATGCCCATTTAAGGTTATGGTTCACCCACGTATTAACCCTACAGCATTTATCCAAAATATAATTGAGTGAATCCCCCTTTACCAAGTACACACATAGAATCCAAATTCCTGCTGCTTGTAATATTTGATCCCAAACTAACTCACCTAATTAGTATGGCTCCAAGAAAAGAGATGGAAGTGGTAAAAGGCCTAGATGTGGCAAGGTACATGGGGAGATGGTATGAAATAGCTTCATTCCCATCTTTTTTCCAGCCAAGAAATGGTGAGAACACAAGGGCTACATATACCTTGAACCCTGCAAATGGAACAGTCCATGTCCTGAATGAAACTTTTACTAATGGAAAAAGGGATTCCATTGAAGGCACTGCATATAAGGCTGACCCTTCAAGCGATGAGGCAAAGCTTAAAGTGAAATTCTACGTCCCTCCTTTCCTCCCTATCATTCCTGTTGTTGGAAACTATTGGGTTTTGTTTATCGACGATGATTATCAGTATGCTTTGATTGGTGAACCAACTCGGAAGAACTTATGGGTAAGAAATAATTATGCATTTCCCTTCATATATATATACTCTATTTGTTCTACGGTATTGTACACCAAATTCACTGTTTCAGAACCATCATGTGCTCGCCCTAGCTGAAACAGAACTAAAGCTAGAAGGACGGATTGCTCAACACATACCCAACTCGTGAAAAAATAGAATTCGATGGTCTTTCGTATTAATGAAATCATAAAATAATAAAAATACCGAGGAACAAAAAGAATGAATTTTCTATGGCGAGTGGATCCTCTATTTCACCGAGGTTGGAACCACCCTGGCAAAATAAGAAGGGAGCCTACAGTGTCCTAGGCATGTGTACCCAGATTTTGAATTCCAGAATTGAAATGGTCTCAAATTTGGATAATATGCAACCTTTAACATACTATAATTTGGAAGTTTGACAAACAAACTTTCAAAAAGAGACTTGTGATTAAGGATCGGTGAAGTCTCACCACACATATGAGTTAATGAAAATTAATGATTTAAATACTTGTGTCTCCAGATGTGTGTCTGTTAACGTCAAATGAGATATAAATAGTCAGGTCATTTGCTTAGACCAGCAGTAAATCGTCGTTTGGCCTAAAAGTCTTTAACCCAAGTTGACAAATTTTTATATCTTTACACTTATATAGGGGTGAAACTTATATGCGGGTGAACATTCTACTACTTACCGATCTGAAACTTTACATTCTCTCTCTCCCCCTCCCTTTCCTATATTCGCCAGGCCGGGGCAAGCACTGATTCTGGATCGTCCTACCAGAGGAATAGCCAGAAGTCATCCTTACAATCGTCACTCACACTTATATGAGGGTGAACATTTTACCACTTTATCGATATGAAACTTTACATTCTCCCCCTCCCCCTCCCTTATAAAGGACTGGTGTCCTCGCCAGGACGATATGGGACTTTACACTCTCCTCCCTATAAGGGACTAACGTCATCGCCAGGACGGCCGGGCAAAACTGTTTCTGGATCGTCCCTACCAGAGGTAACTAGAGGTCATCCCCCATCACCGTCTTCTTGTACGGTGCAGGTCATGCTTACACCGTCACTCACCCTTATATGGAGGTGAGCAAGAGATTAAGCGTCATCGCCGGGGACGGCGGCCAAGATCGTATTCTGGATCGTTACCAGAGAATAGCAGAAAGTCATCCACCTTCACCGCTTTTTCATGCGGTCACGGTAGCATCAGTTTAAATCGATAGTCGAATTTCTGAATCTGAATTCTGTAACGCCTGCACGTGTGCGTGGTAATTTCTTAGTGAAGTCGTAAATGGTGCAGTCGACAACTTCTGCCAGCGTAATCCTTGCATGTTATTATTATTATTATTATTATTATTATTATTATTGTTGTGCTACGATTACAATGGTATTAATCAAAACATATTGAAATTTAATTATCAGATACTTAGCCGGCAGACTAAATTGGATGAAGAAGTTTACAACCAACTAGTACAAAGGGCCACAGATGAAGGCTACGACGTGAGCAAACTTCATAGGACCCCACAGGCTGATACTCCACCTTCAGATGGAGATGCTCCAAACGATAAAAAAGGAATCTGGTGGATTAAATCTCTCTTTGGAAAGTAATTAAACAACCACTAAGCATTATTGTATTGTATCCACGACTTAATATTTGTACGCTTATTATTGATATATATTTGAATATCTAGTAAAGTTGTTCTAGTATATACTGTATTTTTTAATGTGACATATTATATTAAACAACTATTTTAGTATATGAAAGATTTTATCATATTGGTGTGGTGCAATGGTGGTGATCAGTGTACTTGAACATGTTTTCTGTACGAGCAAAAGAGTTTTCATCCGAGGGTGAATGACAATACACTTTTATCGTGTGTAAGAGTTAAAAGTGAAAGATCGTAATATATGTCATTTGGTATGATTTTCTAATACAACGGCCGTTAGTATGTATTGTAAATTTGTCCACGTATTTGTTCTATCATTTTTTTTTTTTTGTTTCTTTTATACTTGTAAATAGTCTGAGTATTAGTTTTTTCAAGAAGTCATACCTTTTAATATACACATTCAATACAATTATAATTCGTTCATCATAGTTAATATTTGTTATGAATATACTACTAAAGTAAATGTCCATCGATGCTTAAATTTAATGATGCAAAAGATTAAATACATTGAGTATGAACATGGTGGTAGGATGCATTAATAGTATGCAATAAGTAAATGTGATAAGATTAAGTTTTTTCCATTACGTACCACTGATCGTAAAAAAATAGGCCACATGGTTTTGTATGATATACTAAAATATATAATAGAGAAAAGAATTACAAGTGCATTTGATCTTTCATTAATTGGTTTATACTTATTGTAATATTGTAATATTGTAATATTCCGATTTTCGAGAAAGGACAGACGTGTCTTTTTGCGAAAACGAAATATTGGGTTCGGTTCCTTTTATTTGGAGTTTAAATAATTGGATATTTATATATATAATTTTAAGATAATTATGTATATTATAAAAGAGATTTTCGATTTTATAATAGAAAAGGATTTAATTGGGATTAACTATATAAGGGATCATTATACTGCATTAATCTCATATGCTTGCAGATCTTTATTCACAAAAGGGGCAGCCACATATTCTTTTATGCGTGTGTGAGCATAACTTTGGGTGAAGGATTTCTCATCGGTTCGAGTCAATTCTCAATCGTTTCGGATCAGTGGTGTGCGGAATCGTCGTGAGGAAGCGTTGATTCAACACCAAAAAGTTGAAGTTTTGTAAGGTATGTTTATGCCCAAAAATCTGCTCTTTTGTTGAGTTTGATGGGTTCAAACTCATATCTTTTTAAAGTTTATCGTTTAAGAAGCGTGTGATCGAATCTAATCAAGGTTTGGATTTATCACACATGTTTCTTGCTTGAGAAAGGAAGCTATTTCTTTCTTTGTTTTATTGAGCTTTTCTTTGTTGGTTTCTTTGTTAAACAAGTAAGAAGCTCTTCCTACAATCTAATTATGGTGGAAGTAGTTAGATCAAGATTTAAGATGTTGTGGTGCAAGAAAGATGTATCTTTTTGATTGGTTAATGATCTAGATGCTATGATCACGGTTAGATATGCGTTTAGGCGTTTTATCTGTGTTAAAGTTGCTTGCTTGTTTGTGTTAAAAGCAGTTAGAAATCGAGTTTGAAGATTTGGGGTTTTGGAAAAGCGCTGGTGGGAAGCGTTGCATAAGCGGGCGGGCAACGCGAAGCTTAGAAACTCAAGCGGGCGTTTGCCTTAGCGGACGGGCGTTTGAGGAGTGATTTACATACGAGTTGTAGCGTTTTTAGATGGACGGGCGTCGATTATAGTAGTGGACGGACGCCCGATCCCCGAACAGACGTCGAGGTTGGGCGGGCGTCAATAGGGGTTTAAACAGCGTTTAGGGTTTTGAGACGGGTGTTTGATCGGTTTACCTTGTTTTATTGTTCTTAATCGATTCGATTTAGTTCAGGCTTCAATGTTATGTTATTTATTGGTTTGAGCTTTTAATTATGATGTAATAAGATTAATTAAAAATTGAACTAGCCGATTGTACTCGACGATGCGTTCGATTAAAACACCGAATGTACTCTTAAAAGGAGTTGAAGTTCGGATCCGTCGGAAGGGCATGAAAGGGCTTGTGCTTTGGTGAACTAGAGTTCATCAATGTACGTGTATTTGCTAGGACTTGTCCGTGTCTCAGTGGTCTAGATGCGAGAGTAGGAGATGTGAGGAGCTTACTTGAAAACACTAGGGATGGCTAGTTAATTCACATCAATACTTACATATGTGTAGTGAAAGATAAAGCATCATCTATTCTCGGTTAGACCACTATTCCATATCGGCGATGTGATACGTTCATAAAAGGTGGACAACACTGCTTTGGCCTTAAGCGGTGAAGGGTAGTGGAGGAAATCCATCGGACGTATACGCATACCGGGAGACCCGGAGCTAATCGGTGCTAATCACCGTTAGTTAGCAAGTATATCTTGGTGATGAACGCCATGCGCGATGTCCTTGAGTAATGACGCAACAAAGATAAGCTAAGTAAACGTATAGTCATGACATGTTGATGGACATGAAGTGAACCCTAGGTTGAGTCGTTTTCATCAAGATAATCTATTAATAACAAACCTTAATTAAATTGTAGCTTCTACTTCTTACTATGTACATTGTACTTACCTCAAATGCATGTTTATACATGTGTTTGGGGAGAGAAAACTAACGAGTTGGTGATGGTTTTGAGGAGGACTTTGATGACGACGTTTGAAGGCGCCGGAGTTGAAGACTCTCTTATTTATTTTTGTTCCCTTCATTTATGCTATTTCATAGACTTGGATTAGTTGGATGTAATAGTTATCTTAGTAGCATTGGATTTCGTTAATTTCTTTTGAATGTAATAAGCATTACATTTTCTTTCTACCTTTAGTGATTCCTATTCTTTAATGTTTTGAAAAAAATTACCCGAGTCTTTTGCTTCCGTTTGCTTTTATTTGATACGATGTAGTAGAGGCTTACGTGTAATGTTATTTATTTAATGTTATGCGTGCGAACGTTTCGATTTCGGATAAGGACTCGGTGTCGAGAACAGGCGTTCTGATTGGTATCGAGAGAAAAGCGTCTTTTAGGCTTCTATTCTTTTAAGATAAGTTTCCTCTAGCTCTATTAGTAAGCGTCGCGGTTTTCTTTGATCATCGAGGATGGTGTTCACGAAGCTGGAGCCGTGCGAGAATCGTCAGGAGTTCGACGGGAGAGTCCAACACCGGTCGTAGGGAGGAGGTATTGTGAGGCCAAGTCATCCACCTCGGTGAGTTTGTCACCACCTCCACATACAAGCCAACCCCCTCACCGGATTCTCGGTGAATTTGCCACCACGACCAAAGCCAACCCCACACGGTGGCATGTGGGAAGTTCGGTTCCATTTTCTCTGGTCGGTGAGGTTCCGGTGAAGTTCGATACCACCGCCCGATGAGCTACCCTCACCCTTTGTGTTCCACCAGCAACAACAGATCCCCTATCCACCTCCAGTAGGTCCTGCTCCACGACCTACAGCACCACCGTCACCCGCCCGACTTTCAAAGCAAGGTTTTGGCTACCCACCCTACGGTTTCCAAAGAACCCAGAGTATCACCCGGCCAAGTGCCGTATCGTGCACCCTCCATTTATCCGCAGCAACCACCAGTTAGACCGGTTTTCGAGCAAGCACCACCAGTTGACTGGTATACCAGGTTGAGAAGGAACAAGGTCCAGGATTTCTTTGGAAATGTTGAGCACTCGAAGGCCGAGGATTGGATAAGAAGTTTTGAGAAGGCATGTAGGAATATACATGTCCCGAGACCCGAGATGGCACGATTGGCGGTCGATTTTTTCTTTTGGGTGCAAATTGAAGCTTGGATTGATGCGTCTGAGTAGTAATGGTAAGGTGATAGATTGGGAAGGTTTCAAGACCATGTTTTACAATGAGTACTTCCCGGCTACAGTGCAGGCAGACATGGCAAGCCAGTTCTTAAAGCATAAGCAGGGTTTAACTATGACAGTTTCACAGTACACCAACAAGTTTAACGAGTTGGGAAGATTCTACCCTGAGCTAATGAAGGTAGAAGAGAGGAAGATGGCCCTATACAAAGAAGGGTTAGCATATCATATCTGATCTGGCATGCTAGGTTTCACGGCTAAGAACATGGCGGAGTTGTTGAATAAAGCTTTGGAAGTTGAGACCTTCGAGGAAGAAGGCCACCGTGATTGTTGGGAATAACATGAGCTTTGGAGCGAGCCAGGGTAATAACCGAGAGCACCACATCGAGTTTCAAGAAGACCACGGCCCCTGCGGCAAGTAAACCACCTACCGGAGCACCTTTGCCCTAAGTGCAACAGAATCACTCAGTGAATGCGAGTTCATTCAAGCGGATGCTATCTTTGCGGAGAAGCGGGACACTTTGCTAAGAGCTGTCCGACCAAGGGTCCTACGAGTAACGAGAAGCAAGGAAGTGGGAGAAGCGCCCAAGTCGCCCGATTCGTGTTTTTGCGGTGATGATAGAGAAGCGTAACACGAGGATGACGTTATATCGGTACTTGTTGTTAATTTGTTCTTTTAAGTTATGTTTATAGCATGTTTATTCATCTTTGTGGATCAGTAGTTAATTGAATAAATATGCATCGTAGAGTACGATAATGTTAAATAATCTTATGGTCGAGCTTTGTTCGATCACGGGGCGTCTAATACTTTCGTGTCGACTAGAGTAGCTAAGAAGTTGAGTCTACCTTTGGAACCTTTAAGGAATACGTTGGAGATAACCACACCATTAGGAAAGGTAACGAAAGTAACTAGGATGATACCACAAGTGGAAGTCCAAGTTGGATCTTATCGATGCAAAAGCGACTTCACGGTTTTAGACTTTTCGGATTTTGATGTGATCCTTGGAATGGATTGGCTATCCGAGAACTTCATCCATCTAGATTGCCGAGGAAAGAAGGTGATCTTTAAGGTACCTGGGAAATCTGACAAGACTTATCAAGGCAATGTGTACCCACCTAGCAAGAAGCGACATCCGATAATTTCAAGCCGGTTAAGGCTATAAGAGCTTGTCGAAAAGGCGTGAAGGCTACTTGTTGTACGTGATGGATGTGGAACAAGCGAAGCCCGTGTTAAGGAGACCCACTGTAGTCAAGGAATATCTGAAGTGTTTCCGGAAGAGTTACCGGGAACATGCCGGATAGAGAGATCGAAGTCGAGATCAAGTTGATACCAGGAGCGACACCATTGCCAAGGCACCTTATAGAATGGCACCGGTGAGTTGAAAGAGTTGAAAGCTCAGCTAAGGACATGCTCGAGAGGAATATAATTCAGCCTAGTACTTCACCTTGGGGAGCCCCAGTGTTGTTTGTTAAGAAGAAAGACGGTAGCATGAGGATGTGCATCGACTACAGAGCGTTGAATAATCTCACCATCAAGAACAAATATCCTCTGCCAAGGATTGATGATTTGTTTAACCAGTTGCAAGGCAAGAGAGTGTTCTCTAAGATTGATCTTAGGTCGGGATATCATCAGTTGAAGATCAAGGTAGCAGATATACCAAAGACGGCTTTCAGTACGAGGTATGGACATTATGAGTTCTTAGTCATGCCTTTTGGACTCACTAATGCTCCATCTGCATTTATGGATTTAATGCAGCGTGTTTTCATGCCATACTTGGACAAGTTTGTGATAGTGTTCATAGATGACATCCTAGTATACTCCAAGGATGAGAAAGAACATGAAGAACACTTAAGGATAGTGTTGGAGACCTTGAAGAAGAATCAGTTGTATGCTAAGTTTTCCAAGTGTGACTTTTGGTTGAATCAAGTGAGTTTCTTGGGTCATGTCATTTCGGAGATGGCATTAAGGTTGATCCGGCAAAGGTTGAAGCAGTTGAGAAGTGGTCGGACCGACTCTGATTTGAGAGGTTAGAAGTTTCCTTGGTTTTGCTGGCTATTATAGGAAGTTTGTTCAAGACTTCTCAAGGATAGCTACACCACTTTCCCGGCTCACCCAGAAGAATGTGAAGTTTGAGTGGACCAGTGAGTGTGAAGAGGATTTTCAGACGTTGAAGAAGAGGTTGACTACTGGCCCGATTTTGGCGATTCGGAGATCTTTGATAATTATAGCGTTTACACGGTTTACGTTTACGGTTTAGGTTGCCGGGACAAGGTTTAGGTTGTGTGTTGATGCGAGGAGGAAGGTAATTGCTTATGCATCCCGGCAGTTGAAGGTGCATGAGAAGAATTACCCAACCCACGACTTGGAGTTAGCGGCGGTTGTGTTTGCCTTGAAGATTTGGAGGACCTTACCATGCACGGAGTTAAGGCGCGGGATCTTCACCGATCACAAGAGTTTGAAGTATTTCTTTACCCAAGAGAATCTGAATATGAGACAGAGGAGATGGCTAGAGTTCGTAAAGGATTATGATTTGGAGATACAGTACCATCCGGGTAAAGCGAATGTGGTAGCGGATGCTTTGAGCAGAAAACCAGTATTTGCGGTTTCAAGTGTTGAAGTTGTGGCAGAAAGGCTAGACGGGCTGCAAATCCGAAGTTTTGATCAGATTGAAGACCGGCAGTTTGTGGCACCGTTGTTAGCAAGGTCTGAGTTGATGGATGATATTCGGGAAAAGCAAGATGAAGATCCAGTTTTAGTTGATTTGAAGCGAGTTGCAAGAGAAAAGCCTACAGTGGGATATGTGTTAGATAAGAATGGAAATCTTTGGTATCAGGATCGTCTGTGTGTGCCTAATATTGCTGACTTGAGACAGAGAGTCATGGAGGAGGCACATAGGATTGCTTTGCGGTCCATCCAGGAGCTACTAAAATGTCAGAGACTTGAAGGAAAAGTTTTGGTGGCCTTCGATGGCGGAGATAGCCAAGTTCGTTGCGAGAATGTGACACTTGTCGGAAGGTGAAGCGCGAGCATAGAAGACCAGGAGGAATGCTTAAGCCATTGGATATCCCGAATGGAAATGTGATAAGATCACGATGGATTTCATCACCGGTTTACCTAAGACAAGAGGCGGACATGATGCGATTTGGGTGATTGTGGATAGATTGACCAAATCTGCTCATTTCTTACCATATAAGGTTGATATGCCTTTAAAGAAGATGCGACACTATACTTGGATAATATAGTGAAGTTACACGGAGTACTATCTCGATAGTTCGGATCGTGATCCAAGGTTCGTCAGTCGGTTTTGGAAAAGTTCACAAACAGTTTTCGGAACCAAGTTGGATTTGAGTACGGCCTTTCATCCTCAGACAGACGGACAATCGGAGAGAACCATCCAAACACTTGAAGATATGTTGAGAGCTTGTGTTTTGGAAGTAGGCGGATCATGGGATGATTACCTACCGGTAGCGGAGTTTGCTTACAACAACAGTTACCATGCAAGTATAGGCATGCCACCGTTTGAAGCCTTGTATGGAAGAAGATGTAGAACGCCGCTGTTTTGGGATGAAGTCGGGGAAAGACAAATCACCGGGCCGGAATTGGTTGAACAAGCTAAAGAAAGGGTTCATTTGGTCAAGAAGAATCAAGGCGCGCTCAAGATAGACAGAAGAGTTGGGCGGATGTTAGAAGAAGGCCCCCAGAGTTTGCGATTGGTGAAAGAGTGTATCTACGAGCTTCACCAATGAAGAGGGGTGAAACGCTTTGGACAAAAGGAAAAGTTGAGTCCGAGGTATGTTGGACCTTTTGAAATTCTGGAAAGAATTGGACCGTTGGCTTACAAGCTTGAGCTACCAGAATCCATGTCAAGAGTCACAACGTGTTTCACGTATCGATGTTGAAAAAGTGTTTGACCAAGACGGATGTTGAGACTACGGTTGATCCGGAGATCCTACAAGATAACCTTTCGTATGATGAGAAACCGATCAGGATTTTGGACCGGAAGGAAAAGATGGTTAAGAGAAGAATGATTCCCTTGATTTTGGTGCAATGGAGCAATTGTTGGAAAGGTGTCCTAAACCCAATCGGGTCGGACCGGATCCGACCGGGTCGGGTCATTTACAGTCTATTTAGTTCATGTAATAACTTTATTATGATTAATAAAAGCACTTATGTTATTATATATTGTTTGTCTTCATATTATTTGTTGTATATATATAGTAACGTCCCTAGTATCGATCTGTGATAGAGAAACCATGATAGTGATTATGGTTGATGAGATCTCTAATCACTATAACAAGGTTGGTACTTAAATGTCTCTAGTCTTACATATTATCAAATGGGACATTGATAGTATAATCGAGACTAGCACGTATTGGATGTCTTCTACTTTTTAGAAGGTAGGGATAGATCTCGTCTATCGAAGTGTAGAGACACTTGGGTGTGACGTGGACGTGTATTAGAGAATGCGTCGTTAGGTCGACTCCACTTACATTAAGTGTCACACTATGTGGCGGTTGTGTAATTATCCTTTGACCGAGTCTTCATGGCATCACGGTGTGGATTGTCATGCTTTGACACTATTGAGATTTCTCCACAACCACGTGGTGATCATGCGGTAGTGATTGGGTATGATATTGAAGCATCGCGGAGTATACATGATTGGTCGTCCGGGAATCGCGTATCCTATGATTGGGATTGAATATCCGAAATGGCCTTCTTATAAGGAATGTCTAGCTCTCGAGAATCTTTGCAAAGTGGGAGTAAATGTGTTATTCGAGAGAGCATGATGTCCAGATTGTAAGATACGATCGTCAATGTATTGACACTCGAGATACGATCGTATGGATATTATTATAGCGATAGGATTGTAAGTTACACGGTAATCGCTTCACATGAAAGGTAGTAGTCATTGCTTTTGACTCTTCCGATAATTGGGGTCACGGTGTGTTGCTAGACGCTATCCCGTGATCGTTAGGTATGAAGGGCATTTTAGTAAATTGCACTTTGTGTCTACGGCCAACATATTCGGAAGCCTATCGGGTCACACACATATGAACATCGAGTCGGATTAAAATGCGGTTATAGTTGATAACCAAATAAGGAAAGTTTATCTCAGACTATAAAGGTTATAGTGGTAAATTAATATGGTGGTATTTATTTATTATGAATAAATAAAATACAAGATATTAATTATATATAAATTATATTAATTAAAGAATATTCGGAAGTCAATTTATTGACTAAAGGGCGCCACTTTTGAGTGTATGAGATACACTTGGATTGTGCACTTTAATTAATAAATATTGCCATAATATTAATATAGGATATTAATTGATTTTGGAAAAAATAGATTTATGGTAATAAGATAATTATCATCAATATATGATATTGACAAAATATTATAATTAAAGAGATAAATCAATCTAATTGATTTTCCTTATTTTATTGGAAAAGGTTTTCTTCTCCTCCACACTACATATAGGGGGCGCCACTTGCTCTATAAAAGGAAGTGGGTGTCAAGCTCTTTTGTACAACACAATTGCAAGAGTTCATAATTCTTGTGTAAAATAGAGAGCTCTCCATAGTGAGTTTGTGAGGAAGAAAAGGTCGATCTAGCGGCGGAGTTTTTCCGATAGCAATCCAAGGAGGATTCGGCGAGGGTTCGTGTGGATTAGCGATAGAGGCCGGACTGCGTGGACGGCTTGCGCATTGAACTACTCTCCGTTGGCGGTCAAAGCGACGATCTTGTAGATCATCTAAGGTATAACCGTCAAACTACTTAACGTGTTTATTGCATTAAACGAAGAACGATCTAGTAAAAGGAAATCAAAATTTTAAATTCATTTGCGTTAAACTAGTGATTTCTAACGGTGGTATCGAGAGGCAGACTTGAGCTTAAGCAATAAGCATAATTTAAATCGTAGTATTTAATCGATAGATGCAAGATTTAAATCACGAAACGTTAAAACAAAAAAAAAAATTAGGGTTCTTGGGGTCGGCCATTTGGCGGCGCCCTATGGGCGGCGGCGGCGGGCGGCGGCGGTAACCCTAGGGTTGCCGTCCGTCGGCTCTCTCTCTTCCAATGGGGAGATCAACCCTTTTCGTTTTGTGATATTTTATTGTGCATAGATATCTCGTTTGTTTAGTTGTGTCGTATGGCCAACCAATGGTTCAAATAGTTTGGACCATTTGGGAAACCATATGGGACATTGGCCTTCCAAATTTTGATTTGGAATAGGCTGAAGCCCTTCCAAATATTTGATTTGGAATAGGCTGCAAGCGCAAGCCTACTTCCAAAATTTTGATTTTGGAAAGTGGCGAGCCTAAACCAAAATAATTTGGCCTTTCCAAATATTTGATTTGGAATAGGCCTAGGCCCTTTCCAAATATTTGATTTGGAATAGGCCTAGGCCTAGGCCACTTCCAAAATTTTGATTTTGGAAAGTGGCCAGGCCTAGACTAAAATAATTTGGCCTTTCCAAATATTTGATTTGGAATAGGCCTAGGCCCTTTCCAAATATTTGATTTGGAATGAAGCTCAAGCACAAGCCACTTCCAAAATTTTGATTTTGGAAAGTGGGTGTGACTAAGCTAAATTTAGTTTTGGAAAGGAAACAAATAGGAGACTTTATAATTTTAATTTTATTTCGAATAGTTCAAATTTAATTAAAATTGAAATCGATTTAAAATTAAATGTTAATTTTAATTTTCGGTTAAGTCATATAATTAATTAAAAGTTATTTAATTATTTGACGTGATAAAATAAAAGACGCATGAGTAGTAGTAGTTAAAATTAGAATTTAATCTTTTTTCATAAGATAAAATTGTATGGATTAGATGTGTAGATATAATGTGATATATATGGACCCGATTGATCATGGACTCGGCCAATAGGATAGATGGGAATGTTTTCTTTATGTTGGTTTTTGTCCCAGGCCGTTATGAAGAAGCGTGACCTAGTTTACTTTTTGCATTTATCCCATTCCCTGAGTCCCCCCCGTGTGCGGCGGGTGTAATTAAATATTATGTAACAAGAATGGAGCAAGAAGTTCAAGACCAAGGAGAAATAAAGAACCCATTGGCGTACAGCAATAAAGATCCTATTGGCGGTTGCAGATACCCTTAGTTTGTGACCAGCGGTTTCGTCGGTTTGTATTGAAACCGCACTTTAGGAAAAGTCCATGATCATACCGGTTATTTTATGCGCGGAATGTTGTGTATGTTTTACTTTATATGATATCGTAGTAATATGCACATAGTAGATGAGACCATAATTAAACCAAATTAATTAAGTGAATTAATTTAAAATTATTCCCACACCAAAAATCGAGCCAAAATTGTCTCCCAATATTATAATGACGGTGAAGAGCCTTTGTTCGGATCCAACTGATCGGCCCACGTCGGGAGTTGACCTACCACGGGTATATCGTCATTATCGAGATATGATCGTTACGAGATCTCATGAATATTTGGGTTACGACTCGACTAAGAATCTTGCGGTGATTGGCCCACGTCAGGACCGTCTGATTTTAGAGACAAGGGTGGCTATCACATAGAGATGTGAACTGTCAAAGAGTTGACTAGTCAACCAATGGAAATCGAATAAGATTCGATCGGTAAATAGTACCCACCTTCGAAATTGACCCGGTCGATCGGCCCACGTCGGGGATCGAGTCAACTAGATAGGATTCCATCCACTAAAGAATTAATTAAATTCTTGAAAGCCAATAGGGAATAATTGGCTAGTGGGAGTAAAACCTTATAAATTTCTTAGTGCAAATTTAGGTTTTTATACATGAGCTTTACTTATTCTATCTTTTATTTATTGTTGTAGAAAATGTCAAACAAATTGAACCTTCGTTTTATCATCGATAACAAGCTTGACGAAACTAATTTTCTCGATTGGGAAAGAAACCTCAAAATCGTTTTGAGGCACGAGAAGATTGGCTATGTCTTGGGCGAGGCCCTACCGGAAAAGCCGGCCGAGGTTCGGCTGCAGATGTTGTCGAGAAGTACAACAAGCACTCGCTCGACAAGATCGATGCTACATGTATCATGCTTGCTTCTATGACACTGAATCTGAAGCTTGAAAGCATGAGTCCATGGGCGCCTACTCTATCATGGTCCACACGAAGGAGCTTTATGCTTCTCGAGTCTCGCCAGACCGAGAGTACGAGGTCTCGAAGGCCCTGTTTAGTTGTAAGATGGCATCCGGGATCTTTGTGGGGTCACACGTGCTTAAAATGATCGGGTACATAGAGAGGCTTGGGAAAGCTGGGCCACAAGTTGGAGCGAGTTGAGTATTGACTTGATTACGCAATCTCTACCGACTCATTCTCGCAGATTTGTGATGAACTATCACATGAACAAGATAGATTGCTCTCTAGCGGAGTTATTGAACATGTTGAAAGCTGCCTTTGAAGGCCTTTGTAGGGAAGGAAAGCAAGTGTTCTTTGGTCACTTCAAGCAAGGGCAAGGCAAAAGCCCGAAAAAGTCCAAGAAGGCGCGAAGGCTGCACCTAAGCCAAGGCCTAAGATAGCAAAAGACAAATCCAAGGATGCTTGCTTCCATTGCGGTGAGACCGGACATTGGAGGAGAAACTGCAAGGGCTTCTTGAGTACCAAGAAGAAGCATTATGATGCTTCGACTTCAGGTATATTTATGATTGAGATCAACATTACTTCTTCTAAGTCTAACCACTGGGTATTAGATACTGGTTGTGGTTCTCATATTTGTACGAATATGCAGGCACTAAGAAGAACTAGAGATCTGAGGAAAGGAGAGGTGGACCTACGCGTTGGAAATGGAGCAAGTGTTGCTGCGCTGGCCGTAGGAGTTTATTTTCTTTCATTGCCCAGTGGGCTAGTACTAGAACTCAATAATCTGTTATTTTGTTCCGGCTCTTTACGAAGAGCATTATTTCTATTCTGCATTAGATGTTGATGGATTTTCTTTTACGTTTGAGAATAAATGTTGTTCTTTTTCACGTGATGGAATCTTTTATGGTACTGGCATACTTAGCAATGGTCTTTACATATTAGATATGAATGTTGACGTACTTAATATAAATAACAAGAAAGCCAAAACAAATGACTTGAATGAATCCTACTTATGGCATTGTAGACTTGGCCATATAAATAAGAATCGCATTTCCAAACTCCATAAAGATGGAATGTTGGATCAATTCGATTACGAATCATTTGATACATGCGAAGCTTGTTTACTTGGCAAGATGACAAAGTCACCTTTTAGTGGCAAAGGGATAAGATCCAATGAATTGCTTGAGCTTATACATACTGATGTGTGTGGCCCAATGTCAATTCAAGCCAAAGGAGGATACTCTTATTTTATCACTTTCACTGATGACCATTCTCGCTATGGTTATATATACTTAATGAAGTATAAATCTGAAGCCTTCGAAAAGTTCAAAGAATTCAGAAGTGAAGTGGAGAAACAACTAGGTAAGGAAATCAAAACACTTCGATCCGATCGAGGCGGAGAATACCTAGATGGAGAGTTTCAAGATTATTTGAAGGAGAATGGGATTCTACCTGAATGGACTCCTCCCGGAACGCCACAGATGAATGGCGTGTGCGAGAGGAGGAACCGCACCTTGTTAGACATGGTGCGATCCATGATGAGCTATGCGATTCTTCCAAAATCGTTTTGGGGTATGCTCACAGAAACCGCATCCTATACACTCGAACCGAGTTCCATCAAAGACGGTTGATTCTACACCATACGCGCGGTATGGGCCAAGAAGAAACCAAATCGGCATATCTTAAACCTTGGGGTTGTGTCGGCTTATGTGAAGCGGATGATGCACGACAAATTAGAGGCGAGATCCGACAAATGTCTGTTTGTGGGATATCACAGAAACTAGAGGATACCAATTTTACCACCACGAGGAACAAAAGGTGTTTGTTGCCGTGGGGTGGCCACTTTACGGAGAAAGAGTTTATTACGGATAGGGTCGGTGGGAGTAAGATTGATCTTGAAGAAATTCGAGAACCACTTACGGATAATGATCCGTTGATGGAAGTAGAGGAGACACCACATACAAATGTGGCGCCACCTCTACCGTGAGACACAATTGCACCTCGAAGATCCACTGAGGAGCGCCGTGGACACGAAAGGTACATGGCGTGTATCTCATGGAAGATGAGGACCCTAGAACTTATGAGGAGGTGCTATTAAGGCACGACAAAGAGAAATGGCTCAAGCCATGAATTACGAGATGGAATCCATAAAGGACAACCAAGTTTGGAACTTAGTTGATCCGCCTGAGGAATAGTTCCCATAGGGTGTAAATGGGTCTTTAAGAGAAAGACCGACATGGAATGATAACGTGACCACCTACAAGGCTAGGTTGGTGGCAAAGGTTATAAGCAAAGACAAGGAGTTGACTATGATGAAACCTTCTCGCTTGATTGCCATGTTAAAATCCATTAGAATTTTGCTCGCTATTGCGGCATACCATGATTACGAAATCTGGCGGATGGATGTGAAAGCGGCTTTCCTTAACGGGAACACATGCGAGGAAGTGTATATGACACGACTGAGGGTTTCACAACCAATGACGCCAGGATGGTGTGTAAAGCGCAAAGATCCATTTATGGATTAAAGCAAGCTTTCGGAGTTGGAATCTTCGCTTTGATGAGATAATCAAGCAGTTTGATTTCATCAAGAACGAAGATGAGCCCTGTGTTTACAAGAAGGTTAGTGGGAGTGCCATTTTGTTCCTAGTGCTTTATGTGGATGACATATCGCTCATGGGAATGATGTGCCTATGTTACAATCAGTCAAAGCTTGGTTATCCAAGAACTTCTCTATGAAGGACTTGGGTGAGGCGCCTATATTCGGGGAATAAAGATCTATAGAGATAGATCTAAAAGGTTGCTTGATGCATGCAATCCACTACATAGACAAGATCTTTGAAGAGATTCGACATGGAGCGACCCAAGAAAGGATTGCTGCCCATGTCACATGGGGTCTACTGCCCAAGGGAATGAGTCCTAAGACGAGAGGAGGAAAGGGCACAAATGAGTAAAGTCCCTTATGCTTCGGCAATCGGGTCTATCATGTATGCCATGTTATGCACAAGACCAGACGCCTCGTACCCTCTTAGTATGACTAGTAGGTACTTAGTCCAATCCAGTGATGGTCACTGGATTGTTGTCAAGAATATCCTTAAGTACTTGAGGCGCACTCAGGGATATGTTCCTGGTTTTCGGAATGATGATTTAGTATTACGAGGTTACACGGATGCGGTTTCAAACCGACAAGGATGACTTTAAGTCACAATCTGGATTTGTTTTCACGCTTAACGGCGGAGGCGGTGGTGGAAGAGTTCAAGCAGGAGACTATCGCGGACTCTACAACGGAATCGAATACATAGCGACCTCGGAGGCGGCAAAGGAAGCGATTTGGATAAAGAAGTTCATTCATCGAACTTGGTGTGGTTCCTCCATTGAAGGTCCGAGTACCTGCATCTTTGTGATAATAATGGAGCGATATCTCGATCAAAGGAACCAAGGTCTCATCGAAGTCCAAACATGTGCTACGGCGCTATCACTTGATTAGAGATAGTAGATAGAGGAGATGTAAAGATAGAGAAAGTCCACACGGATGATAACATAGCCGATCCGTTAACCAAGGCATTGTCTCAAGCTAAGCATGAGAAACATGTTCACTTGCACGGGCTTAGGCATATGGGTGATTGGCTTTAGGCCAAGTGGGAGATTGTTGGAAAGGTGTCCTAAACCCAATCGGGTCGGACCGGATCCGACCGGTCGGGTCATTTCTGATCTATTTAGTTCATGTAATAACTTTATTATGATTAATAAAAGCACTTATGTTATTATATATTGTTTGTCTTCATATTATTTGTTGTATATATATAGTAACGTCCCTAGTATCGAATCTGTGATAGAGAAACCATGATAGTGATTATGGTTGATGAGATCTCTAATCACTATAACAAGGTTGGTACTTAAATGTCTCTAGTCTTACATATTATCAAATGGGACATTGATAGTATAATCGAGACTAGCACGTATTGGATGTCTTCTACTTTTTAGAAGGTAGGGATAGATCTCGTCTATCGAAGTGTAGAGACACTTGGGTATGTGACGTGGGCGTGTATTAGAGAATGCGTCGTTAGGTGACCCACTTACATTAAGTGTCACACTATGTGGCGGTTGTGTAATTATCCTTTTGACCGGAGTCTTCATGGCATCACGGTGTGGATTGTCATGCTTTGACACTATTGAGATTTCTCCAACCACGGGCGATCATGCGGTAGTGATTGGGTATGATATTGAAGCATCGCGGAGTATACATGATTGGTCGTCCGGGAATCGCGTATCCTATGATTGGGATTGAATATCCGAAATGGCCTTCTTATAAGGAATGTCTAGCTCTCGAGAATCTTTGCAAAGTGGGAGTAAATGTGTTATTCGAGAGAGCATGATGTCAGATTGTAAGATACGATCGTCAATGTATTGACACTCGAGATACGATCGTATGGATATTATTATAGCGATAGGATTGTAAGTTACACGGTAATCGCTTCACATGAAAGGTAGTAGTCATTGCTTTTGACTCTTCCGATAATTGGGGTCACGGTGTGTTGCTAGACGCTATCCCGTGATCGTTAGGTATGAAGGGCATTTTAGTAAATTGCACTTTGTGTCTACGCCAACATATTCGGAAGCCTATCGGGTCACACACATATGAACATCGAGTCGGATTAAAATGCGGTTATAGTTGATAACCAAATAAGGAAAGTTTATCTCAGACTATAAAGGTTATAGTGGTAAATTAATATGGTGGTATTTATTTATTATGAATAAATAAAATACAAGATATTAATTATATATAAATTATATTAATTAAAGAATATTCCGGAAGTCAATTTATTGACTAAAAGGCGCCACTTTTGAGTGTATGAGATACACTTGGATTGTGCACTTTAATTAATAAATATTGCCATAATATTAATATAGGATATTAATTGATTTTGGAAAAAATAGATTTATGGTAATAAGATAATTATAATCAATATATGATATTGACAAAATATTATAATTAAAGAGATAAATCAATCTAATTGATTTTCCTTATTTTATTGGAAAAGGTTTTCTTCTCCTTCACACTACATGTGGGCGCCACTTGCTCTATAAAAGGAAGTGGGTGTCAAGCTCTTTTGTACAACACAATTGCAAGAGTTCATAATTCTTGTGTAAAATAGAGAGCTCTCCATAGTGAGTTTGTGAGGAAGAAAAGGTCGATCTAGCGCCGGAGTTTTTCCGATAGCAATCCAAGGAGGATTCCGCGAGGGGTTCGTGTGGATTAGCGATAGAGGCCGGACGCGTGGGCGGCTTGCGCGATTGAACTACTCTCCGTTGGCGGTCAAAGCGGCGATCTTGTAGATCATCTAAGGTATAACCGTCAAACTCATCGAACGTGTTTATTGCATTAAGCGAAGAACGATCTAAAAGGAAATCAAAATTTTAAATTCGGCATTGCGTTAAACTAGTGATTTTCTAACGACAATCATTCACGGAAGAAGCTACGTGGGAAGTCGAGGATGATATGATCAGTGAGTTGCCAGATTTTATGGACTTACCAGGCATGTTCTAAGTTTCGAGGATGAAACTCCTTTAAGGGGAAGAATGTAATATTCCGATTTTTGGAAAAAGGCGGGCGTGTCTTTTTAAAGCGAAATATTGGGTTGGTTCCTTTTATTTGGAGTTTAAATAATTGGATATTTATATATATAATTTTTAAGATAATTATGTATATAATAAAAGAGATTTTCCGATTTTATAATAGAAAAGGGATTTAATTGGGATTAACTATATAAGGGATCTATTATACACATTAATCTCATAACCTAGATCTTTATTCACAAAAAGGGAGCGACCGATATTCTTTTATGCGTGTGTGAGCATAACTTTGGGTGAAGGATTTCTCATCGGTTTCGAGTCAATTCTCAATCATTTTCGGATCGAGTGGTGTGCCGGAATCGTCGTGAGTGAGAGCGTTGATTCAACACCAAAAAGTTGAAGTTTTGTAAGGTATGTTTATGCCCAAAAATCTGCTCTTTTGTCGAGTTTGATGGGTTCAAACTCATATCTTTTCGTGAGTTTATCGTTTAAGAAGCGTGTAATCGAATCTAATCAAGGTTTGGATTTATCACACATGTTTCTTGCAGAAAGAGAGACTTTTTTTCTGCTTTGTTTTATTGAGCTTTTTCTTTGTTGGTTTTTCTTTGTTAAACAAGTAAGAAGCTCTTCCTACAATCTAATTATGGTGGAAGTAGTTAGATCAAGATTTAAGATGTTGTGGTGCAAGAAAGATGTATCTTTTGATTGGTTAATGATCTAGATGATATGATACGGTTAGATATGCGTTTAGGCGTTTTATGCGTGTTAAAGTTCTTCTTTGTTTGTGTTATAATCGGATTAGAAATCGAGTTTGAAGATTTGGGGTTTTGGGAAAACGCAGTGGACGGGCGTTTGCGAAGTGGACGGGCGCCTCAAAGCTTTAAACTCAAACGGGCGTTTGCCTTTAAGCGGATGGGCGTTTGAGGAGTGATTTACATACTGAGTTGTAGCGTTTTTAGGTGGACGGGCGCCCGATTATAGTGGACGGACGCCCACCCCCCCGAACGGACGTCCATAGGGTTGGACGGGCGTCCAATAGGGTTTAAACGAGCGTTTAGGGTTTCAGACGGGTGTTTGATCGGTTTACCTTGTTTTATTGTTCTTAATCGATTCAGTTTAGTTCAGGCTTCAATGTTATGTTATTTATTGGTTTGAGCTTTTAATTATGATGTAATAAGATTAATTAAAAAATTGAACTAGCTTCGATTGTACTTCTGATGCGTTCAGTTAAAACACCGAATGTACTCTTAAAGGGAGTTGAAGTTCGGATCCGTCGGAAGGGCATGAAAGGGCTTGTGCTTTGGTGAACTAGAGTTCATCAATGTCGTGTATTTGCTAGGACTTGTCCGTGTCTAGTGGTCTAAATGCGAGTAGGAGATGTGAGGAGCTTACTTGAAAACACTAGGGATGGCTAGTTAATTCACATCAATACTTACATATGTGTAGTGAAAGATAAAGCATCATCTATTCTCGGTTAGACTTTATTCCATATCGGCGATGTGATACGTTCATAAAGGTGGACAACACTGCTTTGGCCTTAAGCGGTGAAGGGTAGTGGAGGAAATCCATCGGACGATACGCATACCGGGAGACCCGGAGCTAATCGGTGCTAATCACCGTTAGTTAGCAAATATATCTTGGTGATGAGCGCCATGCGCGATGTCCTTGAGTAATGACGCAACAAAGATAAGCTAAGTAGAACGTATAGTCATGACATGTTGATGGACATGAAGTGAACCACTAGGTTGAGTCGTTTTCATCAAGATAATCTATTAATAACAAACCTTAATTAAATTGTAGCTTCTACTTCTTACTATGTACATTGTACTTACCTCAAATGCATGTTTATTTATGTGTTTGGGGGAGAGAAGACGAACAGGTTGGTGATGGTTTCGAGGAGGACTTTGATGACGACGTTTGAAGACGCCGAAGTTGAAGACTCTTATTTATTTTTGTTCCCTTCATTTATGCTATTTCATAGACTTGGATTAGTTGGATGTAATAGTTATCTTAGTAGCATTGGATTTCGTTAATTTCTTTTGAATGTAATAAGCATTACATTTTCTTTCTACCTTTAGTGATTCCTATTCTTTAATGTTTGGAAAAAAATTACCCGAGTCTTTTGCTTCCGTTTGCTTTATTTGATACGACGTAGTAGAGGCTTACGTGTAATGTTATTTATTTAATGTTATGCGTGCCGAACGTTTCGATTTCCGGATAAGGACTCGGTGTCCGGAAACGGGGCGTTACAAATATAACACGTTTTCAACACGAGTTTTTGCCAATTGAGTGTTTTAACGGTCGGATTTTTAATGTCAGAACTCGTCTACTGTCTCATTTTATTCTCATGTTTCTTTTTCGTCTTCAGTTGGTAGAGAGATTCATGGTTCGTTTGCTAGTACTATAATCAAATCTCTTGGAGAGATTTCAGAAATCATTAAAAGAAAAGGCCCTTGTTTGCTGTTGCAAAAAAAGAAAAAGGCCCTTGTTTGAATTTCTTAATACTTCTTGTTTTTCCATGGAGATGGATATGAGCGTCGGGAGATTTTTTTTTTCTTTTCTCCTTGCCTCGTTGTTTCCGTCGCTCCGAGAGAATTGATATTCACATATCTCTTTGTTGAAGATAGTATAGAAAAGGATTAATTAATTCAAACATTTGTATTTTTAGTATTATATATTTTTGATATTTATCATATACTTGTTGGTCAAGTTATATGTGGCTATGTATATATCGATGTAAACACATTATTATTCAATGAAAAGTATTTGATTTACTTTACAATATGGTAGCAAAGCCAGGTTGTTCCTCTCTCAAAAACATTACGTTAAATCGCCTCTAGCAGAAAAAAGAAAAAAAAAACCTAGTCTTCAGCTTCTTCGTTCAGGCCCTCCCCCATAACCATGTCCGGCGTGACTGATACAACCACTTCCTCTTCTTCCTCTTATCCCTCCTTCACTCCCCCCTCTTCGATTCATAGCTCCAAACTTACCCGGAACAATTATCATCTATGGCGGGCTCAAATCCTCCCGTATCTTCGCGCCAAGGTGTGTATGGTTTTATTGACGAAAACATCCCTCCTCCGGCCGCCACCATCACCAGTTCAGCCAGTGTTGACTCCCCTAATCCAGTTTATGCTGAATGGAGCAAAAACGACAATCTTATTCTCAGCATGATCACATCCTCTTTATCTGACTATGTTTTAATGCACGTTTACTCATGTTCATCCTTATCGGAAATCTAGAACTCTCTTCAAGAATCCTTTGCCTCTGCTAGTCCATCTAAACTTGTACAACTGTGCACAAAATCAGCCTCGACTCGAAAACAGGAACCCTCGGCTGCAGATTACTACTTCAAACTGAAAAGGATTGCCGACGATCTAGCCCTCGCCGGTCACCCGCTCTCCGACGATGATTTCATCGCCTATTTACTTGTAGGTCATGGTCCCGACTATGATGCCCTCGTTACTATGATTGGCTCTCGCTCCTCTGTCACTATTGAGGAGGTATATTCGCAGCTTCTCACAGGCGAGTCTCAGCTCAATCAGCACCGGCCTGCTCCAACTCCGTCTACTCCGACCAGCTCATCCCCCTCCATCACTGCTGCTGCAAATTTCACTACCTCGTCTCGCCAATCTCAGCCTTCTCGTGGACGTGGTTCAAACAACTATCGAGGACGGGGGCGAGGCTGAGGTCGTGACGGGCCTCGTCCCCCTTACAACCCTGATTCCGCTCCAACCTGTCAAATTTGCAGCCGTGTAGGCCACTCCGCTTCAGCATGCCATTACCGCTACACCCTCCCCCGCAGCCCAATCCCCGCCCTCCCTCCAACCCGCGACCACCTCCACCCCAGGCATATTATAATTATACGCAGCCCTACCCGTCCTCACCCACTTCTGATTGGATACCGGACACCGGCGCCACCCACCATATGACAAATGATTTCCAGAACCTCAATTTATCTTATGAACCATACGAGGGCCCTGACAAAGTTCATGTTGGTGGTGGTACAGGTTTGCAAATTTCTCATCTTGGTTCTTCCTCTATTTCTTCCCCTACTCATAACTATCTTTACATATTGTTTTAGTCACCCCCTCCCTTACACAAAATTTACTCTCTGTACGTCAGTTTGCTCATGATAATTCTGTCTATTTTTGTTTGTCCCAGAGAAGGGTAAAAGTATAGTCAGGGGGGTTGAATAACTATACTGGAGATTCAAAAACATTTCTCAATATAAAAGCTTTTGGGCAGCGGATAAGTCCCTTCTTTTAATGCTATTTCAAAGTAGGATATGCACACACGGAGTATGAAATATGCAGTAAGTAAGTACAGTAAAGTAAAGTGCTGAAAGTAAACTGACACTAAGGCTTATAGTGGTTCAGGGTGGTGTAATCCCTTAATCTACTCTTCTCCTGTGATGATTGGAGGAATTCACTATTGTCTTTCACCAATACAATAGTAAGATTGTCCTTGGCTACACAAGCTTCACAATCTACAAGACTATCACTCCCTTGCTTCAAAAGCTTCAGTGACTCAGTCTTCAACACTGCTCCTTGGGAACAAACCCTTCAGCAGCTATCACAAATACAACTCCCTCTCAGATGGCTCTGATTCAGTTCCTTGACTGGTGTGAATTGGATTCACAGATTCAGTTGATCAATCTCAGTACTTGATGTGGAATTTAGCTCTATTGTTGAGTTGATCTCTAGATGTATCCTTTAAGCTCAGATAGAAGGCTTTTCAAATTGACAGAGTTTCTCTTTGTTCTTATGTAATTCAATTGTTGTTTTTCATGTCTGTCAATGCCTTCTATTCTTTGATAATCCTTGTTTGAATTTCCGTCCGTTGGCTGTTTAATGTGGGGAATAATCCTCAATTTAATTCTTGATTCCCCCTTAATTATGTTCTCCTTGATTTCAGTGATCTAGATTTTCTTCAAACGTTCATCATAAAATCCGTCTCTGATTGATTCGTGATTGATTATGCATTTAATGCTTGATCCTCTGAATCTTCCTTAACTTTTCACGTTCTGAATAAGTACGGATAATATACCTTACTCAGTTGTTCCTTTACTTGGCTGTTAATTGAACGGTTGAGTGTTCTTGCTGACTTAGCTAATAAATTCTTCTTTCACTGCTTTTTCTTTACTCGGCCGGTAGTCAGTTCACTTTTCCGGTTCAC
The DNA here is from genome assembly GCA_026214975.1 of Gentiana macrophylla. Taxonomy (NCBI): domain Eukaryota; kingdom Viridiplantae; phylum Streptophyta; class Magnoliopsida; order Gentianales; family Gentianaceae; genus Gentiana; species Gentiana macrophylla. The sequence goes on along the minus strand of CM047809.1, from coordinate 84,330,732 downwards.
TGCTTTCTTGATTTCTTTGAGTTTACAAGAGTCCTTGTACTTCATTGATCCTTGATTTGAGTGAGATCAGTGTACATCATATTTAAACAATGAATTTCAACACTTGAAATATAACTTAGACTTATCCAAGGTCATCACAGACTTCCCTGGTTATAAATCAGACCAATATGTCTTCATGCTCTACTGGTACTTGGCTGCTTCTGATCTACCGGATTTATGTTTTACTTTACCATCCTACCAACTAGTACAATACTTGTCTGACTCAACTTATACAACATGTCAGACTCTAAATAAAGACTTATACAATGATTCTTAACTTATTTCAGGCTTGCTATAACAGCTAGTATGGCCATCATCAAAACATAATAAAAGTTTCCTTAAAATTCCCCCTTTTTGATGATGCCAATACCCTCATAAGCATGTATATAAGTATGCAAAATTTTCATATAATAACATAATAAGACTTAGAAATTTTATTCATCTATCAAGGGCAATATCATTCAAAACATTCAAAGGCAAAAAAGAGTCATTGAAGGGCTGCTACTTCTTTTCTTCAAACATGATGCCCTTGCCTTTGATGCCCTTGCCCTTGTCTGTTAGGCTTTCCTTCTTTTTGGAGCTTTCAGGCATACTGCTCTTTTCTTCAAACCTGATGCCCTTGCCTTTGATTCCCTTACCCTTGTCTGTTGGGCTTTCTTTCTTTTTGGAGCTTTCAGGCTTACTGCTTCCTTCCCCCTTTTTGGCAGCACCATACCATTCTTCCAGAATTTTATTGGTTGCCCAGATACTTGTAGGAGGGTGTCGAGTTGCTCCCCTAGGTAATTCATGATCTCATCCACGTGTTGGATTTGCTGTGTATGCTCATTCAAAGTGTCCACCAGGGGTTTTAGTTTGTCCTCAAGCACTCAGCCAGATGCTTAAAATTTGATTGGATATGATGGGGAATTAAAAACTGCAGGTTGCAGAGTAAGTTCCCTTGCTTCTCCATCACTTCATCCTGAACTTTGATGTGGCTGATCAGAGCCTCAATTTTATGGTTCATGGAGGTTGCATCACTCCATAGGGCAGTTTTGAGATTTTGCCTAATAATGTACTGCTTTTCCATATCCACAAAATGAGTGGATTGATATCCAGATTGAAAATTCTATCTTGATCTTCCTCTGCTGGTGCAGATGCATCAGCCTGCTCTCCTTCTTCTTTCTCTTCCTCTTCTTCCCGTTCTTCTTCCTTTTCTTCTTCTTTTTATTCTTCTTTTTCTTTAATTTCTTCAATATAATGATCAGAGTGAGATTGTTGAAATTCACTTGCATTTCTAAGTCCTTGTGAGGTCTGTCTTTCTTCTCCATGTGCTGGAGTCTCAGTTCCTTCTGCTGGTGTTCCCCCTTGATCAATGTTGGGGGTCCTTACAGGATCAGTGGAGTGAGTTTGGTCAGCTGGCTCACTCAGCTGTTGGTCACCTTTGCTGGCACTCCAGATGAGTACTTCCTGGAGTGTCAAGTCATCATAATCAGATAACTAAAACATTCTTGATCATCCTCAAGATGATCACCTTTCTGCTGTTTTGCTTCTTCTTCTTCTTCTTCTTCTTCTTCTTTTTCAGTACTCTCTTTTTCTTCCTCATTCTCTTCTTCTTTTGAAGGGGTAAGGTAGTATCCTTCTTCACCTTCTTGCAGATAGATCTCCTCTTCCACATTCTCCCTATCATCATTGATTTCAAGAGGGCTATCCTTATTAATGGGTAGACTCTCTTGTGGTACATGGACTGTTTGGGATCTGGTCCTTCTAGCAATCTCTGACTTGCTGCTTTCAAGTTGCTTTTTTTTTTTGCTTCCAGTTGTGGGTTGTGGTTTCTGGGAGGCCTTAACATAGGTAAACATCACCTTGGCCTTGTGCAGTGGATGCACATAGATGGGTTTTACTTTTACTTGGTCGAATAGATGTTGCAGGGGAATCCCATATGATTTCCTTTCCTAGAAATCACCTTTCTTTTGCAGGTTTTTGCTTGGTGCCGTAATTTCTAGATCAATTTCCTTTTGAATTTGATCCTTCAATTTGTTGAAGATAAACTGTGACCAGTTAAAAGGAATACCTTAGTAGATGATAGCCATCAATTTGACTCTGAGCTCTGTCATGTTCTCCATGGAGCCTTTTTCCCTTCAATGTTCCTTGTTATTATAGGAGAAAACTCAGCAAAAGGACGTTTGAGTGCTGATCTTGGGAAGTTGTATTTCTTGCTATGCCTTTTGGGGTTCTTGGCTATTTCAGTCCAGAATGCATTGATGTCGATTTGCATTTTCTTCACATCGACGGGACCAGTGTTAGAGAGATTTAGGAATCTGTTGAGGAGACCATGGGTGATATCTACTTCTTTTCCAAGCATTGTACTCACGATGCAATCTGGGTCACTTTTCTTTTTGCTGGGCACACATTTTGCATTTTTCCAGAATGCAATTAAGGTCTCATAGCATATTCCTGTGACTGGGGGGTTCAGGAATGTCATCAGTCCCAGATTTATGCAACCATCAACTAATCTTTAGGCTTGTGAGTCATGTTCACAGAAAGGTAGATAATGCTCAGGTCAGAAAAATGATCCTGTGATGATCGACTTTTCATAGTATTTTTCTATTAGAGAGATTGAAGAAGATGATGCCAATGTTTTGAAGTGTTTGAGATTTTGGAAAAGCTTTGATTTTCAGAGAAAAATAGGGTTTATGAATTGCAATAGCGTAAAAAATTTCTGAAAAACTCTAAGTGTTGTTTATATAGGAGAATTTTGGGTAGTGTGAATGCGGTTTGAATATGAAAGGATTTGGTGGAGTAATGGCATGATTTTATGTATATAAATCACGGTATTTGAGTGTAGTGGGGGAGTGGATTGAGGTATGTAATGATAAATCCTGGGAAATGAGGCATTGCCGTCATACCTTGATGCAAAAATAACTTCCACGATTACAATATAAAATCCATATGTGTAATCTTCCATAAGATTATTCTCCATAAATCAACTGATTTTCCACATGTATAAAGTTGATTTTGTTCACACTTCACTTTGCTGTTTTCTTCAAGAAATTTATCAGTGGAGTAACTTGGCTGGTCACTAGGCCACTGTAGTGACTTCTTTACTGAGCTGTTGTACAAAAATGTTCCTAACAATCAGTGAAGGAACTTCACTGGGTACTAGTGCCTTACCTACCAAGTGAGCGCACCCGAAATGCAAAGGTTCAGTCAGCTAGTAAAGTCACTTAGCTGATTACTCTAGTTAGCTGCTCCTTATAACTTAATCAATTTCAATCATTCCCAACTCAGTTCTTAATTTACAAAATCTTTCATGACTGAGTGGTTTTGTGAAAATATCGGCCAATTGATCTTCAGTTGGTATATATCTCAAGATTACATCTCATTTTTCCACATGTTCTCTGATAAAGTGATGTCTCACATCAATATGCTTTGTTCTTGAGTGTAATACTGGATTCTCAGTAATAGATATGGCACTGGTGTTGTCACACATAATTGGAATTGTCTTTTCCTCCATTCCATAGTCCCTTAGCTGTTGTCTGATCCATAACACTTGTGCACAATAGCTACCTGCTGCTATATATTATGTTTCAGCTGTTGAAGTGGATATAGAATTTTGCTTTTTGCTAAACCATGATACTAGTCTGCTGCCTAGATTTGACAAGTTCTAGAAGTGCTTTTTCTATCAATCTTGCATCCAGCATAGTCTGAGTGTGAATATGATATCAACTTGAATCCTCTATCTTTTGGATACCAAATTCCTACATTGATTGTTTACTTCAAATATTTGATGATTCTCTTAGCTGTTAGTAAGTGAGATTCCTTTGGTTGAGCTTGGAATCTTGCACAAACTCCTACTGCAAATGCAATATCAGGTCTGCTTGCAGTTAAGTAGAGTAGAGATCCAAAAATTCCTCTATATAACTTTTGATCAACATCTTTTCCAATTTCACCCTTCCCAAGAGTGACTCTTGCACACATTGGTGTATTTGTTGTGCCATTTGTATCCATACCATATTTGTGTATCAAGTCTTTTGTATACTTGGCTTGATTGATAAAGATGCCATCCTTCATTTGTTTCACTTGTAAACCAAGTAAGTAATTGAGCTCTCCTATCATTCTCATTTGAAATTTGCTCTTCATCAGATTTGCAAATTTCTCACACAGCTTCTCATCTTCTGATCCAAAGATGATGTCATCAACATAAATCTAAACTAAGAAAGTGCTTGTTCATTCTTCTAGCTTGAAAAGAGTTTTGTCAATAGTTCCTTTGTTGAATCAATTGTTGATTAAGAATTGTGACAGTGTCTCATACCAGGCTCTGGGTGCCTGTTTGAGTCCATATAGTGTCTTTTTGAGCTTGTACACTTTATCTTCCTTTCTTTTGAGTTGGAAATCAGGAGGCTGTTCCAAAATCCATTCAGAAATGCACTCTTGACATTCATTTGATAAACTTTGAAATCTTTATGTGCTGCAAAAGCTAGAAAGAGTTTGATTGCTTCCAATCTTGCTATTGGTGCAAAGGTTTCATCATAGTCTATTCCTTCTGCTTGAGAGTAGCCTTTTTGCAACTAGACTTGCTTTGTTTCTGACAACTGTTCCTTGCTCATCCATCTTGTTTCTGAAAACCCATTTTGTTCCAATAATGATTGCCATATCTAGTCTGTCAACAAGTTCCCAGACCTCATTTCTCTCAAATTCATTGAGTTCTTCTTGCATGGAAGTGATCCAATCAGCATCTTGAATTGCGTCATCTATAGTTTTGGGTTCCACCTGTGATAGAAAACAAGTTAGCATATTCTCCAGTTGTCTTCTGGTTCTAACTCCTGTATGAACATCTCCAATAACTTGTTCTTCAGGATGATCTCCCAGCCAGTTCAAATCAAGTTGAAGTTGCTCTTGTATTGGTTCTTTAGCAACTTCAGCTTGTGTATCAACTTCATGATCTTGTGTTGGTGCCTCTTGTGATGTATTGACTGGTGCATCATCTTGATTGCCAAAGATGTGTTCCAAGATTGTAGCTAGGACTGTTGTATTCACATAGACTTGTCCTTGTACAGCTTCTTCTTCAAGATTGTGTAAGGTTTCACCATTTGTGTTTGGTTCATCAAAGACTACATGAATTGATTCTTCAATTACCAAGGTTCTTTTGTTCATCACACTAAAAGCTTTACTGGTGTCTGAGTATCCCATGAAGATTGCTTCATCAGCTTTTTCATCAAAAGTATGTAGTTGATTCCTATTCACAACAAAAAATTTAGATACAAACATATGCAAATGTGAAATGTTAGGTTTTCTTCCATTCCAAATTTCATATGGTGTTGTTCCATGATGTTTGTTGATGATAGATTTATTTTGAGTATAGCATGTTGTATTTGCTACTTCAGCGCAAAATCTTTTTGGTAAGCTTGCTTCTGCTATCATGGTTCTAACTACTTCTTTGAGTGTCTTGATTCTTCTTTCTGCTACACCATTTTGTTGTGGAGTGCCTGCTGCTGATAGTTGATGTAGTCACCATTTTCTTCACAAAAAGATCTGATCACTTTATTTAGGAACTCTGTGCCTCTATCTGATCTATCTTGATGATCTTCAACTCCTTTTCATTCTGTATCCTCCTCAACAAATCTAGTAGCTTTTTGAGTTTCTCTATTTTCTTGGTAATGAAAATGGTCCAAGTGAATTTGGAAAAGTCATCCACCACCACTAGAGTGTACTTTTTTCCACTTACACTCACTGGTGTGACTGGTCCAAAAAGATCCATATGCAAAATATGTAAGATCCTTGTTGTTGATTGATAAGGCTTTGACTTTAAGGAGCTTTTGATCTGCTTCCCTTTTTAACATGCATCACATAGACTTTCCTTTTGAATGTGATCTCTGGAAGGCCTTCAACTAGCTTGTCTTTGACAATTTGTTGATAGTCTTGAAATTTAGATGGTTCAGTCTTCTATGCCAAATCCAGTTGATTGATTGCTTATTTTTGACAAGCAAACAGGTTTCAGCTTTTGCTGTCTTCCAATCCACCACATACATGTTGTCTTCTCTTTTTCCTGCAAGTACAACTGTGTTGGTTCGGCTGTGAATCACCTTGCATCCTCTTTGTTGAAATGCACATTGTAGCCTTTGTCACAGAATTGACTGATGCTTAGGAGATTGAAATTCAATCCTTTAACAGCTACATTCTGAATCCTCAAATTGTTCTTGAACATTATGCCTTCCCCCTTAATTTGCCGGGGTTTTCTTTGCCTCCAAATGTAAATTTGGGTCCATCAAGAGCTGTAAAGTCAGTCAGCCATCCTTTATTCCCTGTCATGTGTCTAGAACATCCACTGTCTATGTACCAGACATCCTACAAAATAAATTAAGTATGTTTAGGTACCCAATCTTGTTTGGGTCCATACCTGTTAGCAGTCATGCCTCTCATTCCAAGTGTATATCCAAAGGATCTTCTTCTTGGATAGTTGAAATCATCCACTTCATATATGTAAGGCATGCCAGAATAATTTCTTGAAATCATTATGATACAATTCTCTAATTTTTGGTGCATTTGCATCCTTTTTACTCTCCAAAATGCCGGAGGAAACTTATTTTCACATTGCTTCTTGTGTCCAGGAACATGCCTTGGTTGGCTTTTCCTAAACACATGGTGCATAGCATGAAATGGTTCCTTCTTGTATTTTGGGGTTGCAACATTGCAATCATCCTCTAAGGGGTAAAGTCTTCCCTTACCTTTCAGTAAGCCTTTGCCTTTAATTGGCTAGTTTGATGATTTACTCTGTTGTGTCACTACACTAGGTTTTGACTTCACCGGTGCAGGATGAGTAGTTGAAACTACGGTATTTCCTTGTCTGAACTTTGGTCCAGTTTTGGTCCTTGATTCAGATTTGGATTTACCATTGTTTCTACTTTCATATTGACTGGTGTAGGCAAGACCTGATCTGGATCCAAACCTTTTTGGGGGTTTGTAAGCTGGTGCATTAAATGGTGTAGTGGTGCTTTTAACTGGTAGGGAGATTTTCTCAGCTGGTCTGTCAACATCATATGAGTGATCATCTGCTGCTTGTTGATCAGTTGAGTTTACTTCCTTACTAGTTGCTTCGGCTTTCATTCCATCCAGTTCTTCTTTTGATCTTTTATTTTCCTCTCTCAGATTCTCACATTCTTGTTCCAGAATTTCATGATTTGTTTGAATTTCTTCAAATTACTCATGAGATTTTGAATTAGGTTTGCAGAATCTAAAGGGAGAATAGAAGATTGTACAGTGTCAGATGTGGATGCATTTGTGAGTATGAACTAGATGTTACCCCTGTTTCATCAGTTTCCTTAGCCATAAGACATAGGTATGCCTTGTCATTGTCTGAGTTGTTGGATTCATCATCATCTGAATCATTATCAGATGATTCTTCATTCTTTTCACTACTGCTTCCAGCTTCAAGTTCCTTCTTGATCTTTCTCTTTTCTATTGTTTTGTACTTCTTCTTTTCCTCATCTTTGTCTGTTTCCTCAGGGCAATCTGCCTTTGAAATGTCCTTTCGTCTTGCAATTGAAACATCTGTATTCATCATCCTTTTTCTTCATGTCTTTGCTTGAGCTTGACTTCTTGTTTGATGATGAACTTCCTTTGAATTGTTTCTTCTTGCTAAACCTGTCAAAATGTTTAATCAATAAAGCAACTTGTTCTTTTAGCTCCTGTGTTTCTTTGATGCTTGTCTCTCGGCCCGTTTTGCTTTCTTTGGGGTGCAACTTGATCTGGCTGGCCTTGTGTGCCTCTACCGGTGCACTGTCTTCACTGTTTAACTCAAATTCATGAGCCTTTAATTGAGATATAAGAGTCAATGTATCAATATTTGCAAGATTTATTGTTCCTCTGAGTACTGATGTGATGATCTTCCATCTTTCACGTAGACCTCTCAAGATTTTCAGACAAAATTCCTTCTGTGGATATGTATGTCCAAGTTGTTGCAGTTCACTGATGATGCTTGAAAGTCTATTATCCATTTGATCAATGGATTCTCAAGTCTTCATTTTGAAGTTTTCAAATTCCTGTTTTGCAACAGAAAATTTGTTTTCTTTTATTGCCTCTGATCTTTCATTGATCAGTGCTAATTTATCTCACATCTCCTTTGACGTTTTGCAGTCTTTGATCCTCATGAACACATTACTGTCCAGAGTCTTTAAGATCATGTCTTTTGCAACAAAATCGAGATTTGCTCTTCTTCTATCATCCTTGGTCCAATCTTTCTTAGATTTATCTATTTCCTTTCCTTGATCTGCTCCTGTGGCTATCACAATCATGATCATGATTGGGCCATCATTGATAACATCCAGCATCTCCTCATGAGTTGCTACAAGATGAGATAGTATTCTTATTTTATATTCATCAAAATTATTAACATTGAATACAAGTACTTTAGACATGAAATTTGAGGAATCCATAAGTACAAATAAGTGATATATTTAGAAAGCACATATTTGAAAACTACTTTGAAAATATGTGATCTCCTTGTTACTAGAAATCAGATCTGAACAGATTTTGATACTAGGAACACTGCTCCGATACCAATTGTTGGTCCCAGAGAAGGGTAAAAGTATAGTCAAAGAGGGGGTGAATGACTATACTGGAGTTTCAAAAACTTTTCTCAATATAAAAGCTTTTGGGCAGCGGATAAGTCCCTTCTTTTAATGTTATTTCAAAGTAGGATATGCACACATGGAGTATGAAATATGCAGTAAGTAAGTGCAGTAAAGTAAAGTGCTGAAAGTAAATTGACACAAATGGTTATAGTGGTTCAGGGTGGTGTAATCCCTTAATCCACTCTTCTCATGTGATGATTGGATGAATTCACTATTGTCTTTCACCCATACAATAGTAATATTGTCCTTGGCTACACAAGCTTCACAATTTACAAGAATATCACTCCTTGGCTTCAAAAGCTTCAGTGACTCAGTCTTCAACACTGCTCATTGGGAACGAATCCTTCAGTAGCTATCACAAGCACAACTCTTTCTCAGATGGCTCTGATTCAGTTGCTTGACTGGTGTGAATTGGATTCACAGATTCAGTTGATCAATCTCAGTACTTGATGTGGAATTTAGCTTTGATTGCTGAGTTGATCTCTAGATGTATCCTTTAAGTTTAGATAGAAGGCTTTTCAAATTGACAGAGTTTCTCCTTGTTCTTATGTAATTCAATCGTTGTTTTTCCTGTCTGTCAATGCCTTCTATTTATAGCCTTGATAATCATTGATTTGAATTTCCGTCCGTTGGCTGTTTAATGTGGGGAATAATCCTTGATTTAATTCTTGATTCCCCCCTAATTATGTTCTCCTTGATTTCAGTGATCCAGATTTTCTTCAAACGTTCATCATAAAATCCGTCTCTGATCGATTGCTGATTGATTATGCATTTAATGCTTGATCCTCTGAATCTTCCTTAACTTTTCACGTTCTGAATAAGTATGGATAATATACCTTACTCAGCTGTTCCTTTACTTGGCTGTTAATTGAACGGTTGAGTGTTCCTGCTGACTTAGTTGATAAACTCTTCCTTCACTGACTTTTTCTTTACTCGGCCGGTAGTCAGTTCACTTTGCCGGTTCACTGCTTTCTTGATTTCTTTGAGTTTACAAGAGTCCTTCTACTTCATTGATCCTTGATTTGAGTGATATCAGTGTACACCATATTTAAACAATGAATTTCATCACTTGAAATATAACTTAGACTTATCCAAGGTCATCACAGACTTCCCTGGTTATAAGTCAGACCAATATGTCTTCATGCTCTTCTGCTGGTACTTGGCTGATTCTGCTCTGTCGGATTTCTGTTTTACTTTGCCATCCTACCAACTAGTACAATATTTGTCCGACTCAACTTATACAACATGTCAGACTCTAAATAAAGACTTATACAGAGATTTCTAACTTATTTCAGGCTTGCTATAACAGCTAGTATGGCCATCATCAAAACATAATAAAAGGTTCCCAAATTTTTTGAGTTTCATAACAATTACTTTCTTGTGAATGACTACTCGGGTCACTTCCATCATAGGGGATTTGTCAAAGATGGTCTCTACCGCTTCTCTCCCATTTTCCGTAATACTCCCATTCAAGCCCTTGCTGCCGCCTCTAGTTCTTCCTCCATTTGGCACCAACCTCTCAGACACTGTTCCTTTCCTGTTCTCCGTCAAGTTTTTGGTCGTTTATCTATTAGTTTATCCAATAAAGCACCCTCCGTTGTGTGTGCACCGTGTCAGTTAGCTAAGAGTCATCGTCAAAGTTTACATGTGTCTGAATTTACTTCTTCTGCACCGCTTGATTTAATTTATTCTGATGTTTGGGGTCCATGTATTGAATCTTCTATTTACGGATCTCGTTACTATGTTAGTTTTATGGATGATTTTACAAAGTTTTTATAGATTTTCCCTTAAAGAGTAAATCTGATGTTGAATCTGTGTTTCGTGATTTTCTCACTATGATTGAGCGGTAATTTAAGACAAAACTTAAGAGTTTACAAACTGACTGGGGTGGCGAATACCTCCATCTCACCCAATATATTACCTCTCTCGGTATCATCCACCGCCGTTCCTGTCCACACACTCACGAACAAGCCGGCGCCATCGAAAGGCGTCACCGCCAAATCGTAGAAGTCGGACTCACCCTTCTCGCTCAGTCCATTCTTCCCTCACTTACTGGGAAGATGCCTTTGTCTCCACTATTTACATAATCAATCGCCTCCCTACCCCAGTCCTCCATGAAAAATCCTCGTACGAGATGGTCTTTGGACGCGTGCCTGATTACTCATTCCTTAAAGTGTTCGGGTGTGCATGCTGGCCTCACCTTCGCCCATACAATAATTATAAAACTGACTTCAGATCCAAATCCTGCATCTTCCTTGGACACATTCCATACCATCACGGCAACAAATGCCTTGATCTCTCATCCGATCGTGTTTACATTGCTCGTCACGTTGTCTTTGATGAAACAACCTTTCCTTACATTCCCTCGAGCACCCCTATAGTCCTGAATCTTATCACTGTTCCCTTACAGGCCACAATTCTCCCAAACCCGGCCCCTCCCGCTCCTTCCCCACCTCAGGCCTACCCACCATCTCCCCCGGACCCCTCTCCTTCACCATTTCCGGCCCCACCCACTCTGGCCAGTGCTCCTCCATCATCCCCTCGTGATCCTCCTCCAATACATCCTGTGGTTTCCCACACCAAAACAAACTCCTTTAAACAAACTCAAAAGTCCGATTATATTCGATATCCGCTTCCCCGAGCTTTTCTTAACTCCACTACCTCATCCGACCTGACCTCTTACACTGAAGCCTCCAAGCACCGCATTTGGCGTAATGCTATGAGAGAGGAAATCAATACTCTTTTACGTACTAATACTTGGGATCTTATGCCCTTTCAGTCTTATATGAATGTTATAGGTATTGTTAGGAACATTTTATCTTGTTTTGATGATGGCCATACTAGCTGTTATAGCAAGCCTGAAATAAGTTAGAATTCTCTGTATAAGTCCTTACTTAGAGTCTGACATGTTGTACAAGTTGAGTCAGACAAGTATTGTACTAGTTGGTAGGACGGCAAAGCAAAACAGCTTATTCGGCAGAGAGTGAAGCCACCAAGCACCCAGCAGAGAAGCAATGCAGATATTAAAGGTCTGACTTGTAACCAAGGAAGTCTGTGATGACCTTGGACAAGTCTAAGTTATACTACAAGTGATGTACATTAATATTCGAATATGGTGTACACTGATCACACCCCAATCTAAGATCAGTGAAGGTCTGACTTGTAACCAAGGAAGTCTGTGATGACCTTGGACAAGTCTAAGTTATACTACAAGTGATGTACATTAATATTCGAATATGGTGTACACTGATCTCACCCCAATCTAAGATCAGTGAAGTACAAAATTCTCCTTCAACTGAAGCAAAGAAGAAAACTGTGAATCGGAAAAGTAAACTGACTTTCGGCTGAGTGAAGACAAAACGGCGAAGGAAGACCTAAATCGGCTAAGTCAGAAGGATCGCTCGACCGTTCTGAAAACGGCGAAGTAACACTTACCAGATTAGATTTAGTATACGTTGAAGATTCAGAAGATCATGCATTAAATGCACAATCAATAGAGGATCAATCAAGGACGGATTTTCTGATATACGTTTGAAGAAAGAATCTGATCACTGAAATCAAGGAGAATGCAATTAAGGGGAAATCAAGAATAAAATCAAGGATTATTCCCTCATTAATATAGCCAACGGACGGAATTTCAAAATCAAGGTTATTCAAGGCTATAAATAGAAGGCATTGACAGACAGAGAAGTGTATCGAACTGAATATAAAAATCAAGTGAAAACTCTGTCAATTTGAAAAGCCTTCTCTCTGAACTTACAAGGAAACATCTAGTTATCAACTCAGACATCAGAGCTACAAAGTCATACTCAGCATTGAGATTGATCAAGCAAGTTTGTGAATCACATTCTTTTCAAAGTAAAACAACTGAATCAGAGGCAATCTGAGAAGGAGTTGAACCTGTGATAGCTGTTGAAAGATTTTGATCTCAAGGAGCGAAAGAAGGAGATCGAATCATCAAGTCATTGCTGGTCAAGGAGTGATAGTCTTGTAGATTGTGAAGGTTGGGAAGCCAAGGACAATCATACTATTGTATCTGTGAAAACAATAGTGAATTCCTCCGATCATCACAGGAGAAGTGTGGATTAAGGGATTACACCACCCTGAACCACTATAAGCCTTGTGTCAATTTAATTTCTGCAATTTACTTTACTCCATTTATTTAATTTGCCTACCCCATAACTTATTCCTGTGATTGTCTAAACTGATTTGAAAACAACATAGTAAGAAGGGACTTATCCGCTGCCCAAAAGCTTTTAAGTAAAAGAAAAGTTTTTGAAACTCCACTATAGTCATTCACCCCCCCTCTAACTATAGTTTTACCCTTCTCTGGGACCAACAATTGGTATCGGAGCAGTGTTCCTAGTATCAGAACCTGTTCAGATCTAATTTCTGGTAACAAGGAGATCACATATTTTCAAAGTAGTTTTCAAATCTGCGTTTTCTATACATTTACATTTATATCTTCATTTGCACTGATGGATTCCTCAAACTTCTTGTCAAAAGTACCTGTTTTTAATGTTAATAATTTTGATGAATATAAAATAAGAATGATATCTCATCTTGCAGCAACTCATGAGGAGATGTTGGATGTAATTAATGATGGACCAATCACAATCACTACTGTGGTAGGCACATGAGCAGATCAAGGAAAGGAAATTGACAAACCTAAAAAGGATTGGACCAAGGATGACAGGAGAAGGGCAAACCTGGACTTTGTTGCAAAAGACATGATCTTGAAGACCCTAGATAGCAACATGTTCATGAGAATCAAAGACTGCAAAACAACAAAGGATATGTGGGACAAGCTATCATTGATAAATGAAGGATCTGAAGTAGTTAAAGAAAACAAATTATCTGTTGCAAAACGGAAGTTTGAAAACTTCAAAATGAAGACTGGTGAATCCATAGATCAAATGGACAACAGACTCTCAAGCATCATCGATGAATCGCAATGGCTTGGACACACATATCCCCAAAAAGAAGTATGCTTGAAGATCTTGAGAGGACTACGAAAGATGAAAGATCATAACATCCGTAATCGAGGAACAACAAATCTTGCAAGCACCGACACTCGGCTAATCGATGTCCCAATTAAAAGCTCATGAATTCGAATTGAACGGTGAAGATGGTGCTCCGGCAGAGACCCAAAACTCACCGTGACCGGTAGTAGCCTCAAAGAAAAAGTAACTTTGCCGATTACATCAAACAAAGAAACACATGAACTTAAAGAACAGGTAGCTTTATTGGTTAAACGCTTTGTGAGTTTAGCAAAAGAAGCCTCTTCAAAGGAAATTCATCATCAAACAAGAGGTCAAGCTCAAACAGAGACATGAAGAAGAAAGATGATGAATACGGATGCTTCAATCGCAACAAGAAAGGTCACTTCAAGGCGATTGTCCTCAAGAAAATGACAAAGATGATGAGAAGAAGAAATACAAAGCATTTGAAAAGAGAAAAAGCAAGAAGGCACTCAGGCGAGAATCCAACGGTGAGAAGAATGAAGAATCATCGATAATGATTAGGATGATAGTGATGAAGAAGACATTTGAAAAAAAGAGAAAGCATGCATATGCCTCATGACCAAAGAATTGGATGAAGATGAAAGTGATAGTTCGAGATAATTGAAGAAACAAGCCTATGTCTAATGGCTAAAGAATCGATGAATCGAGGTATCATCTAGCTCTTACTCTTCATCTAATACATCCACATCCGACTTCGCACAATCTTCTACTATCCCATTAGATACAAAGAGACTCTAGTCCAAAATCTCATGACTAAATTTGATGAAATTGAAAAGAATCATGAAATTCGGAAATGGAATGCAAGGATCTAAGAAAAGAAAATAAGAGATTAAAGAAAGAATGGATAAAGAAAAATTTGAATTAACTAGTAAGGAGACCTACTTAAATGATCAACAAAAGCGATGATCATACATCCGTTATTGTGTGATCGATTAAGAAAATCTCTCACCAATAAATGTAACCACTTTGCACCACTAAAGGCACGACTTACAAACCCTCAAAAGGTTTGGATCCAGATCCGTCTTGGCTACAGTTAGGATGAAAGTAGGAATAATGGTCAACACAATTCTAAATTCAGGACCATTAATGGACCAAAATTTAGAAAGGGACATACCATAATTCCAACAGATCATCCTGTTCCGGTGAAGTCAAAACCCAATGTAGTGAAACAGCAGAATAAATCCTCATTCCAGTCAATCAAGAACAACAACCATCTGAAAGGTAAAGGCAGACTTTACCCTTCAAAGGATGATTGGAATGTTGCACCTCCAAAATACAAGAGGAAACCATTCAACAAAATGCATCATGTGATTAAGAAAAACCAATCTGTTCCTAGACACTTGAAGCAAGAAAGGTTTCCTATTGCATATTGGAAAGTGAAGAAGGATGTAAATGCACCAAAAGGTGGAGAAAAGTATCGTAATACCTTCAAGCAAAAATATTAGAAGCTATTCTCGCCATGCCTTATACATATGAAGTTGATGACTTCAATTATCCAAAAGAAGACCTTTTGGATACACACTTGGTATGGGAGGCATGATTGCTATGCAGTATGGACCCAAGCAAGTGTTGGGTACCTAAACTTAATTAATCTATTTTGTAGGATGTCTAGTACATAGACAGTGGATGTCCCAGACACATGACAGGAAACAAGAAATGGCTCACTGACTTCATGGCTTTTGATGGACCCAAAGTCACATTTGGAGGCAAAGAAAACACTGGCAAGATTAAGGGGGAAGACATAATACTCAAGAACAATTTAAAGATTCAAAATGTGGCATATGTCAAGGGACTAAATTTCAATCTGATGAGCATCAGTCAATTTTGTGACAAGGGCTACAATGTGCACTTCAACAAAGAAGGATGCAAAGTGATTCAAAGCCAAACCAACACAGTGGTTCTTGCAGGTAAAAGACAAGACAACATGTATGTTGTGGGTGGAGAATGACCAAGGCGTAGAAACATGTCCTTTGGTCAAAAACAAACAATCTACATAATTTGGATTTGGCATGTAAGATTAAATCATCTGAATTTCAAGACCATCAACAAACTGTCAATGAACAAGTTAGTTGAAGGTTTGCTAGAGATGTGATGCATGTCAGAAAGGAAAACAGATCAAAAGTTCATTCAAGTCGAAGCCTTATCAATCTACAACAAGAGTTCTACATCCGTTACACATGGACTGTTTGGACCACCACACCGAGAAGTGTGAGTGGTAAGAAATACACCCTTGTAGTGGTGGATGACTTCTCAAAGTACACTGGACCATTTTCATGAACAAAAGAAAGAGACACTCAAAAGCTTCCAGATTTGGTTGAGAAGACTCCAAAATGAGAAAGAACTAAAGATCATAAAGATCGGATCAGATTGAGGCACCGAATTTCTAAATGAAATCATCGTAACCTCTTTGTGAAGAAAATGGAGTACTACATCAACTATCTGCAGCAGCACTCCACAACAAAATGGTGTAGCAGAAAGAAGGAAAGAACTCTCAAAGAAGCGATTAGAACAATGATTCTTTCAAGCATGCTTGCCAAAGAGATTTTGGGTCAAGCAAACAAACACAAACATGTCATACACAAAGCAGATCAATCATCAACAAATATCATGGAAAGACTCCATATGAAATATGGAATGGTAGAAAACCCAATATCTCATATTTTCATATGTTTGGATCAAAATGTTTTGTCTTAAACAGGAACCAGCTGCATACCTTTGATGAGAAGGCTGATGAAGCAATCTTCATGGGATACTCAGACAGCAGCAAAGCATTCAGAGTACTCAATAAAAGAACAATGGTAATTGAAGAATCAATACATGTGGTTTTTGATGAACCAAATACAAATGGTGAAGATCTTCAAGACCAAGAAGAGAAAGCAGCACAGAAGGAAATCTATACAAACACAATCATACCAGCTACTATCCTGAATCATCACTTTGAAAATCAAGAGGAGCCACATATCAATACAACAGAAGAAGTACCTGAAGTTTAAGTTCATGCTCAGCATGAAGGTATGGAAGCACCAAGTGAAGAACAACTTCAACCAGATCTAAATTGGCTAAGAGACAATCCTGAAGAACAAGTTATTGGAGATATTCACACAGGAGTTAGAACCAGAAGACAACTGGAGCACATGCTAACTTGCTTTCTATCACAAGTGGAACCCAAGACCATAGATGATGCAATCCAAAATGCAGATTGGATCACAGCAATGCAAGAAGAACTAAATGAATTTGAAAGAAATGAAGTCAGGGAACTTGTTGATGAGACTGATATGGCCAACATCATTGGTGCAAAATGGGTATTCAGGAACAAGATGGATGAGCAAGGAACCGTTGTCGAGGAAAACAAAGCAAGGCTAGTTGCAAAAGGCTATTCTCAAGCGAATGAATAGATTATGATGAAACATTTGCACCAAGAGCAATATTGGAAGCAATCGACTCTTTCTAGCTTTTGTTTGCATACAAAGACTTCAAAGTCTATCAAATGGATGTCAAGAGTGCATTCCTAAATGGACTTTTGGAAGAAGAAGTTTATGTAGAACAACCTCCTGGATTTCAAAACAAAGGAAAAGAAGACAAAGTATACAAACTCAAGAAGGCCCTCTATGGCCTCAAACAGGCACCTAGAGCCTGGTATGAAACACTATCACAATTTTTGATCAAGAATGGATTCAACAAGGGAACTATTGACAAGACTCTATTCAAACTAGAGGAAGGAGCAAGCACATTGCTGGTACAAATCTATGTTGATGATATAATCTTTGGATCAGAGGATGAAAAGCTTTGTGAGAAATTTGCAAACCTGATGAAGAGCAAATTTCAGATGAGCATGATGGGAGAATTAAACTATTTTCTTGGCCTTCAAGTAAAGCAAATGAAGGATGGCATTTTCATTAGTCAAGCCAAGTACACAAGAGATTTGATACACAAGTATGGGATGGATACAAGTGGCACAACAGACACACCAATGTGTGCGAGTCATACTTGGAAAAGATGAAGCGAGGAAAGGATGTTGATCCAGAAAATGTATAGAGGAATCATTGGATCCTTATTATACTTAACTGCAAGCAGACCTGATATAGCATTTGCAGTAGGAGTGTGTGCAAGATTTCAAGCACAACCAAAAGAATCACATCTTCTAGCAACCAAAAGGATAATCAAATACTTGAAAAACACTATAAATGTTGGAATTTGGTATCCAAAAGATGGAGGATTTAAATTGATATCATATTCAGACTCTGACTATGCTGGATGCAAAATAGATAGAAAAAGCACCTCTGGAACATATGTCAAATGCTAGGAACCAGACTAGTCTCTTGGTTCAGCAAAAAGCAAAACTCCATATCTACATCAACAGCTGAAGCAGAATATATAGCAGTAGGTAGCTGCTGTGCTCAAGTACTTTGGATAAGACAACAGCTAAGGGAGTATGGAATGGAAGAGAAAACAATTCCAATCATGTGTGATAACACAAGTGTAATATCTATTACTGAAAATCCAGTATTGCATTCGAGAACAAAACACATTGATGTGAGACACCATTTTATCAGAGACCAAGTTGAAAAGGGAGATGTCATCCTAAAATACATACCTACTGTAGATCAATTGGCTGACATCTTCACTAAACCACTCAGCTATGAAAGATTTAGTATGTTGAGAACTGAGTTAGGAATGATTGAAATTGACTAAGTATCAAGGAGCGGCCAACTGGAGTAATCGGCTAAGTGACTTCATCAATCTGGTACAACCTTTGCCGTTATCGTGGTGTAGCAAGGCAAACCGCGCATCCGAGTGAAGGTAACTTAACTGATTGTTAGGAACAGTTAAATGGAGTAGCTCAATGAAGAACCCATTTGATCGGCTAAGTGACCAGCCAAGGCACTTCACCGAAATAAAGACTTGGATAAATTAAAAGTGTGAACAAAATCAATTCTGATTACACGTGGAGAATAAGGCAATTATGGAGGATTATTCTGTGAAAGATTACATACGTGGAGATCAATTTATGATCATGGAGGTAATTGTATTATTTTTCGAATTGAAAACTCCTCGATTCCCGGGCTCTATCATTACTTACCTCAAACCACTCCCCCATTACGCTCAAATATCGCAATTCACGTACACAAAATCACGCCATGATGTCACAAAATCCTTCCATATTCAAACCACGTTCACACTACCCAAATCACACTATATAAACCAAACTTAAAGATTTTCAGAAATGTTTACGCTCTCTTGCAAAATTACAAACCCTACTCTTGTTTCTCTCTATTGCAAACTCAAGTTCATTTTCAAACTCCCTCTCCTCTTCAACAATGGCATCATCTTCCTCAATCACCCAAGCTGGGTATGAAAAATCGATTGCCACTGGTTCATTCTTCCAAGCAGAACACTACCTGAAACTGTGCGGAAATGACGAGCATGCCAAACGGTTGGCAGCAGGCTGTGAAAATCTAAAACTATCAACCTTTCTCAATCCTCCAATAACCGAGGTGTGCTATGAAAATCTCATATCCATTCGGAAATCGCACAATACGATCCGGGCTCCTTTGGTGAAGAAGGTGACGAGTGGGAAGCGGACAAGATCGTTGCATCATCATCGCGACAAAGAAGTGGTGATTACGAGAAAAGGTAATTCGAAAACATCTCAAACTCTCAAATAAAGGTCAAGCAAAAGTAACATTGGTATCACAAAACTTGGATGATTTCTGGGCAACTATCGCCAAAACGGCAAACCCAGGATCCACAAAAGTCAACTGTCTGAGATCTGCATTGAAGAAACCATTCAATGAATTTAGTGCCCTAATTGGCAAAACCATTGAAGGAAAGTTGGGCGCAAATAATGCCATGACAGAAATTAGAATGCGGCTAATGGGAATCATTTACAACAATCTACAATTCAATTGGGCAAAATACTTCTTCCTACGCATCAAAGAGCAAATCCAAGGGGAAGTGAAAGCGGAAAAGAAGGGGATAAAAGAGGGAAAGACAAAGAAAGGCCAATTCTGGGTGAAAAAGTCATATGGGATTCAGTTACACTATCTAATGCAATGTCTTAAAGTCACTACTGTTCAACTCCACAAACTGCATGAATCCAAAGTCATGTTTACCTATCTTAAACAACAAAAGAAGACAGGAGACGGAAAAAGGAAGAAATCCACACAAATCACTACCAGTCAAAGAAAGAAGCAAAAGGTTCAGCGAAATCTGGACAAGACAGACTTTGGAAAATTAATTGATGAAGATGAAGAGGATTCTGAAACTGAGATGGAGCAACAGGAAGAAGAGAATGAAAGTGAGGATGAACAACATCCTAATAGGGAAGATACTGGAGATGATGAGGCATCTCTAGAAGAAGCTGCACACTTGTCTGCAAACGATATAGATGATCGAATTGCAGATTATCTTGATTGGAAGGAGGGGGATTCCAGAAAACAACTTCAAGACTCAGACCGCATGCTTGCTGAAGAAGCATGGCTATTTAATTTTCTGGGAATCACAACCCTAGTAGGTGTACTTGATGAATCGCCTCTATGGGACTTGGTTGATGCAGCCAAGACAAAACTGCCCCAGGCCTCTGGGAGACAGAGTGATGACTCAGATGATGATCATGATGATGATGATGATAATGATGGTGATTTTGATAAAGACAGAGAAGAGGATGCTCCTGCACCAGATGCACTTGATGATACAACTCTTCTCCGTACATTCTTGAAACCACAAGCATCAAACAAGTCCTCAACTCCGGCAAAGACACCACTCAAACACTTGATCGTGAATGTTCCGGTGACAACACACACATTGTGGACCTTTGGTTCATTCGGCCGCCACACGAGTCAAAGCAACCCCGGCACAGAGATAGGGGAGGCTGCAGCTCAAGCAACTCCAGCATACACATCTACCCAAATTCTTGACGATTTGGAAGCTGGAGCAGATGTCACTCAACATCAAGACAAGGGACAGCAAACAGAACCAGAACCAGCTGACACAAGGCACAAACTCTCTCAGCTGGCCACTGGCATTACCAATGAAACTTTTGAGAAAGCGGCAGACCACTGGTGAAGAATTGAGCAAGCAAGCCATGTATCTCGGATCCATGACTTGAGATTTAATGACAAAAGCTCCTCCATTGAACACAAGTTTCAGGCCATTGCAGAGTACATTGATGCACAAAACATTGTAATCAACAACAGGGAAATCTGATGAAGCAGCTTAATATCAATATCACCAACAATCTTGCAGGGCTCAGACAACATATTTCCCAAGAAAATGAATCAATGGCAGTGGCCTTTGGCACTAAATTTCGTAGTGTGAATGAGAAACCGAATGATCATCACCTGATTCACATATATTGAATCAAAGCTTGACTCTCGATCGGCACGGGCAGAGGCCACAAATAGCATCTTACTCCAAAGCAAAGGGATGATCTTTGCCAAAAAGGGGAAAATCGGGATAAGCTGAACTGAAGGATCAACAATCGAGACCCTAAATTTCATCAAGAACAAGCGAGAGCAAGAGAGGCAGAGAAATAAGAATCGAAATGAAGCGGAAGAACAGCAAAGAAGAGTCGAGAAGAAAAGAAAAGGCCCTAAAGGAACCCAAAGCATTGGATTTCCTCATCCTATGCAAAGAAGAGATGATGATAGAGACAGATCCGGCAGACAAAGAAAGGCCTGGATCTAGTCAAAGAAAGAGGATCACTAGTCAACACAAACTCAAAGCACTGGAGGAAACACCGGCAGAGGCGCGGCGGCTCCGGATATATCTGGGGAACACAGAACTTACACTGGTCACTAAAGCAAAGCGAGTAATATGATGCGTATGTTTGGACCATGTAAGAGATTTTTTTGAGTACATGAAGGACTTTATCCTCACTCCTCACAAGATGAAGCTTGGGCTGATTGGCTAAGCTATCGAGGATGAAAGGATGAGAAGCGATATGGCCAAACTCTACAATGAAGTCAAAAGAGAGTTTGCACTTCTCAAACAAACCAACAACAAACCAAGCTCAGCCATACCACTATCTCGCAAAGGACCGGAAGACTTGCCGGTGAACAACAAGAAGAATTCAAATATATGGCAAAATTCTTCAATCCTATGGGAAGAGTGGAGAAGCTTGAGCAGTGGAGTCTCTACAAAAGCCTCAAGTTTTGCAGATTCACATATTGTTGAGGCTAGGGAAAGACTTGAAAAATATTTTGGAGAACCTAAGGCAAATGAGACCATGCACGATTTCAATGGACTTTTTGCCAAAAGAGTTTTTCAGGTGTATCCGAATACATGACTTTGGCTTCTACTGGAAGTGGAAGTTTCAGAAATTGATTGGAAAGACATTGAAGAGGTTAGGACTACAAAGTTCAAGAGGTACAAGGCTGAATTAAGCAAAATGTAGTTTGTAACATTTGAATAAAGTTTTAGAACTTATTGCCCTATGATGGATGAATAAAACTGTTGAATTTGTGTTCTGTTGTTTATTATGAAAATTTTGATTACTTATATTCAGGCTTATGAGGGTTTTGGCATCATCAAAAAGGGGGAAATTGTTAGGAACATTTTATCTTGTTTTGACGATGGCCATACTAGCTGTTATAGCAAGCCTGAAATAAGTTAGAATTCTCTGTATAAGTCCTTACTTAGAGTCTGACATGTTGTATAAGTTGAGTCAGACAAGTATTGTACTAGTTGGTAGGACGGCAAAGCAAAAACAGTTATTCGGCAGAGTGAAGCCAGCCAAGCACCAGCAGAGAAGCAATGCAGATATTAAAGGTCTGACTTGTAACCAAGGAAGTCTGTGATGACCTTGGACAAGTCTAAGTTATACTACAAGTGATGTACATTAATATTCGAATATTGTGTACACTGATCTCACCCCAATCTAAGATCAGTGAAGTACAAAGATTCTCCTTCAACTGAAGCAAAGAAGAAAACTGTGAATCGGCAAAGTAAACTGACTTTCGGCTGAGTGAAGACAAAACGGCGAAGGAAGACCTAAATCGGCTAAGTCAGAAGGATCGCTTGACCGTTCTGAAAATGGTGAAGTAACACTTACCAGATTAGATTTAGTATACTTTGAAGATTCAGAAGATCATGCATTAAATGCACAATCAATAGAGGATCAATCAAGGACGGATTCTCTGATATACGTTTGAAGAAAGAATCCGATCACTGAAATCAAGGAGAATGCTATTAAGGGGAAATCAAGAATAAAATCAAGGATTATTCCCTCATTAATATAGCCAACGGATGGAATTTCAAAATCAAGGTTATTCAAGGCTATAAATAGAAGGCATTGACAGAAGAGAAGTGTATCGAACTGAATATAAAAATCAAGTGAAAACTCTGTCAATTTGAAAAGCCTTCTCTCTGAACTTACAAGGAAACATCTAGTTATCAACTCAGACATCAGAGCTACAAAGTCATACTCAGCACTGAGATTGATCAAGCAAGTTTGTGAATCACATTCTTATCAAAGTAAAACAACTGAATCGAGGCAATCGAGAAGGAGTTGAACTGTGATAGCTGTTGAAAGATTTTGATCTCAAGGAGCAACAAAGGAGACTAAATCATCAAGTTTGTTGCGAGTCAAGGAGTGATAGTCTTGTAGATTGTGAAGCTTGGGAAGCCAAGGACAATCATACTATTGTATCTGTGAAAACAATAGTGAATTCCTCCGATCATCACAGGATAATAGTGGATTAAAGGATTACACCACCCTGAACCACTATAAGCCTTGTGTCAATTTAATTTCTGCAATTTACTTTACTGCATTTATTTAATTTGCCTACACCATAACTTATTCTGTGATTGTCTAAAGCGATTTGAAAACAACATAGTAAGAAGGACTTATCCATTTGCCCAAAAGCTTTTAAGTAAAAGAAAAGTTTTGAAACTCCACTATAGTCATTCACCCCCCTCGACTATAGTTTTACCCTTCTCTGGGACCAATAGGTAACAAGTGGGTCTATCGCACGAAGCATCATGCGGATGGTAGTTTTGATCGTCATAAAGCTTGGCTGGTAGCAAAGGGATATCACCAGGCCGAGGGTGTTGACTTCACAGATACTTTCAGCCCGGTTGTGAAGCTAGTCACAATTTGACTATTGCTTTCCCTTGATGTATCTCAGGTATGGTCCCTTAGACAAGTCGACATCCAGAATGCTTTTCTTCATGGACATCTGAACGAACCTGTCTACATGCTCTAGCCACAGGGTTTCGTTCTTCTGGATTATCCACACTATGTATGCCGCCTCAAGCGAAGTCTCTATGGTCACCGTCAGGCACCTCGTGCCTAGTTTTCCCGTATCTCTGATGTTCTATCTCAAATCGGCTTCTCGGCATCTAGAGCCGACACATCTTTGTTCATATACTCAAGTGGTGGTCATCGTGTTTATTCACTTATATATGTTGATGATGTTATTATTACAGGTACCTCTCCCTCTCTTATTACACAGGTTATTACTTATCTCATCTCGCAGCTCCCTGTCAACGATCTTGGCACCTTATCTTATTTCTTAGGCATCGAGGCTCTCTCCACTTTTGATGGCCTTTATCTTACTCAGAGGAAATATATACTACAACTTCTTCAGCGGGCAGGAATGGATAAATGCAAACCGTGTCCTACTCCCATGTCTGCTACCACTCGTATAACTACCGCATCGGGATCTCCTTTTACTAACCCCTCCCTCTACCGCACAGTAGTCGGCGGTCAGTATCTCAGCTTCACGCGCCCTGACATAGCCTTTGCGGTCCATAAGGTTAGTAAGTTCATGCAATCACCAATTGATGATCACTGGAATGTCGTCAAAGGGATATTGCGCTACCTCAAACATACTATCTCTGAAGGTTTATTTCTTTCTCGTCATTCACCGCCACTCCTCCAAGCCTATTCAGACTCCAACTGGGCTACGGATCCAGATAATCGTCGCTCTATCGGTGCCTATTGTGTTTTTCTCGACAATTATCTCATTAGTTGGCGCTCCAAACAACATCTCACCATCTCTAAAAGTAGTACAGAAGCCGAATATAAGACACTTTCTAATACTGCTGTTGAAGTTCAATGGTTGTCCAGTCTCTTAGCTGAAATGCACATAACTCATCCTTCTCCGCCGACCTTATGGTGCGATAATATTGGCGCCACCTACCTTGTGCACAATCCTGTTTTCTATGCCCGAACTAAACATATAGAGATTGATTTTCATCATGTTCATGAATTAGTAGTCTCCAAGTGTCTCTCCATCTCGTTTCTAAGTTCGAAGGATCAGCTCGCCGACCTACTCACGAAGCTGCTTGCCCGCCCACACTTTGACTTACTCAAGACCAATCTCCGTGTTCAGCCACTTCCTACGGGATTGCGGGGGCGTGTTGAAAATATTATAGATAAGGATTAATTAATTCAAACATTTGTATTATTAGTATTTTATATTTTTGGTATTTATCATATACTTGTTGGCCAAGTTATATGTGGTATATATATATATATATATATATATATATATATATATATATATATATATATATATATATATATATATATATGTAAACACATTATTATTCAATGAAAAGTATTTGATTTACTTTACAATACTCTTAACAAATGAAGCAGCCTTGATAATTTTAGAAAGAAAAGTTTCAATTTTTAATATTTTCAATTCCGAGAATTGTCGGCCAGAGTGTAATAAAGCTGCAAATTAATTTTTTTACACGAAATGGTCCAAAGACATAAAAGAGGAAGGGGTAAACCCCTAAAGAGCAAACACAAAACAAGAAACTATTCTCTAGAGAGATGAACCCCCCTTAAATCTTCTCCTAAAATGGAAATAGCTTCATTAGGGGGCAACTCCAAGGTAGTAACCCCCAGATTCCCTTGATGTCCTATCCTAGCAAGGCAATCCACAACCCTATTAGCCTCTCTTTGCTTGAAGCAAATCACAACCTCCCAACCATCAGCCTTCATGTTGAGGATATCTTCAATGATCGGAAGGCTTTCTTCATTTTGACTTCGATTGTTAATGGCAGTAACTGCAGCAAAGGAGTCAGGCTCCACCTAAAGCGCATGGACACAGTATTCCTTCACCAGCATCATAGCTTCTCTGATGGCCATCAGTTGCCCAATGTATATAATGTTCTTTCCCATGGCTCCTACAAACCCTTTAATCCATCTGCCTTCAGCATCACGAAAAACTCCTCCAATAGCTATGGCTCCTCTGCCATCTTCATCAGCATTAATCACACTAGCATCCGTGTTCACTTTCATCCATCCCTCGGGAGGGGATTGCCACCCAGTCCATTGAATGTCCTTAGAAGTTGACATCCCAATCCATTGAATTTCCTTTGAAGTAAATGGAAGAGAGTTAGCACAACAAACAGTAAGAGCATCCACTATGGTGCATGTGGTTGTGGCACAATGTGTAAAAAAAGCTGCAAGATTTTTAATATGATACACTTTGTTCACTACAATGATGTTGTTTTCCACACTTGAAATATCCCACGTGGATCACTAAAAGTAAAATAAAAAATAAATAAAAATAAAATAAAATAAAACGAGGGAAAGCAACGAAACAGGAGCAGGTCCCTTGGTGGGAAAATATGTGAAAAATAATTTAGTCAAACATACCAAAATTTTTGCTGGGAATTTTTGGAGGAAATTTTTTTGGCGGGACATTTTAGAAGTATCAAATTAACCATCATAGCTTCGTGAAAAGCTTACCATGGAATAAAGTCCTTGCAAAGAGGGCCTTTAACATACACACTCATTTGTTTCTCGTTTCACAATACATAAATCTCATTTTACTCTATACAATACTCAGAAATTCGCAGAAAGCTTGCCATGGAATAAAGATCCTGCAAGAAGGGACTTCTAACATAAATTCGCAGAAAAAAAATATTAGCATATTACAAATTCACAGAAATTGCAAAAAAAAACATTAGCAGAAACAAAAAAGAACAAGAACCCACTTTTAATCAGCATTAACCAAAATTACAAATTCGCAGAAATTGCATAAAAAACATAAGCAGAAACTTAAAAGAACAAGAACCCACTTTTAATCAGCAATAACTAAAAGTTTAAACCCTAAAAATCGATTAAATCTGAAATGAGAATTTAAAAGCCACCATTATTCTTCTTAAAAATCATCTCTGATTATAATTAAAATTGATTTGCTCTTAAGTATGAAATCATTTGGAAGAAAAGAAATTACCTTTTATGCCGATGAAGAATCAATTCAAGAACCGTAGATGCTTGAGGGATTTTTGGATGTTGCAGATGAGCAATTTCCTTTCAAAGAAAAAAATGAGCAATTTGGCTGGAAGAAGAAGAAGAAGATATGGTGAATTTCTTCTCTGTCGAACAAAAAAAAAGAAGGGAAAAAGGAAGCTTTACTTAGAGACCAGCGCGTGAAGCTGTGGGAGTGGGAGTGGACAAAACCACATCCAGTCTCATGGTTTATACTCCCACATTGTGTAAAAACAAGTCATAGTGGGGCACACATCTATTTTTCAGTCACACATTTACTTTCAAAAGCCATAATGCCAGCTTTTGAAGTAGTCGCGTATTAACTGCATATTCTTTTTATGAACTGCCTTTTAAGCACGTTTAACTTACTTGTTCAGTGTGCAGATAGATGACGCATTATTTTGATTTGTGTTGACACTAGTTTTCCGAGTTTTGTTCTACCTATGGTCATTTAGGTCATGTTGTGGATCTTATAAGGGACAAGGATTTACGGATTCAGTGATTTATCAAAATGAGCGGACCGTGAGGATTGATAGATTTTTGAGAGTGTCCAACCTGCCCGAAAAAAATGAAAAAATTCTTTGGCAAAAGGGTAGCAAGTTCGGTGTTAGATATGATATGGTTCTTGCTTGGCACTCACCATTGCAAGTTTCTGCTTGATAATATACCCGGCCCTCGCATGAATAAAAAATAAATAAGATAAACACGAGCCTCGAGTAGTACACGGTTCTCGATCCGCCTTGCCCAATTGACTCGACCTACGAATTTCAAAATAGATAAATCAAAAATTATAAAATCAATGGCGTATAGGGACAAACATTCTCGTGAATTGCTAGCCAGACTTGAGTTGATATAATGTGATTCTGTCCACATAACTGAGGCTTGAGAGTTATTTCCCACACACACACACACACACACACCGGTTCATGATTGGAATATTGTTTAATGCGTTACTTATGGATAGTAGCTGACATGATTCTTATCTTGACTTTGTGACGCATAGATGTTTTTAACTAACTTGTATATTGGTCCGAAAGTTCATTTTATTTCGCCTATTTTTCCAGGACGATCGAAAGCTAAGTGAGTGGTAGTTGATAACACCGTATTTAGCACCGTAAACTATACAATTAGTTACCCTGAATCATGATCAATTGACGAGAGATAGTCCGGTTATTGTGTGAAATACATTTCGATTGCTTAGTGCTTGTTTTTTGGTCGTTAAATATGCATTTACATATTTATCCCCCAAACTTGGTACTGTTTTACCTAATTTTTTGTGCTTTTCAGGTATAACATATTCTGAAGCAATGGAAAGTATATCCGAGCTAGAAAAAGTCATTGGGCCAAGATAAGGAAGTCCACGAAGAGGTCTGCCAAGATAAGGCAGGCTAAAGCCAGGCCCGCAATTGTGGAAGCCCATGCCGCAGCAGCGAGCCTTGAGAAACATGAAAGTGTGCCGCCGAGTTCTGCATTAAGTTGGTTAGGGTTTAGAGCACCTAGGTCAGTTTACAGTGCCTATATAAAGCATGTTACACCCCCATTGTAATATATCTCCAATATTATTTACTTTTATGAAATAAAATAGTTTCTTGGTTATTTCTTTGGTTATTCCATTGGTTTCCTTTCCCAAGGCATCAACTAGCTTGAGTTGGTAAAGCTAGATCCACCATAGTTGAAGGTATGAAGATTTGAATGTTCCTTTATATTTTTTGTTATGGTTGATTAGCTTTATTTAACACGATGTAATTAATCTGAATGTTTAAATGAACCGTAGTTTAACAGAATTAATCAGAACAGAACTATGAAATTCCAAAAGTAAGAACCGCCACACTCGCAATTGCCACGGTCTATATCGCAATTGCAAGGCACCACTAGGTCACCCTAAATATGGAGATTCAACGTCAGCTACGTTGATCGACAGGTTTAATTCACGATAAGTTAGACCTGGCCAATCACTTGTCGTATATCATAAATTAACACAAATGACTTGCAAGGTGAAGTGTTAGTTAGACCAGGTTTTTTTATATTTTTTTTCTAGTGTTTTCTGTTTTTCTGTTTTAAATTTTTCGTAGTTTAGGTTTAGGTTTCTGTTTCTGTATCTTTTTAGGTAGTTTTCAATAAAAGTAGCGTTAAATAAATTGAGAGTTTTTTTTTTTATTTTTGCCGTGTTTCGATGACCGTTGGGTTAAGAATGTGCAAAAAGTTTTTTTTAACTCGATTTGTGAAACGTGAATTAGATGACGAGTTTTTTTAGGTAGTTTTTTTTACTAGGGTTTGTTCATTAGGGTTTATTAGGTTTCTTTTTCTTCTAGGGTTAGGTTTTCTTTTCCTAATAAAGACTAGGGTTTCTTAAAGCTTCTAGGGTTTATGATGTATGAAGTGTATCTAAGGTTTATGATATGGAGTCGAGTTTCTGTTTGGTGCGCATTACTACAGTGCCAAGCGAGCGTCTACTTCTTCGAACGCCCGTCCACTCTGTGTGGCCTCCGGACGTCGCGCCCGGAGAAGTGAACGCCCGCCCATCCAACCCCACTTATTCTCGGATATGCTTTTACGAGAACCTGGGCGTGCGACCGTCCCGATTCATAAATCCAGACAGGCGCCCGTCCATACACATGAATGGCCGTCCAACCACCCAGTTTTTTAAAATGTTAAGGGTTTGTGATGAATATAGTAATAAGAATTTGCATTCTTTCATCCCTGACTTGGATGCTTTACTTTAAGCCTCTATGGCCTTTTCCATCTATTGCGGTCCATGTTAGAGTGACTGTTTGTGTTTCGACGTTACTGTTGTGGCATGGCTTCTTTATCTTACACACCCATTTACCTCTGATTCTTGGGGTGCACTTATAAGAGGGTGTCATGAAATTCATTCACACACACTTAGTTGTTTTATTAGTTGAGTGTTAGGTAAGTCGTGATTATGAGATGCTTAGTTCAAATTTTTCTTAACTTCATTTTTAATGCTTTATTTGACGTGGATACTTCCATATGAGCTTCTGTGGCTAGTTATTTTTACGTAGATGTTCTGAACTTGCATGTTTACATCTTTCCATCTACCGATCCATGTTAAATAATTGATTAACTTTTATATACATGATTCATCTATGCATGTTATAGTTAATGTCGGTTCTCGTATGCTATAACTGTTCTTATTGTTATTTAGTAGTTAATGTCGGTTTCCGTATGCTACATATCGTTGTGATGAATCCTGTGAGCTTTGAGACTTATATGTTTTCTTGTTATTTATGTAACTCATATGGGTAGCTACTGTCGGTTTTCCGTTGCTACTATCTTTGGCTTATGAGTTATATCTGTTTAGTATAGCTAACTGTTGGTTTTCCATAATGCTATCACCTTTGATGAGTCTTAAAAGCGCGTCTACTTGCATATAATGAATAATCTTGTTGTTTATCGTAAACTATCATTATTTGTAGAGCGTTTATGATATACATGTCGTGTTGCAAATGAGTGGGCTAGTTTTCTTTCTTTTATTTTCTTTTATTTTTGCATATCATTTAGTTGCATTCATCTAGTTGCATTGTTTTTCTATTTTTCTTTTATTTTTCTTGAGGGTAGTTACTGTCGGCTTGCCGTACGCTACCACTTTTATTTTATGTCCTTCATTTTCTGATTCTGCACGGGCCGTAGTCACTGTAGAGTTGCCCTCCCAACTTGCTCAGCCTGAGCTCACAGGATTTTTTTTTTATATAATTGCATATCATGTAGACTGCATTGTAATATATTTTCGTATAGTGCACCTAGCCCTGCTATTTTGTAATGTTCCATGTATATGTTCCATCTTTACATGAGCTTAATCTGAAAAATCTCTCTGACTTCTTTTCCATGTGTTTTACATGTACAATCCTGCTATTTTGTAGTGTCCTTAATCTCTATCCTTATTTCTGTATGCACATGTTGGGCCATATTTGTATTATGAGTTTCTGTGGCTTATTTGACGCTTAGATGTCCTGTGTTTTAACTATGTGGTGACTTTTCCATCTGAGCCATTATATCATGTGTTTATTTCTTGTCTATAATTATTTCTGCCATGTTATATTCCCCCGTGTCCCCGAGATACTGCCATGTTTTTCGAGTGGTGCAGGCACATTTTTAGTTGTTTGTGTCGACGCTACCTTTGGGAGTTGAAGCTGGGAAGGACTCCATATGACATCACCATTGTTGTCTTCTTCAGCCAACCTTCGGATCATTACCAAATCAGCTAAGTTCTTTTATCTTTTCTTTACTTCTGCACAACATGAGGACATGTTGTGATTTAAGTGTGGGGGAGGGGAATGATTTGATATGTATCTACACATTTGCTTAACTCGTAATGTTTCTATGCAACATGAGCTAAAAATGAGCTAAAATTTTCGAAATTTTTTCGACATTTTTGTTTTTGTTTTGTTCCGAGTAAGCAATGCACATCTTTGTTCTTTATTTTTATATTCATTGAAGCTATATATCATATGTTTGATAAAGTTAGTTGTTTCATCTGAGATATATTTTTTCACGAGCCATAGTAAATGATGAGCTAATTTATAAAGTTATACCCCTTTTCGACGAGTGATTTTTGATTTTCTTATAAGTCATGTGCTTAGTGCTACGTATATATCTTGAGATTTATGATAGTTTGTATTTAGATCCGAAGTATGATATACTGTGAATATCTAAGGTTTGAATGTGATAAGTAACACGTAACTTATTGTCAAATGAAAAAGTTGAATTTGAATGAAGTAATTGGGTGTGTCGAAAGCTGGTCGATGATTTGAGTGCGATAGGGTATACCACGTATGTCCTATACCACTATGATGACTAAAAGCTCACGACAGTCAGAAGAAGCTGCCTTATGATTTGAGTAAGGTAGGGTATATCTCGAATATCCTATTCTGCTATGCCAGGGCAACAGCTCATTCTGATGTGTGTTTAAATGTGAACTAGTTAAATCAACTATAAAGAAGTGGTATGAAATGAATGAAAGACTAAGTTATCGTCTATCTTATCCCCAGTAGAAACTGATAGATATGCTGTAGGGATTATCCTCTGAGTATTTCAGAAAGGCCCTAGATATGTTCTATCATCCTTTTCGGGATATTTTACGTTTGTAGTGTACATCTTATGAGTGTCATTTATTGCTAGTCTACGAGGGGGTATTAGCTAGTTTTGCTTTGAGTTTCTCAAGTGTGGATTTAGTGGAAGTTTTCTATGGCTATGCACACACACAAGGGTGAACCTCTAATTTATTGAATATGCGTTATATTTGCTGAAGTGTCTATATTTTCTCGAGTCTTGATTATGTTTTGTCTTGCTCGGGACGAGCAAGGTTTAAGTGTGGGGGAGTTGTTAAGGGTGATTTTATACATTTTATAAGGATATATTTTATGTCAATTTCCCCCATATGTGGATGTTTTTCATAGAAATCGAGCTTTATATTGAAGTATTGAGCAAATGATGTTTTTAATGGGTTAGTTGCAAAATTGTATATATGATTTATGTGTAAAATTGATGGTTTTATGTTGATTTGGAAGATACTACATTTTGCAATGTGTTTGATGTATTGTAGATACACAATTTCGACCAAAAAGAGGATTAAAAGATGATCAAGTCGGATTTAATTGATGAGAAAGAGATAAGGATGGAATTGGCTAGAAGAAAAGAGATAAAGTTGAAGATTTGAATTTGGATCACATTGACGGCGCCCAAGTTCCGTCGAGTGGGTGGCGTCAAAAAAGCGGATCAAGCGTCAGGAGAAGAAAGTTGATTCAGAGAGTTTGGACGCCATAGTGAACGAGCGTCCAGAGGCACCAGACTGGCGTCCAGAAAGTCGGACGGGTGTCCGCGGCCGACTTAAGCAGCAGCCGACCTAGTTTCCTATAAATACAACGCATTATCAAACCCTAGGACATATAATTTTACACAGCCGCATACTTAGAAAACCCTAATTTCAAGATCAAGTCACCTCGGCCGGCTGAGCCTTGGTGCTTGGCCGGCCGAGGGTGTTTCTTTTCTGTTTTTATTTCCGTTTTGTTGATGTCTTGATCTTTGAATGCTTTGAAATTTGAACATGTTCAAAGCGATTTGAATCTTTTCCATCAGGTTTTTCTATTTCCAATCTGAGTTTATTTTGTGAATTTGATTAAAGTTGTATCTTTTCCATGATTATTTGTTATGCAATCAATATCGAAAGATGAATTGCTATTTGATGTTTACCGTATGACGAGAGTCGGTGTAAACCTTAGATCACCATAGGAAAGATGGGATTTTTAACCTTGACATAACGAGAGTTGATAGGTTAGATATCTAGGTTGCTAGATTGAGAGATCTTACACCTTGGTTTGAGAGCGTCAATCTTATATATCGAGAGATGAGAGATTGATAGGCGAATTATCCACGAGAGTAGAAATTCATACGTTTGATAGGTGAACCACATCTTTAATTAAACCATCACAAGACAACTTTAGAGAGGAAATTGAGGGTTGCGGGATCGGTGGATTATTGTTTGTTCATTGTTTAATCACCATGATCATCGTTTTTATTGCTTTTTCTCGTTTATAGTTTTATTTGTTTATTTATTATCGCTTTTATCCTTCCTGGCTTTGGACTGACAATCCTCTGTCCAGTTTATCTTTTCGTTTTTTTAGTTTAGGTTTATTAATAATTAGTAGTAACAATCTTAGGAAAACTAATGAACTAGATACCCCGATTCCCTATGATCGACTCCGGTATTAATCGCTATACTACGATCCCTACACTTGGGGAATACCGGATTTATAAATTTTATTACTTGTTTGTTTCATTAGATAAAATCCGTGACAGCTAGTCACTGTCGATAGCTACCTAGGGAGGTTCTCGGTTTTGATTAGGCACTTTCTAAAACTTATTACGTGTGGGTTAATACAACTAAGTAAGGAGGTTAACTACACATATATTTCCTTGTAAATGGAAGTAAACAAGATTAGAAGATTGCACCCGTAGCTGAAACTGAATTAAAACATAAGTTCTGACTGAATCGGGGTATTACGGGGAAGAGTAAACATGATGATTAATTACACCAAGCTAGAAGATCGGTTAGGAGGGGGAACACCAACTTTATTTTTGTCTTTATGTTGGTCGTAAACCATTGTATGTGTTCTTAATTAGATTAATACGTTTGTTATCCGTAATGCATTGCCTCTGTGGGATCGACCTTGACTCGCTCTTGCTATACTACGATTGACTTAGTCTTCTTGCTAGTATAAGCGACTTACACACGATCAACGACGATGCCATAGATTTGCATTATCATGTTTAGATACCAGACAAGCAATTGAACTGTCAATCAGGTTGTTCAGTTCGATCGTATAAATATTCAACGTACGATGACCGGTTAGTAAAACATTCCGGTGACTATCAATTATCTTACAAGTACCCTTATCAAATGCAACTCTCATGCCGGCGTCACATAGGTGACTAGACCTCCATTGGATTTAGATTTATAGTTGTGGAAGAGGGCCTTGTATTCAGTCATATGCCTAGAGCAGCCACTATCCAAACACCAGGTTTTATTGTTGTTTCGGATTTTAGAGTTGAAACACACCTGCAATACAGAGTTCGTAGGTACCATTTAGTTCTTGGGTCCTTTAGAGTTAGTGTCAGGTCGGAGGGAGTCATTTCGAACCCATACCTGCCTTACTTTTGGTTTATGTGCAGCCTCCTTGGTCCGGTGGACTTAGGGGGCTTCCCACAGTGACGTGGGTCGGGCTGATATGTGTTTCACTGGAACCTGCCAAACTGATGTTTCCAGAAAAGCAACTGAGCTAGGAAGGGGTCAAAACAAGGGTACCGGAATGTTTAGTTAGGTGCTTGGTGTATGAATGGATTATGATGTGTAGTTTTGTAGAAGTTATTGTTGCTCGAAGTGTGAGAAGAATGGTTTTGTTGAGATCTTCTTGAACCTTTCTTTTCATACTTGAAAGTGTGATGCTTGGGTCAAGAATGATGTGAGGTGTGTGCTTTTGTAGATGAATCATTCTTTTGAGTAGGTGCCTTAGGTGCTTTCTTTTTCTTTATGTGCTCTGAGACGATAGGTCCAGGAGTCAAAGATTCGGGAGTTGAGGCGGGAGTATCTGGTTTGGGTTGAGTTCCAAAACCACTTGCTTGTTTCCATTTTTATTTGATCGAAGTGAGTTGTCTTTGGAGGTAGGAAATTTCCTCCTCAAGTCCTAAAATGACTTGTTTCAACATGACAACCTCTTGTTTCAAAGAAGTATTCTCAATCTTGTTGTCTTGATGCTTTAGCTCTAAACGAATCAGTGTGTTTATTAGTCATATGACTTTGTCATTGTGATGCAACCTAAGTTCGTTTATATCTTTTAGTTTAGCCTTGAGTTCTAAGTTCTCTTTAGCCATGGACTCGTTAAATACACGCAACTCAACATTTGTGAATGATGAGTTTGATACTTCATCTTATGTGTCATTGGTGGGTTGCGAGTAACCCATGAAACAGAGATTTGCTTGTTCGGAAGACTAGGAGTTATTGTCATTGTCAGATTTTGAGCTGTCTTCCCACGTAACCAAGGCTTTCATAGTTTTCTGATTTGATTTTCCTTGGGATTTATTGTTGCCGGAGTTTGATTTTGACTGTGACTATGACTTTGACTTTTATTTGGATTTGGATTTGGATCTAGAGTTGCGCTTTGTCTTGTTACTTTTCTTATTTGGACAAGCATTAGTTTGCCCTATTTGTTTGCACTCGTAGCATCAAGCAGTTGTAGTCCTGTCTTTTTCTTTGTTGCCATGACGTTTTCCACTATACTTATTGTTGTTCTTTGAATTCTGCCATTGGAACTTGTAGAAGTTCTTGAAGTTACGAACCACCATTGCATAGTCCTCGTCTTCACCTTCACTCTCAGGAGCCTCAGATTCGGGTTCAGATTCAGATTCATTAGCTCTAAGAGCAGTTTTACGAGGAGGATTTCTATCACGCTTACGAGCTTTTAAATGCATCTCGAGAGCGATCAGAATTCCGATAAGCTCATCTTTCGTGAGAACTTCAGCATCCTTACCCTCCTCAATGGCATATTCCTTAGCATCCCATTCAAGAGGAAGACTCCTAATAATCTTGAGGATTTTGTCCTCATTCGAGATAGGCTTACCATATGCTTCTAGTGCATTAACTATATCGTTGAATCTAGTGTTCATATGTTTAATTGTTTCATTAGATTCCAAACCGTTTATTTTAGAGTGTTTGACTTGGGATGTGCCCTCATGCTGTTGTGCAAGAGTCTCTCAAATTTCTTTGGCAGACTTACATGAGTTCACTGCTTGAGTCTCTCTGGGACAAAGAGAGTTCATAAGTATGGCCATTGCCTTCGAATTCAATGACAACAATTTGAAGTCATCTTCACCGAAATCATGGATTGTCTTAGGAATTCGGGTGGTAATCCCTGTCACAGTGACAGACTTCATAGGAACCAATGGACCACTTTGAATTATATGCCACAATTGATAATCCATTGATTCGATATGGAGTCGTATTGAGTTCTTCCATTCCATATACCCTGACCCATGAAATATGAGGGCCTTGCCAAAGACAAGCTGTCACGGTAGATGCCATAGAATTATGCATAATAAAATGTTTGAAAATATGAGGTAGTCTATATGAAATGCAATTGTTAGACATATTCTAGATTTAATGATGAGTGCCAGACTAGCTGTTATAGAGCAAAGGCAAAAAGATGTCAAGAATGAATGTATAGGTTTATTAGAGTTTGATCTTTGTATAGGTTTGATCAAACAAGCACTGTAAAGAGGTCAGCTGACTTGATCAGCAGACCTATCTAGGTCTGTAAAGTGTGTAGGTCAGCATAGTGTCTAGGACATGCTGATGGTTGAAGGCTAAGGGTTCAAACTTGTTAGGAACATTTTATTGTATTTTGATGATGGCCATACTAGCTGTTATAGGAAGCCTGAAATAAGTTAGAAATCTATGTATAAGTCTTTACTTAGAGTTTGACATGTTGTATAAGTTTAGTTAGACAAGTATTGTACAAGTTGGTAGGATGGCTAAGTGAAACAGAAATCCGGCAAAGTAAAGGCAACCAAGTACCAGCAGAGAAGCATGAAGACATATGTACTGACTTATAACAAGGGAAGTCTGTGATGACCTTGGATAAGGCTAAGTTATATTACAAGTGATGAAACTCATTGTTAAAATATGGTGTACACTGATCTCACACCAATCAAGGATCAATGAAGTACAAATACTCTTGAAGAATCAAAGAAAGAAAGGAAGCAGTAAACCGGCAAAGTAAACTGTCTACCGGCTAAGTAAGGAATAGCTATGTTCAATAGCTAAGTAAGCAGAGTCACTCTTCCGGTCAAGGAACATCTAAAACGGCAAAGTCAAGGTTGCCATCTGCAATAAGGAATCAATGCAATATCAAGCAATTAATGGAGAATCAATCAAGGATGGATTCTATGATAGATGTTTAAAGAAAATCCGGATCACTGAAATCAAGGAGAATTAAATCAGGAGGAATCAAGAATTAAATAAAGGATTATTCTCCACATTAAATAGCCAACGGACGGATTTTTAAATCAAGGATTATCAAGGCTATAAATAGAAGGCATTGACAAATAGACAAAACAACGATTTGAATAAACAAGAACAAGCAGAAACTCTGTCGATTTCTTAAGCCTTCTATCTGAACTTAAAAGAACACATCTAAAGATCAACTCAGCATTCAGAGCTATAATTCTACATCAAGCACTGAGTTTGATCAACCTCTTTGTGAATTCAATTCACACCCTAGACAAGCAACTGAATCAGAGTCATCTGAGAAGGAGTTGTGTTTATGAAGCTGCTGAAGGATTTGTTCCCAAGGAGAAGTGTTGAAGACTGAGTCACTAAAGCATTTGTAGCCATGGAGTGATAGTCTTGTCGATTGTGAAACTTGTGTAGCCAACGACAATATTACTATTGTATTGGTGAAAGACAATAGTGAATTCCTCCAATCATCATAGGAGAAGAGTGGATTAAGGGATTACACCACCCTGAACCACTATAAACCTTTGTGTTCATTTACTTACTGCACTTTACTTTACAACATTTACTTACCGCATTTTATTCATACTCTGGGTGTGCATAAACTACCTTGAAACAACTTTTAAGAAGGGACTTATCCGCTGCCCAAAAGCTTTTAATTATAAGAAAAGTTTTTGAAACTCCAGTATATTCATTCACCCCCTCCCCCTCTGACTATACTTTTACCCTTCTCTGGGACCAACAATTGGTATCAGAGCAGTGTTCCTAGTATCAGAACCTGTTCAGATCTGATTTATGTTAACAAGGAGATCACTTATTTTCAAAGTAGTTTTCAAATCTGTGCTTTCTAAATATACCTTTTATCTATGATTAAGGATTCCTCAAATTTCATGTCTAAAGTACCTGTGTTCAATATTAATAATTTTGATGAATATAATATAAGGATGTGGTTACTCATGAGGAAATGATGGATGTTATCAATGATGGACCAATTCAAATAGAAATACTAAAAAAGGATTGGACCAAGGATGACAGAAAGAGAGCAAATCTTGATTATGTTGCAAAAGATATCATCTTGAAGACTCTGGACAGTAATATGTTCATGAGAATCAAAGATTGCAAAACAGCAACGGAGATGTAGGACAAATTGGCACTAATCAATGAAGAATCGGAAGCAATCAAAGAAACAAATTATCTGTTGCAGAACAGAAATTTGAGAACTTCAAAATGAAGAATGGTGAATCGATTGATCATATTGATAACAGATTCTCAAGCATCATCAGTGAACTGCAACAACTTGGCCACAAATATCCTCCGAAAGAATTTTGCTTGAAGATCTTGAGAAGTCTACTAGAAAGATGGAGAATCATCACATCAGTACTCAAGGGAACAATAAATCTTGCAAAGACTGACACTTTGACATTGATGTCTCAATTGAAAGCTCATGAATTTGAACTAAATAATGAATACAATGCACCAGTAGAGGCACACAAGGCCAGTGCACTGGTGGCACCCCAACAAAGCAAAACGGATGACACAAGCAGCAAAGAGACACATGAGCTAAAAGAACAAAATGCTTTACTGATTAAACGTTTTGACATGTTTAGTAAGAAGAAACAATTCAAGGGAAGTTCATCATCAAACAAGAAGTCAAACTCAAGCAAAGACATGAAGAAAAAAGATGATGAATACGGATGTTGCAACTGCAAGAAGAAAGGACACTTCAAGGCAGATTGTCCTAAAGAAAAAGACAAAGATGAGGAAAAGAAGAAGTACAAACAACAGATAAGAAAAAGAGCAAGAAGGCACTTAAAGCTGAAACCAGTAGTGAAAAGGATGAAGAATCATCTGATAATGATTCAGATGATGGTGAATCCAATAGCTCAGATAATGACAAGGCATATCTATGCCTTATGGCTCAGGAAATTGATGAAACAGAGGTAATATCTAGTTCATACTCATCAAATGCATCCACATATGACACTGCACAATATTCTATTTTTCCATTAGATTCTGCAAATCTAATTCCAAGTAAATTTGAAGAAATTCAAATAAATCATGAATTCTGAAACAAGAATGTGAGAATCTGAGAGAGGAAAATAAAAGTTTGAAGAAAGAACTGGATAAACTGAAAGCTGAATCAACTAGTAAGGAAGTACACTCAACTGATCAACAAGCAGCAGATGATCACTCATCAGGTGCTGACTGGCCGGCTGAGAAAACCTCCCTACCAGTTAAGACCACCACTGCACCACTTGATGCACCAGCTTACAAACCCTTAAAAAGGTTTGAATCTAGATCTGGTCTGGGCTACAACAGTCAAGATGAGAAAGGAAACAATGGGCAAAGCAATTCTGAATCAAGGACCAAAACTGGACCTAAATTCAGAAAAGGACAGACCACAGTTTCAACTACTCATCTTGCACTAGTGAAATCAAAACCCAGTGTAGTGTAACAGCAAAGTAAATCATCTTTCTAGCCTACAAAAAGGGGCACACTGAAAGTTAAGGGCAGACTTTACCCTTCGGAGAATGATTGGAATGTTGCACCCCCAAAATACAAGAAGAAACCATTTCATGCCATGCAACATGCGTTTAGGAAAAGCCAACCCAGGCATATTCCTGGACACTGTTAGGTGTAGTGCCCGAAAGACAATTATATAATTGTTTTAGGACAGAATTAATAATTCATCTTATTATATGCATGTATGTTTATAATTGAGACACTATCGAAAACCCTAAGTACCTCGTTAATGTAATCACATAACTCGGTGTATGGCTATACACAAGAGGATTGAGTTAGTGAGATGTACTTAAAATTAACTTAGTCCATAGCGTTGATTAATCGAGTACGGGTCTCATGATTAATATGCTAATAATGCGCCTGAACACTTTAGGTGTGACAGATCTTATCCGGATTATCGGTAATAGGGTACTAGTGGGGCATTTATATATGATGATAATCATATAGAAATTTGGACCGATTTGATTTGAGTTCTCGATATAATTCCGTGATCGAGAAGTCTTATCGAATCACAAGATGATCATATATGGATTAATCTCAATCCGAGGTGATCACGAGCAACCGCTTAGACTAGGGTAGAGTTTGATGTGTTAGTAAGGATCACCGTAGTATGTGGTCCAACACTTCTCGTTGGCTCTATCTCGGAATGAGTGAGTGGTCTGTGCTATCACGAGATATGGAATCCATTCCTTCCCTCGGGAAGTAGACAGACGGTTCCCTTATTTGTTAGCCCTAAGAAAATGATCGATCCCGGGAGTTCATGTTAGACTAATTAGCTACTAGTCCGGTATGTGAACTAATTGACCACCAGGGGGTTAATGGTAAATAAGGATAATATGTTTCGAGAAGGGTTTACGGAAATATCCCGACTCGAAACGAACAGTCTATGGAGGATTTATCCGTATGTAATTATTATATCAGTGGATGCTTCTCAACTCATGGTTGAGTGAAAGTTATCTATATTCGGCAGAGTTCAGTTTCGGGTTTATGGTGGTGTAATCCCGGAATTAATAGATTGAATATTATTGTTCGGTCTGACGGATAATATTATTTAATTTATTGTAACTACTGAATATGGGTCCATGGTCCCCGACGTGGCTCCTAATATAGCATATAGGTTTTCTTGTCGTTTCACCTCAATTATAATTAAATATTTGGATTAGACTATTTAATTGATATATGGATTAATTGTTTAGTTGGACTAGATAATTAAATACATGGAAAAGAAATTTTTCGTGGACTCGGCCCAATGTATATCAAAAATGTGTGTGGACCTTTATTTAATTAAGGGGGGCACATTTTGTGATTGAATAATTAGAGAGAAATTAGTTTTCTTGGATAAATATTTAATATGTGATTTAATCATTTATTTGTTATAAATCTTGGAATATTAGATAATATATTTATTTATCCTAATTTGTTTGGGATATATATTTTATTTATCTTTTATTGGAATAAGGATTATTATAATTAATTATCCGTTAATTAATTAAATCCTTGGAGGACAATGATTACACTCCTATATAAATAGAGTTCTCCCAAGCCTAATTGACACACATAATTTCGAATTTTGGGTAGTATATTGGCTTAGAGATTTCGGCCATTATACTAAGGGTTCGAGTTTTAGAAAAACTTCGGGTTTTTCTAAGGTAGCATATCGAGGAGGTCCGGCGGCTTGAATCACCATCCACTTGGTGTTGCTTGGAGATACACGCCGGAAGACGGTGGCTTCTCAATTCTTGGATCTTGGATCTCGGATTTTTCTAGACGTTTATTCACAATAAACCGGTAAGCAATCTAAACCCCCTCGTAGGTTTAGATCTATTTATTTATGTTTTTTGGTTGATAGATCTAGATCTTGTAGTTTCCGCTGCGTAATCGGGTGGATCTTTGATCCATCCGGCGATATTACATCCTACAAGTGGTATCAGAGCCTTTGATCTATCAATCAAAGTATTTAAATTTTAGTCTAAGGAGTGGAATAGCATGTGTAGATTGCTTATTTTCGTTTTTAATTTTTTTTTAATTCGAAAATTCATGTTGAATGCCTTTGTGATTGTTGTGGTTGAAGAGATGGATTGGGGTTGGTATTTTTTACTCGTTAGATCTATTGTAAACTCATATAAATTCGTTTATATGAGTATAGGAAATTTTGTAATTTTAGTTTCCTAGAAGTAGATCTGTTTTGTCTCTGTTCGTTTATTATTTATTCCTGGAGATTGAGCCGTTGCAACGACAATCCCTCCAGTCAGAATGACGATTAAAATGTTATGATCAAGCCCTCAAAATTTGGTGTCGATCGGAGTCCGTTTCGATATAAGATTGGTGCAATAACGTTACTGCTGTAACAGAAAAGCACATCAGCCGTAAAAACCCTAGCTGTGAGTTCGTCGAATTTATGGAAGAGTTTGGAACGTTGAAACATTGTCCAACCGTTCAGATTTACCACAATGGAGTTATTAACAAGCCCTAAAAATTTCAGGTCGATCGGGTTTTGTCTCGATTCCCGATCGGCCCCGGGAAGACACTGCTGCGCAGCAGTTGCAAAAGTTGGATCGGCGGCTTGCTGGGATCAATTGGGCCGTCAAAACTCAGATCAAACCGTCCATGTTCAAGTAGGAGTAGTGAAGAACAGGTCCATAAATTTTCGTGACGATCAAAGTTCGTTTGGATGTCCGATCATCGATAAAACGCAGCAACAGCAGATCAGAAAATTGTAAACCCTAGTTAGGGTTTGTTATTTTTTTTAATATGTTAGATACGGGGGTACCAACGATCCATCTAGGTGTTTAATTTTTCCGTTATTTTTTCGTGTATGATCGAAAATTGTATGATATAACCGGAAATTGCCATGACATGCATCATATCATGATTCCACTACAATGCATACATGTAGCTAGTTTATTTCGAATAAATTAGGCATGTATAACTCGTATAATTAGTTTAAAGGCTTATTTAATTAATATGTGGTAGTTAATAAATAAGTGACTAATTATAAAAACCGAGGAACCGGGTTTTGTCAATCGTTACGATTTTAGTGATGGATTCTCGGTGAATCCCACTTAGATAAATCGTTGAGTTTTCGGTGAACCCACCTTAAATAGAAACGAGATTACGCTTTGGTTGATAATTTAGAAATTGGAAAATCATAGTACATGGGTTCGGAAATGGTCTAACCATGGTTGGGCGAGTTCAAACGAGCTTCGGCTCAATCGACTCCCTTCCACGTGTGATATGCGTTCTGGTGGTTCGACAAGACTTAGCATAGCCGATAAGCCTTGGGCTAAGCGGGCTTCTCTTTCCGGATTAGCTCGAAGCGTCACATATATTCCAACGAATAAGACGGCGTAGGCTTGCCTACATAACCGACCCTGTTCGGAGTACTTTGATTTATTGTTTCTTATTGTCAAGACCGAAACCGCAATTAGTAAACCCACCACTTTTTCAAAATATTGAGTGGGAGCGGGGAAGGCGACAGCCGACCCCACGGCCTCTACTATTGGTGCAAGCACGTGAGAGAAGGGTGACGCCTCGAGCCGCTTTGATTCGCCCCTGCAGGTGGTGTTCACCCTATCAAAATTCAAGGCTTGGCCTCCGAAAGGATAGGATTTCGGGTACTCGTTGAGTCATTGGTCGAACTCGCGTGGCATACTCGGGGTGTGCTTTGAGATCGATATAGTAGGTCACACTCTTTATGCATATTTTCGAAATATCTCGGCTAGAAAAGGAAGGTAATCAATGAGTAAGGCCCGGGATGTCGATTCCGTGAGATGTTCGATTCTCGAAGCTTAATCATTGAGAGAGATTGTCTCAGTTTAATCGTCACCTCTTTGGTGTGACTGCTGGGAGCAATTGAGGTGTGAGATTAAATCCTTGGAATGGTAGG
Source organism: Gentiana macrophylla (assembly GCA_026214975.1). Taxonomy (NCBI): domain Eukaryota; kingdom Viridiplantae; phylum Streptophyta; class Magnoliopsida; order Gentianales; family Gentianaceae; genus Gentiana; species Gentiana macrophylla. The sequence goes on along the minus strand of CM047809.1, from coordinate 84,286,892 downwards.
ATAGACTTTAAACAAGTTTATTATTCCTAAAATAAAAATCTAGTAGTGAAAATTTTTTGAATTTAACTTTCTGTCATGTTTATTTACAACTTTAATCTCTGAGACTACTAAAGCTCATGTAAGTAATAGGACTTCATTAAAAATGTGGAAGTAACAAGTATGTTGTAATTATCAAAAGAATGCAATTAATTTTTCGGAAGAGATTTTTCCCTTGAGCCTTTAAAAACTTAATGACATAGTATAGGTATGTCACGGATATCGCTCGTGTAAAACGAGAAACGACCGTACTTAGCTTACAAAAGATGATTTAGGACTATCAGAAAAATTCATTTAGTGAATTTTAAAATGTGTAATTACACAACGAATTTCTAAATTGAAAAATTGGAAAATCATATACACAAGGCGTTGCTAGTTAGACGGTATTTGGAACCGATAAACTAGTGGGAGCCTTAGTCTTATGATTTGTTGCTTTTCAGAATCATTAGAAATGTGTAATGGACTACACAAGAGTTTTTCCATTCATTGGAAAAACAAGAATAAAGCGTTACTAGATAAACAGTATTTGGAACTGATAAACTAGTGGGAGCTTAGTTCTGGAGGTTTTATAATCTTTGAAACATCATGAACACAGCATTGCTAGTTAGACAGTATTTGGAACTGATAAACTAGTGGGAGCTTAGTTCTAGATGATGTTCTAATCTTTGAAAAATCATAAATACAAAGTGTTGCTAGTTAGACGGTATTTGGAACCGATAAACTGGTGGGAGCTTTGGTCTTATGATTTGATGATTAGAAAAATCGATAGTCCAAGCAAGTAACAATGAACTTCCCACAGTTCAAGAGTAGTGTTTACACAAACGAACTGCTAGTTCAATACTGTTCCCATCTAAGGAAAGTCGAGAATGGGAAAGAATGTTTATACGTGTTAGTCATCTAAACTAAGTAGTTTTAAGGCTAAACCGAAAAATTAATTGGAAATTAGAGGATAAGGAAAGTGATTTCGAATCACTGACCAATGCATCCTTAGCAATTTTCTCGTAAGCTAAAGTTCTTTGGAAGAACTAGGTAGCTTTGCATTAAACGATAAATAAAATAGACAACGGACAGTTATTTCAGATAGACTAGTGGGAGTGATATAAGGAAATAAATCTCGGATTCAATTCTTGAGTATCACGAAAAATTCATTTTCTGTTTTCGGATTTGTTGGAACGAACGTATTCATTTTCAATAGGATAATTTGTTTGTCTTATTGACGATGAATATAACATTCATATACGAACCCAAGACTCGGACTTTTGTTTGATAAAGTCGAACCACTAAGAAATCTTTGAATAGGTATATGTAACACATCTTAAACAATATAAATGCAAATGGTTTCCATATTTAGATAAACACTTCTTATATACTATTAATTAGTGCATATTCCCCAACGACAAGATCTGCAGATGGCTTAGGGTGATTCTATATCGAGTCAAAGGAACCCTGTCTCAAAGGAACAATGCCTAAGTTTCCTTTCAATCGGGAAAGGGTAATAGATTTAAAGAAGTTACATAGCTTGTTCATATCGACCTTCGGGATCATATGAAAGATACAAGCTAGTGGGAGCTTATGAGTAGTGACATATTGTCTGATAACTACTCAAAACTCCGGTAAGTTTATCCAAAATATTTGGAGGAAATCTCTGATTTCATCAGAGATAGAGTATTTGTTCGGTAAAAACGAGTTTTACAATTTATAACCGAAACACCCCAAGTATAAGGATCTGTAGTAAAGGATGTTAACGGGTCGTCCTAAGGGAGTGGAATGTTTATCGGATCAAGGGACAATTATTCTATCGATTATGTCACAATTATCTATCTAAACTAAGGTTGAAACTGACTGAAACCTAAACCTAAGAATTGAAACTAAAACAGGAATAAAAACAAGCAGAAAATAAGAAAACAGAAAGACGGATGAACGTTCACTTTGATGAACGAGCGTCTGGAAACTAAATCTAATGGACGGGCGTGCTCGCTATTGCGGACGGCGTCTTATCTAATACGAATCAAGCAGAAAAGTGCAGGAAAACAGCAGGAAACTAGGGTTTATATAACTAGAACTTAAACTAAACTTAATCTAAACGATTCGATTAATAAACAATTAAAGGAAAAACACAGCAAGGCGACTAGGTTCCACCTATCAACCAACAATCCAACTAGACGGTGATTAAAAAGACATAGTTTTTAGTAGTGATTTATTCACGAATTCAATTAAATTTCTTCAACCAAATTCTAGGGTTTCGTTTGTCTTTTCAAACAAACTAAACATACAACCAAAACAGGATCACGAGATTGTTTCCAAGCTCTTACTCAACTAATCATGCATAATCTCTTAAAACACAATTAGATGCATTACTTTGAATAAAAGAGAACTTAAATAAACATACTTTCATAAATTTATTCAAGCATAAATTAAACATAGATCGTTTCATCAAATCTTAATTCAATAAAACTTAAGCAATACAAAACAGATCCAAAGTAATGAAAAACTATGAAATAAACTCACTAAACTTAAGCATCGAACTCTCTAGTTGGTTTTGTTGTTGATAGGCTTCCTCCGTCGACTCACTGCAAGGCTTTTAGCCAACAATCATGTTGAAGATGATTGTTGGGTTGAGAAGTTCATCTCTGTGTAAAAGGCTTGTGGCATGACTTTTGGTGTAAAATTGCGATCTCAATTATTTGGTATGAAATAGGGTTAAGAGGTCGCTTTGCTATATATAGAGTTTTAAGTCGGTTATGACTAAGTCGGCCTTGAACGCCCGTCTGGTCTTGTGGGCGCCCGTCTCGGTGGATCTTGACTTTGCTCACAGACGTCCGTCCATGCTGCGCCCAAACTCTCGTATGTGATTTCCTCTCTGGACGCTCGTCCATGAAATCGACGCCCGTCCAGTGGACGGGATGCGACGCTTCATTTGGATCGCTTTGAGGTCGGATTTCATCATCTTTATCCAATTTCTTTGAGCCAATTCCAACTCTATCTTGAATAATTTGACTTTGGCTTCATTTATCCACTTATAGCACTCGAAAATCAACACCTACATGATAAATAAACAATGCAAAAATGTAATAAAATCCAAATAATAATAATTCCATTAAATCAACACTTAAAATCATCAATTTTGCATACAATCATCTTAAAATCATCTTTACTCAATATTTACACTTAAACCCTTAATTCTCATGTAAATTACATAAATGTGGGGAAAATAATAATGAAATAAACCTTTAATAATCATATAAATATGGCCTTAACAACTCCCCACACTTAACTTTTTGTACGTCCTCGGATAAAACAATCAAAGCTATAGCTCAACTTTATAAATAATCCACATAGATCTACAACTCACGTAACAAAAGATACAACAACTATAGCAAACAATACCATCGCAGAGATAGAGTCGTGTATGTGTGACAAGCCCTTCTCAATCTAGCAAGCCTTTCAAAGAAATATCCTCTCAAAAATTCCAATGACTATCCTAAGTACATGATGATAATAGCTCCACTCAAAGCCTTCCCACGCACTCGTAGGATAATCCCTACAAAGATATCATGCGGTTCTACTGGGTATAAGATCCATGATAACAACGACTTCACTTTATTCTTATTCATCATTTTTCAAAATTTTCAAATTTGACGATATCGAATAAGCTCTTACCCATCATAGTAGTGTAGGACATTTCATGATAATCCCTACCTACTCAAATCATAAGGTAGCTATAAAGCGACTATCGTGAGCTATTGGTCATCATAGTGGTATAGGACATACGAGGTATACCCTACCGCACTCAAATCATAAAACCGACTTCCGACAAACGTATTTATTAATAATTGCTCACTCACTTTATTTATTCACTTTTCAAAGTCATAAGTTACATCTCACTTATCACATTCAAACTTTATGATATTCACAAAGACACGGTCTAACTTAGGTGTAACTATCTTGACCTTCCTAAGATAAATCATTAAAAATAATGAAAGGATATAATTCAAAAGTCGTGCTTCAAAATCAAAGGCTTTCGTGAGTGAAAAACGAAACTATCTCCATAAAAGTAAAACATGCTATAATTATCTCACTAAGTCACATACTATCATCGTTAGAAAACTACAACTAGCAAGCATCTAGTTCCAATTATATGCTCGAGACTCACAAAAATTTTAAATTCATGAAATTTAACATTCACTCATATTTCAAAGGATATAGCATAAAAACATACCCAAAACACCCCACACTTAAATCACATTATGTCCTCGGAATGTGCGTAGAATAAAATAAAAATGAAAAAAAAAAAAAAAACTTATTTGGTTTCAATGATTGGTTGTCGGATGAAAGTTAGCGGAGGTCAGCCGGAGCATGAATATACCGCGACAACTCGAATAGACAACACTGGACATAAAAGCTTGTGAACTCTGCTCAAAAGTATACGCCACACTCGACATACCATATAATCTCGGGTACACGGGTATATCAAACAACACATAACACAAAACACTTACAATGAATGTAGGAGGAATAACCATCAACACAAAATCAACTAAAGTAAAACAACCTAAGAAAAGAAAACGAACAAAGAAAACTAGGTTGCCTCCTAGGAGCGCTCTTTTAATGTCAATAGCTTGACACACATTCCAAAAGATCAACCCGGATCGGGCCACTTTGGTTTAACAGCCGCCACCTCAGTATCGGAATCAGAAGTACTGGGGCGGAAATGATTTCCACCACAACAACAAGTCAAGTGTGCAATAAGTTCATTAAACTTTTCTCTCCAAACTACACTGACTCTCTTCTTCTTGTTCTTTGCGCACGATAGGCATAGACATAGTGGTATGATCGAAGTCTCGTGAGAAGGTACCTTACGGGTGGATCTAGAACGTCATCATCATCGACTCAAAGAAATAAGATGGAATCTCTTCACAAACCAGGACATCACGTACTCTCATCTCTTCTTTGGAAATAAAGAATCTCAGGCTTTTCCTTTGGTTGCCCAAAATATTTCTTAAGTCGATGGCCATTCACTTTAAAAGCTTGATTACCATACCCGTTCAAAGTAATTACTCCACTTGGATTAACCTCGAGAATCTCAAATGGACCGGACCATCTAGACTTTAGCTTACCAGAAACAAATGAAGTGCGGTATTATAGAGTAAAGCCATTTCACCAACTTTGAATTCTCGGTCCTTGATCTTAGCGTCATGGAGCATCTTCGTTCTTTCCTTGCTAAGCTTAGCATTCTAAATGCGCTCACGAGTGCAGAATTAAGTCGAGCTCGTTCAATTGTAACAATCGTTTCTCCCCACAGAGTGGCTATCGAAATTTAAGAATTTAATTGCCCGAAAGCTCGTGTTCAAGTTCGACAGGTAAATGACAAGCTTTGCCATAGACCATTTGGAAGGGTGACGTGCCCATCGGGTTTTAAATGCGATGACGATAAGCCCACAATCGTCATCCAACTTAAGACTCCAATTAGATCGGTTATTGTTCACGGTCTTCTCCAAAATTCTTTTCAGGCTCCGGTTGCTTACCTCGACTTGGCCACTAGTTTGAGGATGATATGGTGTACCAATCTTATGTTTGACACCATACTTCTCAAGGATCTTGTCAAGCGGCGCATTGCAAAAGTGAGTACCTTCATCACTAATGAGTGCTCTCGGACAGCCAAATCTAGTAAAGATATTCTCTTTACAACCTTGTGATCATTAGTTTGAGTAGCTATGGCCTCGACCCACTTGGAAACACAATCCACACAGACGAGGATATATTTATTACGCATACGAAGATGGAAAGGGTCCCATAAAATCTATGCCCCAAACGTCGAAAACTTCGCATTCAAGAATGGGCTTAAGTGGCATTTCCATCCTACTACTCTGCCGTCCGGGTTCTGCGGCACCTATCACAACCTTTACAAAAGGCTTCGCATCTTTAAACAGAGTCACCAAGAGAATCCGGCTTGAAGGATCTTTGCAACCGTCTTTGGTGTTCCATAGTGACCTCCGGTAGGACCGCTATGGCATTGTTCTAGGATATCCCACTGATCATGCTCAGGAACACACCTTCGAAGCAAACCATCCTTACAGACTCTGAACAAATAAGGATCTTCCCATACGAGATATTTGAGATCGAGAAAAGAACTTTTCTTTCTCGACATCGTCATATCCTCTAAATGACCACTCATTAAATAGTTGGCGTGAGTCGACATACCACGGCCTAACCGTTTCAAGCTTCATCAATTGCTCGGTTGGAAAATCAATGCCTATATCATTGTGATTCTCTGCACCCTCATTTACTAAGCGAGATAAATGATCAGCCACAATATTCTCACTACCTTTCTTATCTTTAATCACAAGGTCAAACTCTTGTAAAATCAGAATCCATCGAAGTAACCTTGGTTTTGCATCTGCTTTGTCCATAAGGTAGCGTAGGGCTGTATGATCGGTCCAAACAACAACTTGAGACCCTAGAAGATAGCTTCTAAACTTGTCAATGGCAAAGACGACGGCTAAGAATTCCTTCTCGATCGTAGTATAATTGCATTGAGCCGGGTTCAAGGTACGACTCGCATAATAGATGGGCTGAACCTTTATCAACTCTTTGTCCTAAAAGCTGCGCCTACGGCATAATTAGAGGCATCACACATCAATTCGAAAGGCTTGGTCGGTCGGTGCTACTAAAATAGGGCAGCGATAAGCTTATCTTTCAAACAATTGAAAGCTTCCTTGCACTTCGTGATCGAACAAGAAATCGACATCTTCTTTCAAGAGATTTGATAAAGGCTTGGCAATCGTAGAAAAGTCTCTAATGAAACGCCGGTAGAAGCCAACATGTCCTAGAAAACCTCGTACCTCTTTCACTTTGTTTTGGGCGTCATCTTTCAATGGCTTCAACCTTAGCCTTATCAACTTGAATGCCAGCATTGGACACCTTGTGTCCCAAAACTATTCCTTCATCAACTAGAAAATGGCATTTCTCCCAGTTAAGCACCAGATTCTTCTCAACGCAACGTTGGAGTACCATATCTAGGTTCTCTAAAATTTCATCAAAACTATCGCCGTAGACTGAGAAGTCGTCCATGAAGACTTCCATGCATTTCTCAACAAGTCCATCAAAAATGGCCAACATACACCGTTGAAAAGTCGCGGGTGCATTGCATAGACCGAATGGCATTCTACGAAAAGCAAAAGTACCAGATGGACACGTAAACGTGGTCTTCTCTTGGTCATTAGGATCAATGGCTATCTGGAAGTAGCCGGAATAGCCATCAAGGAAACAATAATACTTATGACCACTCAGTCGTTCAATAAGTTGGTCAATGAAGGGTAGGGAAAGTGGTCCTTGGCGGTAACCTCATTAAGTCTCACGATAGTCATCTGAGACTCAGAGCTCGTCACGAGTCGTAAGGCAACTTCCTCCCCTTTTTCATTCTTTTCGACTGTGATTCCGCCCTTCTTTGGCACAACTTGAGTAGGGCTGACCCACTCGCTATCGGCGATTGCATAGATGATTCCCATGTCGAGCCACTTTATAACCTCCTTTTGACAACCTCTTGCATATGCGGATTCACCTTCTTTGAGGTTGTCTTACCTTTTTAGCTCCTTCCTCCGTTCGGATTTTATGCATGCATATGTCTGGGCTGATCCCTCGGATATCACCCACTTGCCAACCGAACGCGAGGATATTCTTTAAGCACTTCTATCACCGTGTGCTTCTTGCTGTGGTCGAGTTTGAAGAAATGATCAAAGGCAATTTATCTCCATCCTTAAGAAAGATATACTTAAGGTGTTTTTGGAAGTGGTTTGAGCTCTAAATCAGTAGGTGGTTGCTCAATACTAGACTTTAACGGGCCACCTTTCTCTTTATGAGCTTGGAGTGGTTGACTAAAGAATAACTCATCTTCCCAAGGCTCAACCCCGAGGAAAGGTCTGGATCAAATCATCCATCGGAATCCTCCGGTCAACACTTGCTTCCTTTTTCTTGTGATCGATCATTTTTCTTAACTCTTCATCTTTAACCTCTTACGCGACTCCTCCCAATCATCTACTTCCCAATGAGTAGCTTCTCTCCAAAACTCTACCTCGTCCCAACTACCCATGAGCTTCTTCACGGGGATGGAGTCTTCACGACTCGATTCTTTGAAATCATCGTTTGTTCTTTGGGCATCTCCATGCTTCTAACTCAATAACAGGCCCGGTGTGAGCGAGTGAAGATGACTTCGTCAATGCCTACGGCTTGAAATGAATTAGAAGGTGGTCCGCATGATCGGCCGGATCCTCAATGTCCATGACTTCAAAAACACCTATCTCTCTGTCAACTCCTCGCTTCTTCAAAGTAGGCATCTTTTTCGTCCTCATAGATAGCTTCGACAAACGATATTTCATCAATTACGGCTCTTTCAGGACTTGTCCCTCGTGTGAAGGTGACGGATGTGTCACCGATTCTAAGAGTAATCTGTCCTTTGCAGAAGTCGATGAGAGCGTTAGAAGTGTCCAAAAAGGTTCGGCCTAGAATTAGAGGCATTTCTTTATCAGGTGGATAGTCTAGGATAACCCAGTCGGTAGGGAAGACCAAATGTTCAACTTGAAGGAGAACATTAGCTACACAACCGGCCTGCGATGATTTGACTAGATTTGTCTACCATCCGAAGAGAAATGGGGCGTTCTCGCATTCTTTTGTCTAGCCCGAGCTTCTTGCATACATTTAATGGCATCACATTGATGGAGGCCCCTGAGTCGCATAAAACATTTTCGAACAAATGGCCTTCAATCTCACAGGAGATTGAAGGTCCGCGAGTCACCTCGCTAACAAATGACTTTTTGTGAAACCATTGCGCAATCTTCTCAAAACACTTCTTGACCATCCCGTGAAGCTTTCTCTTGCTCCCACTGAATTCTTTAAGATACTTAGTACATTTAGGCATTTGAGATAATACCTCGGCTAAGGGCATACTCACTTTAGTGTCCTAAGTATCCTCCTCACCCCATCATACGCTTGTCTTTGGCGAGGCTCTCTCATTGATCTTCGGTGGATAAGGAAGGGCTTTATCATTCTTCGTGGCCTGATTCTTTATCGCCTCATCCTCCTTATCCTTCCATCTCACAAACTTTTCTTCCTTTTTCTTAGTCGAAGTACTGCCTCCACGACTCTCCTTCCTTTCCTCTTCATCGAATCATTGTCGCCCTCCGAAGAATTGTCACTAAGCTCCTCCTCATCGTTGCTTTCTTTCTTGGCATGTGATTTTCGATTTCCCCCTCCGAACTTATGGCGTCGGGGGGAGGGGCTACTCGCTTCCGACATCTTGCCGGGTCCAGCCTTCTTACCACTTCTCGAGAGTTACTTCTGTTCAACTCCTCTTCTTGCCCATACTCCCACCGAGGTGTAATGGCGGTGCAAACATTCACATCGACTTTGATTTCTCTCGGTATAACTCGGAAGTTTACCGTGAGGGTCGCTTGCTTGCTGGGTCCGCCATTTGACCAACTTGTTGTGATGGATTTTTGTAAACGAAACAAAAAGACAAGTAATAAAAATCCGGTTAGTCGCTCCAAGTGCAAAGCTTGTAGTAAAGCGGTTATGCCGGGTCGATCCCACGAGGAACGTGAGGTTTAATGCGTTTTTAAGTTTAGGCTAAGAGTATCACGTAACTAATGATTTCAAGTTTATCAAATAATGGGGAGAAAAAGCGGCATTTAACAAAGATCCACAATTCAAGATAATCGCACAGGCTCCTAATTTCCTACGCATGCAAATCAACCAAGGTCAAAATTAACCTATACTAAACGCAAATTACTAATATCTTAGATAATTTGTTTATCAACTTTTATCAAAGATTGATTCTTCAAGCATGATAGGCATAAATTCTTTCGAACCTATTATTTAGATTAACAATTCGATAACTTTCGTTTCTCGACAAATTAATTGTCGATTATTATTGCGGTGATCTAGGTATCATTCAACTATCGTTAAACGAATATCACAAGCTTTATCTATCGATGTCAAGCACGAAATAAACGCAATATAAATCTAACCTTTGTCTAAATAAACCGCTAAAAATAAGAAAACCGTAACGCCTTTTGAATTGCTTCACCCCGTCATTCAACCCAAGAGTTTAGCTACTCATATTAACTTTGAAATCAAAAGACTGTTTTGATTGTATTCGAAAACCAAAAGAAAAGACAAGCTGCTGCTGTTTATTTATGAGAATCGACTATAGGTTGTGTGATGATGATTTTAGGGTTTGATACAAGTCGCTATATATAGATGAACTAAGACGGCTAGGTCAAAACTAAGTCGGTTGTGCTTCAATCGGCGGTCGGACGCCCGCCCATTCTTACGAACGCCGCCTCGCTCTATAATGAACTTGAATCGGGTGAGCTTTCCTCAAACGTTCGTCCGCCTAACGTCAAAAGCTGCGTCCAAACTTCTTTGAATGTCAAATCTACTCTGGGCGCCGCCCATCGCTTTAAACGCTCGTCCCACTGACGCCGATCTAGACGCTTGATTCAATTTGTGATAGAATTTGGGTTTCTCCAACCTTATCTTCAATCTTTCCATCTTTATCTCTTCGTCATCAATTAGCTCGAACTTTATCAACTTTTGATCATCTTTTTAGCCTCCAACATGTATCTACATCACATCAAAAACACCGCAAAGCGTAACACAATTCTAATAATCATAAAAATCATAATTAAAACATACAAATCCATCAACTTTGCGATTAACTCCTTAGCAACGTCATTTGCCCAATATTCCATTTAAACACGTGATTTCCATGCGATTAATACGAATGTCGGGAAAACCTTATCAAATATAACGTTATAAAGCACGTAAATTCACCCTTTACAACTCCCCACACTTAGCTTTTGCTGCTTGAGCAAAACAAAACAAGATAAAGGCTCGGAAAGAATATAGACATCTCAACACATATACCACATAGTCAATAAATTAGATGTTCACCCACGTGAGTGTGTGCATAGCCATAACAAACTTCCACTAAATCCAAACTTGAGGAACTCAAAGCAAAACTAGCTAATACCCCTCGTAGAATAGCAATAAATGACACTCATAAGATGCACCTACAAACGTGACATATCCCGAAAAATATGATCGAATGAATCTAGGGCCTTTCAAATACTCGAGAGGATAATCCCTACATCATATCTATCAGTTTCTCTGGGGATAAGATAGCGATAACTAAGCCTTATATCCATTCCATACCAATTCTCTAGTTGCTTTAACTATTTCACTCTAAACACACATTAGAAGAAGCTATTGCCCTCATAGTAGAATAGGACATTTCGAGATAATACCCTACCTTACTCCAATCATAAGGCCGCTTTTCCTAACTCGCCGTGAGCTTTTAGTCATCATAGTGGAATAGGACTTACGTGGTAAACCCTACCGCACTCAAATCATCGACTAGCTTCCGACACACCCATTTAACTTATTAATTCAACTTTTTCACTTTGACAATAGCTACGTGTTACTTATCACATTCAAGCGTCCGGATATTCACGATTATCTCATACTTCGGAACTAAATACAAACTATCATAATTCGCATACGATATATACGTAGCACTAAGCACATGACTTATAAGAAAATCAAAAACTACTAATCCAAAAGCGGGTATAACTTTATAACGTAGCTCATCATTCACTATGGCTCGTGAAAAATAAATTTTGGTGAAACAACTAATTCACTAAAAATATGGTATACTGACATCAATGACTATAACAAATCGAACAAAACGTGTATTGCCTACTACAAGGACAAAACAAAATTTTGAAAATTTAGCTCATTTTAGCATAGAAATAATATCATGTAAGCAAATGTATAGATACATACCGACTAAGCCCCCCCACACTTAAAAGTTCAACATGCCCTCGTGTTGTGTGAGAACTAAAAATAAAAGAACACTTAGCGGATTGCGGCCAAGATTACGAATCAGCGGGACGGAGCCTAGGTAGTAACACAATGTAGCCCGGACAAAGCTGCTAAAATAGACCTGCCCAACTTGGAAAAACATGGAAACATCTCGGGAGAACGGGTACAATAACGGAATAATGTGAAAAGAATGAATGCAAGAGATAGAACAACAAGTGTCAATCCAAAAATGATCATAATACCAATGAAATCGCAATCCAAGGACGTGGTGCTAGACAGCTTACATTATTTACTAAAACACACCCCTACGATCCATAACTAGAAAGCAAAAACTGACAGATAGACACATAAAAGCTTAGTAAAACTAACTAAAATAACATACGAAAGCAAAAAGAACTAAGAAAAACTAAAACGAGATTTGATATCTAGGATGCCTCCTAGTGGCGCTTTTGGTTTATGTCGTTAGCTCGACATTCAATTCAGGTCTAACCCGGGTCGGGCCACTTTGGCTTCCTGCCGGTCATCTCAGCAACAGCATTCTTAACAAAATTAGGTCTACAAAAACAGCAGTGCAGACTCGGGATTCGTCCCAACCATTTTTCCCAGGCCTGCCTGATCTTCTGTCTGACTGGAGATCTCTTCCGTACTTTATGCTTCTTCAAATCCATTTCCTTCCAGTATTGTTCCATGTCCCGACTTCCGCAAAAGCTTGGTGGTGATTGAAGACTATCATCGAGAGAATAGGTGCTGGGAGAACTCATCGCGATCATCATCGACTCTCAAGCGATACAACTTAACAAATCAATGAATTTAACTACCTCGGGTGATTCCTTCGGTTGGCCAATGTAGTGTTTGCATCGTTGACCATTGACCTTGAAAGGTCGATCACCAATCCCTTAAGTTCCAAAACGCCGCTAGGAAAGACAGACAGGACCTCAAATGGACCAGACCAACGCGTCCTGAGCTTTCCCGGGAAAAGATGCAGCCTGGAATTGTATAACAATACCAGCTCGCCTGCATGAAACTCCCTTTTCTTTATCTTTTTATCATGAAGTAATTTCATCCTTTCCTTGCTGATCCGTGAATTCTCATAAGCTTGGAGCCGGAACTCGTCTAATTCATGTATCTGCTGGAGCCTACGTTCTCCGCAAGCTTGGGAGTCGAAGTTTAGGAACTTAATTGCCCAATAAGCTCTATGCTCTAACTCCACCGGCAAATGATGGGGCTTTCCATAAACCATTTGGTATGGTGATGTACCCATGGGGTTTTTGTAAGCGGTCCGGTAAGCCCACAAATACATCATCCAGTTTTGGACTCCAATCTTTACGATGCGAGTTATTTGTTTCTCGAGGATTTTCTTGATGCTCGACATTACGCTCAACTTGCCCACCATGGTCATAGGGTGATATGGTGTGCCACTTTTATGCTTAACACCATACTTAGCTAGCAGTTGTCAGGGGTTTATTAATGAAGTGTGAACCTTCATCATTGATCGGGCTGGCTCTAGGCGCCAAACCTCGTAAAAATGTTTTTCTTCAGAAATTTCATGACTGTTTTGTGATCATTCAGTGGAGTTGCGACAGCCTCTACCCATTTAGAGACATAGTCTACACAGACCAGAATGTATTTATTTCCGCATGAAGATGGAAATGGTCCCATAAAGTCTATGCCCCACACGTCAAACACTTCGCATTCCAATATGGGTTGAAGTGGCATATCATATCGCCTGGTCAAAGTACCGGTTCTCTGGCATCTATCACAGCCTTTGCAGAAGGCTTCCGTATCTTTAAAAATCCTGGGCCAGTAGAAACCGCATTGAAAAATTTTGGCAACGGTCTTCCATGCATTAAAATGACCGCCAGTGGGGCCACTATGACATTGCTCAATAATATCCCGTTGCTCACATTCAGGTACACACCGGCGGAGTAACCCATCCTTGCAGATCTTGAATAGATATGGTTCTTCCAGACGTAGTACTTCAAATCCAGAGAAGAACTTCTTCCTCTCCTGATAGGAAAATTCGGGATTCAAATAGCTAGAATGAAGGTAATTGACAATCGAAGCATACCAAGGGGGGTCGGGGTTATGGACATCCATATTCATGACGCTCTCGAAGGGATAATAAAGATCAATGTCCAAAGGATCTTCCTCAGCTACTGGTAGTACTCTCGAAATATGGTCCGCTACGGTGTTCTCACTACCCCTTATGTCCTTGATGTGAACATCGAATTCTTGTAGTGTAAGAATCCACCTCAGCAGTCTTGGTTTAGCATCCTTCTTGTTCATTAAGAAACATAATCTTTGCATGATCACCCATACAATTACCTTGGCACCAAGCAAATAGCTGCGGAACTTATCCATGGAAAACACAACCGCTAACAGTTCCTTTTCCGTAGTGGTGTAATTTGCTTGGGCTGGATTCAAGGTGTGACTCGCGTACGAGATAGGTTGGAATTTACCATTAACCTCTCGCCCTAATCAAAGACCCACAGCGTAATTGGAGGCATCACACATCAGTTCGAATGGTATGTTCCAATCCGGAGAGATCAGGATAGGGGCAGAGGTCAAACGCTGTTTAAGCTCTTTGAAGGCAACTTGACAGTCATTATCGAAATTGAAGGTGACGTCATCCTTCAGTAAAGTTGATAAAGGTTTCGATATTTTTGAAAAATCTTTTATGAATCTCTCAGAAACCCACATGACCAAGGAAGCTTCTTACTTCCTTCGTGTTCCTGGGGTAATTCATCTTTTCAATAGTCTCTACCTTAGCTTTATCAACCTCTATGCCTTTAGCGGAGATCTTGTGACCTAAAACAATTCCTTCGGTTACCATCAGATGGCACTTTTCCCAGTTGAGAATCAAATTCTTCTCTACACACCTCTGCAGTACTTCATCTAGATTTTTAAGACAGTCCATAAATGATGTGCCAAATACCGAGAAGTCGTCCATGAACACCTCCATGCACTTCTCTACAAGCCCATCAAAGATAGCCAGCATACATCTTTGAAATGTGGCTGGTGCATTACAAAGTCCAAAGGGCATTCGCCTATAGGCGAAAGTACCATAGGGGCAGGTGAAGGTTGTTTTCTCTTGATCTTCGGGGTCAATAGGGATTTGGAAGTAACCTGAGTAACCGTCTAGAAAACAATAGAATTCATGCCCTGCCAAACGTTCCAACATTTGGTCTATAAACGGGAGTGGGAAATGGTCTTTTAAAGTTACCTCGTTTAGCTTCCTATAGTCTATACAGACTCTGTACCCAGTGACTAATCTAACAGCTACCTCTTCACCTTTGTCATTCTTTTCGATTGTAATGCCTCCTTTTTTTGGTACAACTTGAGTGGGGGAGACCCAATCGCTGTCAGCTATCGCATAAATAATCCCCATATCTAATAGCTTAATGATCTCTTTCTTCACCACTTCCTGCATGTGTGGATTTAAACGTCTCTGTGGTTGTCTTATACGCCGCACCTTCTTGATTCTTATTTTATGCATACATATGTCAGGTGAGATTCCTCTTATATCTCCTATCTGCCAACCGAAAGCTCTCGCATTTTTCTTTAGAACTTCGGTTAATTCAGCTTCTTCTTCCGCTGATAGTTTAGATGAGATAATCAGAGGTAAGCGCTCACCTTCTCTCAAGAAGATATACTTCAAATGCTGAGGTAGCGGTTTGAGAACAAGGTCCTCAGGCGGTTCCTCTAAGCTGGTCTTGGATTCTCCCTGTTTTAGATCCTCCTTGGTGATAGGGTCAAAAACTCTTGCCTCAAGCAAGTCGACTTCTTCTGAGGGAGAAAGAGTTCTTTCAGAGAGCACTGAGTCCTCTTCAGCAAGGTCTTCTCCATAGGCGGCCTCTAGCCTGCCTCAGGGTGTAGTCCGTGAAATCATCTAACGTTTCAAGCACAAAGCCAGAGGGGTTTTCAGAAGGTGATCTAAGGGCTTTAACTACACTGTAGCGTACTTCCTCATCTCCAACACGTAAGGTGACAAATCCTGCATCGCAATCTATAGTGGCTCTAGCAGTAGATAGGAAGGGTCGTCCTAGGAGGAGGGGGGTATCTTCTTCTTTAGTGTCTAAGACATACCAATCAACAGGAAATGTGAATTTGTCTACTTGGACCAGAAGGTCTCGAAGCACTCCGTTGGCTCTCTTGAAAGATCTATCTGCAAGTTGGATGCTTATGGATGTAGGTTCCAATAGATGGTCAAGGTGCAGTCTCTTGCAGACAGATAGAGACATCAAACTAATGGATGCTCCTAAATCACACAGAGAATTTGGGAAGCTTAATTCCTTGATTTTCAGAGTTAAGACAAATTTTCCGGGATCGCTGCGCTTTTTAGGAATTTCTCCGTCAATGATAGCGGAGCATTCCTCTCCCAATCTTTTCTCCATTTCGCCCAACTTCTTCTTTGAAGAAACAACATCCTTCACAAACTTGGTGTACTTAGGCATTTCAACCAATACCTCGGATAAAGGCAAATTTACTTGGGTGTTTCTTAATAGGTTGAGTACTTTGTCATACTTCTTGTCTTCAGATAAGGGGATGTTGTGCTTCCTTGGTGGGAACGGGAGCTTATTCAGTTCGTGTTCGGAGAATACTTTCTTGGTGGAGGAAGCTCGTACAGCTTTGTCTTCAAGATCCTTCCACCTTAACACTTTTTCGATCTTTTTACCCGTCGGGAGATCCTCTGCTGAGTGACTCTCTCAGTTCATTAATCGGTTCTCACTCACCCGAGATCCTTCTCCACCTCGATCTCATTTTCATCTTTCACTCATCCAAGTCGTGGGGCTGCGAATCTTCCCTCCTACCGAATCAAGGGTAGGAGGGTTTACTCAATTCCTCGGTTCATCTATAACTAGGTTGTTGCAATTGTGTACCGGACCTCAAATTCATAGCATTGGACTCCTCTTGTCCATGGAAGTAATGGGCGCGAGCTCGAACAGATGGTTTGTTCTTGCCTCGGCTTGGGCTGCATGCCCACTTTTAGGATTCTTTTCGGTAAAACTCGGTAGTCGACCTTGGGTCCAGCGGCTAATTGTTCGGCCGATTTGCCCTAGCTGTCTTTCTAAGTTCTTCATCGCCCTCTGCTGCTCTTTTTCATACTCGCCTCGTGAAGCGATTACCATAAGTGGAGGAGTCTGATTAGAGGCGGTTTTCTTTGCGAG
This sequence comes from Gentiana macrophylla, assembly GCA_026214975.1. Taxonomy (NCBI): domain Eukaryota; kingdom Viridiplantae; phylum Streptophyta; class Magnoliopsida; order Gentianales; family Gentianaceae; genus Gentiana; species Gentiana macrophylla. Next base: position 84,269,808 of record CM047809.1, on the reverse strand, counting down.
TTTTGATTAGCTTTTGGTTGAGAATTTGAACTTTGACTCGAGTTGGGGTTCGGTAGTAGGCATTGCGAGAGGTATTCTCGTCCCAAGTTTTGAGCGCGGTTTTGGTCATAACCATAATTTCTATTCTCGTTGTAGTTTTGACCTTGAGAGTTATTCGGTTCGAAAATCTCACGTGTTGTTGGCGGAAGAATTGTTTCTCTCATGTCCACCATTCAAGGGGCATGTTGCGTAAATGTGACCTCTAAGCCCACTGGTATAGTTATTCACGTAATCATACCGCCTCGTTTGTTGGGCAAGCATTGGCTTGAAAGCCGGGGGTAGGAGTGTATTGACAATGGTCACTGATGTGACCAGTCGATAACAATTGTCACACGAGAATACTTGTGCATTCTGTTGGAGCGAGGGCTGATTTTGATTTTTAGTCATGGTCAAAGCAGAAAGTTGAGCCTGCAGGGCTGCAATCATTTGACCATGATTCTGGTTGTTGACTTCTTCAATTTTTGGTGCAGCAGGGAGTGTTGGCGATTGATACGTAGGTGCATAGTTGTACCTAGCTATATCTTCAAATAACTCCCACCCTTGCTGTGGGGTTTTCTTCAAGAAGACTCCTCCAGATGAGGAGTTGACCATCCCTTTAGTGGACTCATTTAGACCATGAAGAAAGTATGGACCTTCCTCTGCAAATCCATTCCATGATGGGGGCACTTATTCAACAAAATTTTGAAGCGCTTCCATGCTTCAAAGAAAGATTCATCACTCGAGTTGATGAAAATTTGAGATCTCGTTAAGACATTGAGTTTGTCTTAGACGGGGGAAATATTGGGCTAAAAATTGACTTTCAAGTGGGCCCAAGTTTGGATAGATTCAGAAGGGAGAGATTTAAACCATTCCATTGCTTCTCCACGGAGTGAGAATGGAAATAGTTTTAGCTTAATGATGTCTTGGTCGACATCCTTAATGCGAGTAGTATCGCATATACCCGTAAATACATAAAGATGCGTATAGGGGTTCTCGATTGATACCCATAGAAAGTTGATGCATGTTGCACCATCCGGATAAGGGCTGGCCTTATCTCAAACGGAGTGTATCGGGTAGGGATAACTACACCCGAACGAATATTAACATCACCAGGAGTGGCATAGTGCGCCAGGTACGGTTGGCCCTGAGCCATTGAGGCAATAAATTCTTCCTCAAAGAAGAGGTTAGATAAGAAATTTTCTTGAGAAGAGTTTTCACTGAAGTCTCTTCGATTTCCTCTTCGAAATTGGAACGGGTTCGGGGACTTTTCGTTTACGGTTCACTCGAACTACGTCTCGTTCGAGCTCAGGCTCAAAAAATAACTGCCCTTGTTTACTTCGTGTTTGCATACAACGGAGTCAACTAAGGAGAGACAGAGAAATAAAAGAAAGGAATCAGGAAGACGGACGGGCGTCCAAGATTATGGACGAGCGTCTTGGTGGGACTAGGACTGGACGGGCGTTTAGTGACACAAACGCTCGTTCGTCTAGCAGAATACCTGAACGGGCGTCCAAATATTACGGACGCTCGTTTGAGTGAATAAAAATAAAATCGGATCGAAAATTTCCGGTGGGCGGGCGCCCAAGATCCAGGACTTTCGCCTGGTACCGAAGAACAAGAATGACGCAGAAATTGCGAGAAATCAAAAAAGCTACTAAGGAGAACCTTAAACCCTAACTAAAACAAAGAATGATCGATCTACCTAAATCTTATGCTATAAACACATAAAACCGTGCAAGTTCCCCGCAACGGCGCCAAAAACTTGTGATGGATTTTTGTAAACGAAACAAAAGACAAGTAATAAAAATCGGTTAGTCGCTCCAAGTGCAAAGCTTGTAGTAAAGCGGTTATGCGGGTCGATCCCACGAGGAACGTGAGGTTTAATGCGTTTTTAAGTTTAGGCTAAGAGTATCACGAACTAATGATTTCAAGTTTATCAAATAATGGGGAGAAAAAGCGCATTTAACAAAGATCCACAATTCAAGATAATCGCACAGTGCTCCTAATTTCCTACGCATGCAAATCAACCAAGGTCAAAATTAACCTATACTAAACGCAAATTACTAATATCTTAGATAATTTGTTTATCAACTTTTATCAAAGATTGATTCTTCAAGCATGATAGGCATAAATTCTTTCGAACCTATTATTTAGATTAACAATTCGATAACTTTCGTTTCTCGACAAATTAATTAATCTGATTATTATTGCGGTGATCTAGGTATCATTCAACTATCGTTAAACGAATATCACAAGCTTTATCTATCGATGTCAAGCACGAAATAAACGCAATATAAATCTAACCTTTGTCGAAATAAACCGCAGAAAAATAAGAAAACGTAACGCCTCTTGAATTGCTTCACCCGTTCATTCAACCCAAGAGTTTAGCTACTCATATTAACTTTGAAATCAAAAGACTGCTTTTGATTGTATTCGAAAACCAAAAGAAAAGACAAGTCTGCTGCTTTGTTTATTTATGAGAATCGACTATAGGTTGTGTGATGATGATTTTAGGGTTTGATACAAGTCGCTATATATAGATGAACTAAGACGGCTAGGTCAAAACTAAGTCGGTTGTGCTTGATCGGGCGGTCGGACGCCCGTCCATTCTTTCGAACGCCGCCCGCTTTATAATGAACTTCGAATCGGCCTGAGCTTTCCTCAAACGTTCGTCCGCCTAACGCCCAAAGCTGCGCCCAAACTTGTTGAATGTCAAATCTACTCCTGGACGCCGCCCATCGCTTTTAAACGCCGTCCCTTTGGGACGCCGATCCAGACGCCTTGATTCATTTGTGATAGAATTTGGGTTTTCCAACCTTATCTTCAATCTTTCCATCTTTATCTCTTCGTCATCAATTAGCTCGAACTTTATCAACTTTTGATCATCTTTTAGCCTCCAACATGTATCTACATCACATCAAAAACACCGCAAAGCGTAACACAATTCTAATAATCATAAAAATCATAATTAAAACATACAAATCCATCAACTTTGCGATTAACTCCTTAGCAACGTCATTTGCCCAATATTCCATTTAAACACGTGATTTCCATGCGATTAATACGAATGTCGGGGAAAACCTTATCAAATATAACGTTATAAAGCACGTAAATTCACCCGTTACACTTGTCTCTCAATTGCTTTAACACTAGTAGACAGAGTCTTCACCATGTCTACCAGCTCATCGAATTTGTGTTGAGGGACACATGAGGTGGTATGATTGTTGTTCTCGAGTTTGATTCCGCCCACCTTGAGGCCTTTGGGAGTTCTCAGGCGGCCTTTGATAGTTTGAGTTGAAAGAATTCGAATTTGAAGGGCCAGGTGGTAACTTGGCTTGATTGAAGTTTTGTCTTTGAAATCTGAATAGTTAAGTTGCCGGTTGAAGTTTCGGAATGGTTGGTTTTGATTATCCATTAAGTTTACCTCCTCCGTCATCTCGGCCCCCGCTGTGTTTCAAGATAATTTGAATTAGAAGGTCAGATCGAAAATTGGCCACCGCTTGCTTATCAATTCCATCCGAGCAACCAACAGTTGTGTATCGAGATTGCTTGCAGTACCTTCTTTCTTAACAATATTGGTCTTCTTTAGAGTCGACCACATATTGTTCTTGGCGATGGTCTCACCACTCAGAGGCGATCTCATCACCTCCCCTAAGAAGGATCCATGAGTCGTGGAGTCAAGATAGTCTCTATTAGGTTGAGAGACACCTCTATAGAAACAGATTCCAAAGAACTCATATCCGTCATATCCGTGATTGGGGCATTTCCTCATCAAGAGATTCAATCTCTCCCAAGCTTTGCCAACAGCCTCATCCTCCAACCGCTCAAACGTAGCTATTTCCCGTTTCATCTCCATAATCTTGCCTCGGTGAAACCCACTTAAGAGCGAAGGCTCTTTTGACATCATTCCATGTATGGAGAGAATGATGTGCCAACGATTTAAACCACCGACTTGCTTCACCTTTCAAATCAAAAGGAAATAGCTTTAACTTAACTATCTCGTAATCAACACCAGGATAATGGCCACGCTTCACAGATTTGTACGAATGTGGACAAGAAGTCGTGTGGATCTTCCTGAGCAGTACCATGGAAAGAGCTATTCTGAACTAGAGCAACTACTCCGTTCTTTAGATCAAAGTTCACTCCTCCCATGTCGGGAGGACGAATAGGTCTATGCCCCTCGAGAAAATCTTGATTTAGATATGGAGTGTAGGGGTCCTGGTTCAACTGATTAAGCTGGTTTTGGCGGAATTGTTGAAGTTGTTGATTTATGCCAGCTTGCTGATTCTGCTGTTGCTGCAGAGCTTGCATTTGTTGAAGGAGTAAATTTAACTGAGCTTGGGGATCAGGATTTGGAATTGGTGGATCTTGATCCGCCATTTTGTCCAAATCAGGGAAAAGCCTTCTTCTAAGGATAGATCGTTTCGTGCTCAGGATCAAAGATCGAAGTCCTTCTTACTTCTCGCTTGCATAAACCGGAAGAAAGGAAAGGAAGAAATCAACCCTTTGGGGTTGATTAGAACGAGTTTAGAAGATTAGATGGTTTAGAGGAGAAAAGAAAAGAGAAGAAAAGAGAAGAAAGAAAAGAAGTGATGATTGAACAGATCGAATCAAGCGCCCGGTGTTAGTGGGCGTTCGTTCGAATCGAACGCTGCTCGTTCATTGAATGAACGCTCGCTCGAGAATGTAATTGAGGTGGACGGGCGTTCAAGTTGTTGAACACTCGTTAAAAGGCTTTTAGTATTTTTTAATTTCTTATTTTTAGAAAATATAAAGAAACCGAAATCGAAAAGAAACCTACCTACGAAAAGTTTAAAAACAAGAAAAACACTAAGACGGTAAAAAAACGTGTTGAAATCTTCTAGGCCAAAATGGAGGGGGCAACAGTGGATTTTGACCTCGAAAACGCATTGAACGACTCCACGGCGCTCACCACGTCGTCGGCGTCGGAACGAAGCTTTCGAATTGGGGTCTGCGTTCCAAACGGACACTCGAGCCGAAAGTTATGGTCAAAATACTACCGTGTGCCCTAACGACACCTTTTGACACGTAAAACCGCCCTAAGTAGAATCCGACAACCGTTACCGACCGACCGCAACGGCGCCAAAAACTTGTTCGGTAAAAACGAAGTTTTACAATTTATAACCGAAACACCCCAAGTATAAGGATCAGTAGTAAAGGATGTTAACGGGTCGCCCTAAGGGAGTGGAATGTTTATCGGATCAAGGGACAATTATTCTATCGATTATGTCACAATTATCTATCTAAACTAAGGTTGAAACCGATCAAACCTAAACCTAAGAATTGAAACTAAAACAGAATAAAAACAAGCGTAAAATAAGAAAACAGAAGATGCATTTAACGCTCACTTTGATGAACGAGCGCCTGGAAACTAAATCTAATGGACGAAAGCGTCTACTATTGCGGACGAGCGTCGAATACGAATCAAGCGTAAAAGTGCGAGGAAAAAGCAGCAGAAACTAGGGTTTATATAACTAGAACTTAAACTAAACTTAATCTAAACGATTCGATTAATAAACAATTAAAGGAAAAACACAAAGAAGGCGACTAGGTTCCACCTATCAACCAACAATCCAACTAGACGGTGATTAAAAAGACATAGTTTTTAGTAGTGATTTATTCACGAATTCAATTAAATTTCTTCAACCAAATTCTAGGGTTTCGTTTGTCTTTTCAAACAAACTAAACATACAACCAAAACAGGATCACGAGATTGTTTCCAAGCTCTTACTCAACTAATCATGCATAATCTCTTAAAACACAATTAGATGCATTACTTTGAATAAAAGAGAACTTAAATAAACATACTTTCATAAATTTATTCAAGCATAAATTAAACATAGATCGTTTCATCAAATCTTAATTCAATAAAACTTAAGCAATACAAAACAGATCCAAAGTAATGAAAAACTATGAAATAAACTCACTAAACTTAAGCATCGAACTCTCTAGTTGGTTTTGTTGTTGATAGGCTTCCTCCGTCGACTCATCGCAGCAAGGCTTTTAGCCAACAATCATGTTGAAGATGATTGTTGGGTTGAGAAGTTCATCTCTCGTGTAAAAAGGCTTGTGGCCGCAGCTTTTTGGTGTAAAATTGCGATCTCAATTATTTGGTATGAATTAGGGTTAAGAGGCTGCTGCTATATATAGAGTTTTAAGTCGGTTATGACTAAGTCGGCCTTGAACGCCCGTCTGGTCTTGTGGACGCCCGTCTGGTGGATCTTGACTTTGCTCTAGACGTCCGTCCATGCTGCGTCCAAACTCTCTGTATGTGATTTCCTCTCCTGAACGCTCGTCCATGAAATCAGACGCCCGTCCAGTGGACGGGATGCAGACGCTCGGCTGGACTGCTTTGAGGTCGGATTTCATCATCTTTATCCAATTTCTTTGAGCCAATTCCAACTCTATCTTGAATAATTCGACTTGAGCTTCATTTATCCACTTATAGCACTCGAAAATCAACACCTACATGATAAATAAACAATGCAAAAATGTAATAAAATCCAAATAATAATAATTCCATTAAATCAACACTTAAAATCATCAATTTTGCATACAATCATCTTAAAATCATCTTTACTCAATATTTACACTTAAACCCTTAATTCTCATGTAAATTACGCAAATGTGGGGAAAATAATAATGAAATAAACCTTTAATAATCATATAAATATGGCCTTAACAGTATTCCATACTCAGAAATAGGTTCTTGCGTAGTCTTCGGGACTGATGCTCGGCCTGCCTCCCAGTGGAATGTTTTCACTAAAGGATACACCATAAATTTTCCTTATGTAGTTATTGATGTGCTACGATACGCTGCTGAACTCATTTAAGATATTGGTTGCAAAAAATAACGGTTTACGTTGTAATGAAAAACCGAGAAGTCTACCTAAAAGATGCCTACGCATTTGTGGATAATGAGTGAATTCGGTTCACCCCACTTCCATAAATAGAGGCATTTAGCACCGAGTGCTTGAAGGTAGGACTGGAAATTTTGCATACACGTTCAGGTCATGAAATATCTTAATGCATTGAGTAAAGGTTGGTTATAAAACTCGTAAAATCAGAGAATGACAGTTATACTGTCAAACTCGGTCTGATAGAGTCTATAAATAACAACCTTAGATCTTGAAGTATTTGTACTCGAGATGTTACTAACTGATTTGTTCAGTCCACATCCAACACTGGCAGTTGGTGATAACACTAATAAAAACTACTAAACTAGATCAGTAGATCAATCCACCCCGAACGCAGTAGGAGTATGATTTGTCCAATACCCATTGCAGGACCTTACGGTCTATAGTGTAGATTGATGACCTATAGTCCTTCATGGGCTGTGTAGGATCCTGATCATAGAGGTTGGTTTAAAATCCATAACCCTGTGAATGGATTTTGATACTCCAGTTCTGTTGGAACTCTTGTAGAACCACCTGAGTATCTCAGGCCCAGTGGGAGTAATTGGAACTACACGGAGAAGAGTCGAATGAATAGGAAGTTTAACTTTCAACGCAAAGCTGAGTAATTTAAGGGTGATTCCCTAAAAGGTAGAGAGTTAACCAGACCGTGATCTCTCTTACCACTCGGTCTTGCTTGATTTCGTCGTAAAGCGGGAAATAGGGTGATTCCTAAGACTTCCTTGCCGAACAATGAAATCTGAATTCATTCGTAATGAATGGTTTTAGCTAAGAACAAATAACGGATTCGTTATACAAAGTAGAAAATAGGGGTGATTCCCAAGACATTTTTGCGAGACTAACGGTATCTTAATTTATTCAGAAGAACCTTTGGCGGGATGCCTCGCCATAGCTTATATCCTTTGGGGATTACAAAGAAACCTCTAGGTCATTTCAAAGTCATATATTTTAATATGTGGACTTGACCGTAATGTTGATAAGTCTTTCGTAGATCGGGCATCAATATTAGTAAAGTAGTATGTAGATTAGTGTTTGTGAATGGTAACATCAAAACGATTGGAAACAACATGGGTGTGTTATCCAAGTCGAGTCCGACATGCCATCGGGATTCATCCTAAAGGATTTGATTTGCTCAAATTCTCGAGAATCGATCATTGGCAATCCCATCCATTCACCTGGTTGAGATATTCTTGCTTTTACGCAACATTCAACGATGTAGTCTACCCTTCCTCTCAGGAATGATTATCTAAACCTACGGATGAATACTAAATGGGATGTTTAGTGAATCCTCAAGTCTCTTCGGGAGAATGAGGAATAATAATATGCTGGTATATTCAGGTGCGAACTAGAATATAAGTGATGACACTGATTCTGACTTTAGGTCAGATTAAGGATGATCGTTAAGTCGATTTCATCCTCAGTGTTGAATCAAAGGCATATTGAAATCGTACCACCGGATTAGATGGAAAGGCGACGTTTCGATCCCAAAGATTGACTCAAGCCGCCAACCTACCTGATCAATGTACCAAGTCACATGGTATTCGGATTCTAAGTACGCGCCGGGTCACTGACCCACCCTGCGGCGGCACACTCTGGTCGTGCTTGGAAGGATGAATTACTAAGATGCGCTTGGAGGGTAAAACAATTAATGTTGTAGATATAGATATAAAGGGTGTGCTCTAATCCACTTGCCTTTTGAGCAAGTGGGAGATTGTTAGGTGTAGTGCCCAAAAGACAATTATATAATTGTTTTAGGATAGAATTAATAATTCATCTTATTATATGCATGTATGTTTATAATTAAGACACTACTGAAAACCCTAAGTACCTCGTTAATGTAATCACATAACTCAGTGTACGGCTATACACAAGAGGATTGAGTTAGTGAGATGTACTTAAAATTAACTTAGTCCGTAGCGTTGATTAATCTGAGTACGGGTCTCATGATTAATATGCTAATAATGTGCCCAGAACACTTTAGGTGTGACAGTCTTATCCGGACTATCGGTAATAGGGTACCTAGTGGGGCATTTATATATGATGATAATCATATAGGGCTGGACAGATATGGAATCCATTCCTTCCCTCGGGAAGTAGACAGACAGTTCCCTTATTTGTTAGCCCTTAGAAAATGATCGATCCCGGGAGTTCATGTTAGACTAATTAGCTACTAGTCCGGTATGTGAACTAATGATCACCAGGGGGTATGTGAACTAATAAGGATAATATGTTTCGAGAAGGGTTTACGGAAATATTCTGACTCGAAACGAACAGTCTATGGAGGATTTATCCTTATGTAATGATTATATCAGTATACGCTTATCAACTCATGGTTGAGTGAAAGTTATCTATATTCGGCAGAGTTCAGTTTCGGGTTTATGGTGGTGTAATCCCGGAATTAATAGATTGAATATTATTGTTCGGTCTGACGGACAATATTATTTAATTTATTGTAGCTACTGAATATGGGTCCATGGTCCCCGACGTGGCTCCTAATATAGCATATAGGTTTTCTTTTCGTTTCACCTCAATTATAATTAAATAGTTGGATTGAACTATTTAATTGATATGTGGATTAATTGTTTAGTTTGACTGGATAATTAAATACATGGAAAAGAAAGTTTTCGTGGACTCGGCCCAATGTATGTCAAAAATGCGTGTGGACCTTTATTTAATTAAGGGGGCGCATTTTGTGATTGAATAATTAGAGAGAAATTAGTTTGCTTGGATAAATATTTAATATGTGATTTAATCATTTATTTGTTAAGTGATAAATCATGGAATATTAGATAATATATTTATTTATCCTAATTTGTTTGGGATATATATTATATTTATATTTTATTGGAATAAGGATTATTATAATTGATTATCCGTTACTTAATTAAATCCTTGGAGGACAAGGATTACTCTCATATATAAAGAGAGTTCACCCAAGCCTAATTGACACACATAATTTCGACTTTTGGGTAGTATATTGGCTTAGAGATTTCGGCCATTATACTAAGGTTTCGATTTTTAGAAAAACTTCGGGTTTTTCTAAGGTAGCATATCGAGGAGGTCCGGCGGCTTGAATCACCATCCACATGGTGTTGCTTGGAGATACACACCGGAAGACGGTGGCTTCTCAATTCTTGGATCTTGGATCTCGGATTGTTCTAGACGTTTATTCACAATAAACCGGTAAGCAATCTAAACCCCCTCGTAGGTTTAGATCTATTTATTTATGTATTTTGGTTGTTAGATCTTGATCTTGTAGTTTCCGTTGCGTAATCGGGAGGATCTTTGATCCATCCGGCGATATTACATCCTACAGACACAAGAAGCAATATGAAAATAAGTTTCCTCATGCATATTGGAGAGTGGAATAGGATGAAAATGCACCAAAAGGTAGAGAATTGTATCAGAATAATTCTATCAAGAAGTATTCTGCCATGCCTTATACTTATGAGGTTGATGACTTCAACCATCCAAGAAGAAGATCATTTGGATTTGTACTTGGAGTAGGAGGCATGACTGCTAACAGGTATGGACCCAAACAGTGTTGGGTAACCAAAATTGCTTAATTTGTTTTGTAGGATGTCTGGTACTTAGACAGTGGATGTTCCAGACACATGACAGGGAATAAAGGATGGCTGATAGACTTTAAAGCTTTCGATGGACCCAAAGTTACATTTGGAGGCAAGGAAAACCCCGGCAAAATTAAAGGGGAAGGCACAATGTTCAAGAACAATTTGAAGATTCAAAATATGGCTTATGTTAAAGGATTGAGCTTCAATTTTCTAAGCATTAGTCAATTCTGTGACAAAGGCTAGAATGTGCTCTTCAACGAGAAGGATGCAGAGTGGTTCACTATCAAACCAGCACAGTTGTACTTGTAGGAAAAGGAGAAGACAACATGTATGTGGTGGATTGGAAGATAGCAAAGCAGAAACCTGCCTGCTTGTCAAGAATAAGCAATCAACCAGCTGGATTTGGCATAGAAGACTGAACCATCTCAAATTCAAGACCATCAACAAATTATCAAAGAACAAAGCTAGCTGAAGGCCTTTCAGAGACCACATTCGAGAAAGAAAGTCTATGTGATTCATGTCAGAAAGGGAACTAGATTAAAAGCTCTTTCAAGTTAAAACCCCATCAGTCAACAACAAGGATCATACATCTTTTTCATATGGATCTTTTTGGACTAGTCACACCAGTAAGTGTAAGTGGAAAAAAGTACACTCTAGTGGTGGTGGATGACTTTTCAAAGTTCACATGGACTATATTCATGAACAAGAAAAGAGAGACACTCAAGAAGCTACCAGATTTGCTGAGAAGAATACAAATTGAAAAAGAATTGAAGATCATCAAGATAAGATCAGAAAGAGGCACAAAATTCCTAAATGAAGTAATCAAAACCTACTGTGAAGAAAATGGAGTACTACATCAACTATCAGCAGCAGGGACTTCACAACAAAATGGTGTAGCAAAAAGAAGAAATAGAACTCTGAAGGAAGCAGTTAAAACCATGATGGCAGAAGCAAGCTTACCAAAAAGGATTTTGGGCTGAAGCACCAAATACAGCATGCTATATTCAAAACAGATCTATCATTAACAAACATCATGGAAAACTCCATATGAAATTTAGAATGGAAGAAAACCTAACATTTCACATTTGCATATGTTTGGATCTAAATGTTTTGTTTTGAACAGGAATCGGCTACATACTTTGATGAAAAAACTGATGAAGCAATCTTCATGGGATACTCAAACACAAGCAAAGCATTCAGAGTACTCAACATGAGATCCTTGGTGATTGAAGAGTCAATTCATGTAGTTTTTGATGAACCAAACACAATTGGTCAAAGCTTACACAACTTTGAAAAAGAAGCTGCGCAAGGACAAGTCTATATGAATACAATAGTACCAGCTACAATTTTAGACCACACTTTTGGTAATCAAGGTGATGTACCAGTCAATACAACATAAGAGGCACCAACACAAGATCATGAAGTTGATGCACAAGCATGAGCGGTGGAAGAACCAGATCAAGAGCAACTTCAACCTGACTTAAACTGGCTAAGAGATCATCCTGAAGAACAAGCCATTGGAGATATTCATACATGAGTTAAAACCAGAAGGCAACTGGAAAGTATGCTAACTTGTTTTCTATCACGGGTGGAACCCAAAACAATAGATGATGCAATTCAAGATGCTAATTGGATTACAGCCATGCAAGAAGAGCTCAATGAATTTGAGAGAAATGAGGTCAGGGGAACAAAATGGGTATTCAGAAACAAAATGGATGAACAGGGAACAGTTGTCAGAAACAAAGCAAGACTAGTTGCAAAGGGATACTCTCAAGCTGAAGGCATAGACTATGATGAAACCTTTGCACCAGTAGCAAGATTGGAAGCAATAAGACTCTTTCTAGCTTTTGCAGCACACAAGGATTTCAAAGTATATCAAATGGATGTCAAGAGTGCATTTTTTAATGGACTTCTAGAAGAAGAAATATTTGTGGAACAACCCCCTGGTTTTCAACTCAAAGGGAAGGAAGATAAAGTATACAAGCTCAAAAAGGCACTATATGGACTCAAACAGGCACCTAGTGTTGGAAAGGTGTCCTAAACCCAATCGGGTTGGAACGGATCCGACCGGGTCGGGTCGTTTACAGTCTTTTTAGTTTATGTAATAACTTTATTATGATTAATAAAAGCACTTATGTTATTATATATTGTTTATCTACATGTTATTTGCTGTACATATATAGTAACGTCCCTAGTATCAAACTGTGATAGAGAAACCATGATAGTAATTATGGTTGATGAGATCTATAATCACTATAACAAGTTTGGTACTTAAATGTCTCTAGTCTTATGTATTGTCAAATGGGACATTGATAGTATAATCGGACTAGCGCGTATTGGATGTCTTCTACCTTATAGAAGGTAGGGATATATCTCGTCTATCAAAGTGTAGAGACACTTGGACTGTACGTGGACGTGTATTAGAGAATGCGTACGTTAGACTGACCCACTTACATTAAGTGTCACACTATGTGGCGGTTGTGTAATTATCATTTTGACCGGAGTCTTCATGGCATCACGGTGTGGATTGTCATTCTTTGACACTATTAATATTTCCCCTAGCCACGGGGCGATCATGCGGTAGTGATTGGGTGTGATATTGAAGCATGCGGAGTATACATTATTGGTCGTCCGGGAATCGCGTATCTTATGATTGGGATCGAATATCCGAAATGGCCTTCCTATAAGGAATGTCTAGCTCTCGAGAATCTTTGCAAAGTGGGAGTAAATGTGTTATCCCGAGAGATCTTGGTATCCAGATTATAAGATACGATCGTTAATGTATTGACACTCGAGATACGATCGTATGGATATTATTACAGCGATAGGATTGTAAATTACACGGTAACTGTTTCACATGAAAGGTAGTAGTCATTGCTTTTGACTCTTCCGATGATTGGGGGTCACAGTGTGTTGCTAGACACTATCCCGTGATCGTTAGGCATGAAGGGCATTTTAGTAAATTGCACTTTGTGTCTACGGCCAACATATTCGGAAGCATATGGGGTCACACACATATGAACTTCGAGTCGGATTAAAAATGCGGTTATAGTTGGTAACCAAATAAGGAAAGTTTATCTCTAGACTATAAAGGTTATAGTGGTAAATTAATATGATGGTATTTATTTATTATGAATAAATAAAATACAAGATATTAATTATATACAAATTATATTAATTAAAGAATATTCCGGAAGCCAATTAATTGGCATTTGGGGCGCCACATCTAGGGTATAAGATACACTTGGATTGTGCACTTTAATTAATAAGATTACCATAATATTAATATAAGATATTAATTGATTTTGGAAAAATAGATTTATGGTAATAAGATAATTATATTCAATATAAGATATTGGCAAAATTAATTATAATTAAAGAGATAAATCAATCTAATTGATTTTCCTTATTTTATTGGGAAAAGGTTTTCTTCTCCTCCACTCTACATAGGGGCGCCCCTCTCACTATAAATAAGAGGTGGGTGTCAAGCTCTTTTGTACATCACAATTGCAAGAGCTCATATTTCTTGTGATAAATAGAGAGCATCCTATAGTGAGTTGGAGAGAGGAGAAAAAGGCCGGTCTAGCAACCGGAGTTTTCCAATAGCAATCCAAGGAGGATTCCGGTGAGGAGTTCGTGTGGAAAAGCGATATAGGCCAGAAATGTGGACAGCTTGCGCACTGTACTACTCTCCGTTGACGGTCAAAGAGGCGATCTTATAGATCATCAATGTATAACCGTAAAACTACTTAACATGTTTATTTCATTAAACAAAGAACGATCTAGAAAAAGGAAATCAAATTTTAAATTCCACTGCGTTAAACTAGTGATTTCCTAACGCCTAGATCCTGGTACGAGACACTGTCACAATTCTTAATCCATAATGGATTCAACAAAGGGACTATTGACAAGACTCTCTTTAAGCTAGAAGAAGGAACAAGCACTTTGTTAGTTTAGATCTATGTTGATGACATCATCTTTGGATCAGAATATGAGAAACTATGTGAGAAATTTGCAAATCTGATGAAAAGTAAATTTCAAATGAATATGATGGGAGAACTCAACTATTTTCTTGGTCTAGAAGTGAAATAAATGGAAGATGACATCTTTATCAATCAAGCCAAGTATACAAAAGACTTGATACATAAATATGGTATGGATACAAGTGGCACATCAGATACACCAATGTGTGCAAGAGTTATTCTTGGGAAGGTTGAAAATGGAAAAGATGTTGATCAAAAGTTATTGTTGGAAATAAAATTTTTGTTTTGATGATGATTCATCAGGTATTCTGTTACTGTTTTTAAACCCTATTGATGAAGTGTCATAACTAGTTGTTATAGTGCAAAGCAAAAGGATGTCTAGAAACCAATGTATAGGTTTTTAATAGAGTCTGATAATTGTATAAGTAAATCAGACAAGCATTGTAATAGTTCTAGGATCAGAACTGAGAAAATGAGAAACTGACTTGATGTACTTAGAATACTGAGTTTACTACTGAAGATATAAAACTGACTCAGAGTACACAACTGAAGAAATGAAGAAGGTAAGTTCGTTGAGGGACACAGACTCAGTTGACTTGTCTAGAACTGAAGACTGAGGGAACAAACTCAGTGGATGAAGAACTGAGGGACACATACTCAGTTATAGAGGATTGAAGAACTGAGGGTTCAAACTCAGTTATGGAAGATAAAGCTGAGACTGTAAAGTTAGAATTCAGGGAAGTCTGTGATGACCTGAACTGACTTTATGGATCTAGAAAGAATACCTAAGATATATAAGTGTTGGTCCCTTGGAAAGACTAACACAAGTTTAGAGGGGGGGGGGTGAATAAACTTGTCCCTAAAACTGGATTTAAAACAAATTAAGGTTCAGTTAAACTTGTGTAGAGTTAAGCTGACTAAGCTGAGTTTAAGTCAAACTGACTTAAGCTTGAAACTGAGTCAACCGGCAGCGGATTAAGTAGCCTTTTTCTTGATCTTGTTATTCTCTGTGAAAATTGAGTGTAGTAAACTGAATTCCGATGAATGTCAGTTTGTGAACTGTGAGGTGTATAACAATCAATTATCAAAGTGCTGTAAATAAATGCTGAATGAGTAAGTGCGTAAAGTAAATAAGACAAGTATTGTAGAGGTTCCAGGTGGTGTAATCTTGTACGTCCTCTCTTCCCCTGTGGTGCGGAGGAAAATTCCACTAGAACTTCTTGAGGTGAACTGTTACAAAAAGTCCTAAACAATAGTCCTTGGCTAATCCCTAGCGTCACTATCTAAACAGTTGTAGAACAGGTAGAATTGATGTTCTTCAATTGCTTGAACACTGATCCTTGGAGGTTTGAATTGCCTCTTCACCAGCTACCACCACAAACACAGTCTACCCGACTGCTTGTCACAAATGTCCTTGGCGAAACCTTCCGGTTTTCTTCACAGTCTAAAACCTTTGATGTGGAATCAAAGTTGGGCTGAGAATCAATAATTGATTCTTGTTTGTGGTTCTTCAAAGTGTTTGATTCTTGATAAAATCTGTGTAGCTTGAACACTTGAAGAATTTCTAGATATGATCATGTTATAGCGCTGAGATGATAGTAATTCGAATAAAACGACTAATGCACAAAATTGCTTGATGATACTTGTTAATTCGTTGTTTTTATCCTTGGTGCAAAGTCTTCTATTTATAGTGTGAGGTCCAACGTTCATCTGGCTTCAAATCGAATTGTTTCAACGTCTCACTTGTAACAGCTATATTTTCTGACCGTTCTGCTGTGTCAGTAACTCATCCAATGAAATTGCTTCCTTTATATCATTCAACTGTACGATCAGTTTGTTGGATGGCTGACTAATAAAACTGAGTTTCCTTATCAGTTTTACAGTGAGTTTATTGTTTGTCAGTTTCCAAACTGACTTGGAGCGTTAACTGAGATTTTACTCTTCTTCAAATATCAAGTACTCGCTTTTATCTCGATTATAATTGACTTAATCGTGAGTAGTACACCATGACTCATTATCATCTAAGAATTCATTGTCCTTATGATTCTTAGGTCTTCATACAAGATCCATAAAGTCGATTCAGTCACCACAATCTTGCGAAGTCTAACTTCTGAGCCTCGACTTGTAATCTTCATAATCGAGTTTGAACCTCGATTCTTCAATCTTCAATAATCGAGTCCTGTGTCCCTCGCTTCTTCGCCTTCTATATAAGCCAACCGAGTCTCAGAACTCTAAGAACTTATATTCTTGATTTGATTTGGTGTATTCGAGTCGATTTTTTCTTAGTGATTTCAGCTTTTCTAGATGACTTCAGCTTTTTCGATTTTTACGACACACTAATTATTACAAAGGCTTGTCCGATGTAACTTATACAAATATCGACTCTAATAAAACCTATACATTCAGTTCTAGACATCTTTTAGCTTTTCACTATAATAGCTGGCTTCAGCACTTCATCAATGGGGTTAAGATAATACTTTAAACAAATATGATGAATTATCATCAAAACATAAATTTTATTTCCAACAATAAGGACAATGATATCTTAGTTGATTTATGATTTATGGTGTACTCTGATTAAGTCAAGAGTAATCAGATGAAAAATGGAGTATTGAGTTTTTGAAGAAGAGTAAAAACCCAGTTAATGCTCCTAAGCTGAAAACTGACTAAGACCAGTTTTCATGCTGAGGTCAAAGGAAGAAAACTGAAGAAGAGCTGACCGTTATAAAGCAAGCAATTTTATTGAACGCACAAAAATGTCAGAAAGGACACTGACATTCCTCAGGACAAGCAGGACCACTAACGGATACAAGAATTCTGTTTCAAATGTTCAAATTCTTCTAACCGTTGGAGAAACCCCTATTATATGCCACTTCTACCTCAATAAGAAGTGCGGAGTTCTAAGGTTAAATTTATCAAGAAAGTTTTTAAAAAGGGGAAAGTCGATCAAGAAGAACTCCTGCTGTATACTTTATTGCAAGATCAAGAAATCTTCAAGTGTTCACAAGGATTCAAAAAAAATCAAGATCATTCATTTGAAGAAAAGCAGAGCTGAGCATATATTATATACATCTAGAAGAAGAAGCTCAAAACACAAATTGAATCATAGTTATTGATTCAAGTCTCAACTTTGATTTCATCAAAGGTTTAGACTGTGAAACACCAAGAAGGTGTGAAGGACAGTTGAGTGCAGTGCAGCAAGCTTAGTTCAAACAGCCATTCCACCTGTTGAAGACTGAAGCTGGGAGATTGTGAAGCTAGGGATTAGTGAAGGACAATCAAGTGTTTAGAATTTACTTTGTGTCTTGTAAATGTAAACCTCAAGAACATAGTGAATTTGGCCTCCTACATCGCGGGAGAAGAGAGGACTGACAGGATTACACCACCTGGAACCTCTATAATTTCTGTCTCATTTACTTACTTACTTTACGTATTTAATTACTGCATTTAAGTTTATATTGCACCTGATCACACACTCAGCAAACATAAGAAACTGAGTCAGCACATCATTGCATTTCATATAGAAAAACTGATAAACTAAAGGCTTAATATAATCCGCTGCCAGTTCACTCAGTTAAGGATAAGTCAGTCTTGACTTATACTCAGCTAAGTTAGCTTAACTCCACTCAAGTTTATAGCTGAACTCAATATGTGCAAGATTCAGTTTCCGGTCAGTTTTTGGGGACAAGTTTATTCACCCCCTCTAAACATATGTTAGCCTTTCCAAGGGACCAACAGTTATATAGAGGAATTATTGGATCTCTACTCTATTTAACTGCAAGCAGACCTGATATAGCATTTGCAGTAGGAGTTTGTGCAAGATTCCAAGCTCAACCAAAGGAATCTCACTTGCTAGCAGCCAATAGGATCATCAAATATCTGAAGAACACAATCAATGTGGGAATTTGGTTTCCAAAAGATAGAGGATTCAAATTGATATCCTATTCAAATTTAGACTATGTTGGATGTAAGCTTGATAGAAAAAGCACTTCAGGAACTTGTCAAATTCTAGGCAGCAGACTAGTATCATGGTTTAGCAAAAAGCAAAATTCTATATCCACTTCAACAGCTGAAGCAGAATATATAGATGCAGGTAGCTGTTGTGCACAAGTATTATGGATCAGACAACTGCTAAGAGACTATGGCATAGAAGAGAAGACAATTCCAATAATGTGTGACAACACAAGTGCAATATCAATCATATAAAATCATGTACTTCACTCAAGAACAAAGCATATTGATGTGAGACATTGGAGAATACTTTGGAGAAAACAATGAAGTAAAGTGTGAACAAAATCAGTTTTATACATGTGGAAAATCAGAAGATTTATGGAGAATTATTTTATGGAAGATTACCCACGTGGATTTTATTTTATATCGTGGAGGTTATTTTTTGAATTGAAGAAATGACAGCAACGCCTCGATTCCCGGGATTTATCATTACATACCTCAATCAACTCCCCCGCTACACTCAAAAACCATGATTATATACACAAAATCACGCCTTTACTTCACAAAATCCTTCCATATTCAACCGCATTCACACTATCAAAATTCTCCTATATATAAATGACACTTAGAGATTTTTAGAAAATCTCTATGCTATCGTTGCATTCAAAAACACTACCTCTCTAAAAATCGAAGCTTTTTCAGTCTCAAACTCTCTAAGGCAATGGCCTCATCTTCTTCAGTTCAAAAATCAAGCCAGCACTATAAGAAATCGATCATCAATGGATCGTTCTTCCAACCTGAGCATTATCTAGTTTTGTGCATCTATGATCCTCAAGCACAAAGATTAGCCGATGGATGCACAAATCTAGGGCTAATGACCTTCTTAAATCCCCCAATATATGGAGATATGCTATGAAAACATAATCTTCTTCTGGAAAAATGCGAAGTTCATACCCAGTGAGAATAAGGGTAACCCAGATTGTATTGTCAACAACATATTTGGACGAGAACTGGATATCACCTCAAGTCTCCTCCATAGATGTCTAAATCACTCAAGCACCTGCCCAGTAATGTAAAGAGGATGGAGATCGACATCAACGCTTTCTGGGTAGAGATAGCCAAGAATCCAAGGCAATGAGGCAAGAAACTGAACTTTTATAGATCGGTACTCAAACAACCCTTTGCCGAGTTTTCTCCATTACTAACAAAGAACATTGAAGGAAGAAAGGGTTCTATGCACAACATGACCGAGGTTAGAATCAAACTGTTGGTTGTTATCTATCAAGGCCTTCAGATCAACTGGCCGTTGTTCATCTTCAACATATTAAAGGAACAACTTCAAAGAGAGATTGATCTGGGCACTTTGGCAGCAGATAGAGGCCAAGAGAAGCCAGGTGTCTTCTAGGAGAGAAAATCATATAGGCTACCTCTTCAATTTTTATATGATCAAGTCAAAGTGCGACCCATTCAACTGCACAAACTGCATAAGGCAAAGGTAATGTTTACCTATGTTAAATCATCCCAAAAACCACAACCCACACCAGGAAGGAAAAGAAAGCATCCTGCAAGCAGCAGTTTAGGGATTGGGAGAAGGCCCAGATCCCAAACAGCAAAATTTCAACACAAGAGTCTACCCAGTAATAAGGATAGACCCTTGAGATAAGTGATGATGAAGAACATCAGGAAGACGAAGTCTATCTGGAACTACCTTACTCCATCGGAAGATGAGGAAGATGAAGATGAAGAGAAAGAAGATGATCATCTATGTAATGATCAAGACATGTTTGAAACTTCTGATGACAACAGTTGAGTGAACCAGAAGTGATTCTAGCACATGAAGATACAGAGACTACGCTCTAAGAAGTGATTCTAAGGAGCAGCAGCAAAGTTCAACAACAGCTGAGTGAACCAGCTGTCCAACGCACTCAACTGATCCTGAAAGATTCCCCACCTATGATCAAGGGGGAATACCACCAGAAGGAGTTGAAACTCTAGCACATGAAGATGCAAAGCAGTCCTCACCAGGACTTGGAAATGAAGGACAACCCCCTCAATCTCAATCTGATCATGAGATTAAAGAGGAAGCAGAAGAAAAGGAAGAAGAAAAAGAAGAAGAGTAAGAGAAGGAAGAGGAGGAATAAGCTGAGGCATCTGCACCAGCAAAGGAAGATCCAGATAGAGCCTTCAATCTGGATAAATCCACTAATTGTAGAAATGAAAAGACAACATATTAGTATAGAGAATCTCAAAATTGCTCTGAGAAGCAGTCACACCTCTATTCATCATATGATTAAGGCTTTAATCAGTCACATTGAAGTCCAGGATGCAGTAATGGAGAGGCAAGGACACTTACTCTGCAACCTACAGCATCTAATTCCCCATCATGTCCAGAAAAATCTAGAATTCTTGGCAGAGACACTTGATGGCAAACTCAACCCCCTGGTTGATCTCTGAATGAGCACAATCTCCAAATTTAGACTCTTGATGGTATTCTAGATGAGTCGGGGAAGCAGCTTAACACTCTCATCCATGTATCTGAAGCCACAAATAGATTCTAGAAGAACGGTTTGATGCTACCAAAAATGGGGAAGGTAGCAGTAAGCCTGAAAGCTCTAAAGGGAAGGGAAGCTCAACAGGCAAGGGCAAAGGCATCAGGCTTGAAGAGAAGAAGTAGCCCTTTAATAATAACTTTTGCCTTTGAATAATTTTGAATGATATCTATATTACCCTCCTATGGATGAATAAAATTATTGAGTTTTATTCCCTATTATATGGAAAATGCTTACTTAGGTTCAGGCTTATGAGGGTTTTGGCATCACCAAAAAGAGGGAAATTGTTAGGAACATTTTATTGTGTTTTCATGATGGCCATACTAGCTGTTATAGCAAGCCTGAAATAAGTTAGAAATCTCTATATAAGTCTTTAATTAGAGTCTGATATGTTGTATAAGCTTAGTCAGACAAGTATTGTACTAGTTGGTAGGATGGCTAAGTGAAACAGAAATCCGGCAGAGTAAAGGCAGCCAAGTACCAACAGAGAAGCATGAAGACATATGGACTGACTTATAACTAGGGAAGTATGTGATGACCTTGGATAAGCCTAAGTTATATTACAAGTGATGAAACTCATTGTTTAAATATGGTGTACACTGATCTCACACCAATCAAGGATCAGTGAAGTACAAATACTCATGAAGAATCAAAGAAAGAAAGGAAGCAGTAAACTGGCAAAGTAAACTATCTACCGGCTAAGTAAGGAATAGCTATGTTCAACAGCTAAGTAAGCAGAGTCACTCTATCGGTCAAGTAACATTTTAAACGGCAAAGTCAAGGTTTCCATCTGCAATAAGGAATCAATGCAATATCAAGCAAGAAATGCAGAATCAATCAAGGATGGATTTTATGATAAATGTTTGAAGAAAATCCGGATCACTGAAATCAAGGAGAATCAAATCAGGAGGAATCAAGAATTAAATAAAGGATTATTCTCCACATTAAATTGCCAACGGACGGATTATTAAATCAAGGACTATCAAGGCTATAAATAGAAGGCATTGACAAATAGACAAAACAACGATTTGAATAAAAAAGAACAAGCAGGAACTCTGTCAATTTCTTAAGCCTTCTATCCAAACTTAAAAGAACACATCTAGAGATCAACTCAGCATTCAGAGCTACAATTCTACATAAAGCACTGAGTTTGATCAACCTCTTTGTGAATTCAATTCACACCCCAGTCAAGCAACTGAATCATAGTCTTCTGAGAAAGAGTTGTGTTTGTGATAGCTGCTGAAGGATTTGTTCCCAATGAGCAGTGTTGAAGACTGAGTCACTGAAGCTTTTGTAGCCAGGGAGTGATAGTCTTGTAGATTGTGAAGCTTGTGTAGCCAAGGACAATCTTACTATTGTATTAGTGAAAGACAATAGTGAATTCCTCCAATCATCACAGGAGAAAAGTGGATTAAGGGATTACACCACCGTGAACCACTATAAACCTTTGTGTTCATTTACTTACTGCAATTTACTTTACAGCATTTATTTACTGCGTTTTATTCATACTTTGTGTGTGTACAAACTACTTTGAAACAACTTTTAAGAAGGGACTTGTCAGCTGCCCAAAATCTTTTAATTATAAGGAAAGTTTTTAAAACTCCAGTATAGTCATTCACCCCCTCCTCCATCTGACTATACTTTTACCCTTCTCTGGGACCAACAAAACTCAGTAATGAGGGCTGAGGGTTCAAACTTAGTAATGAAGGCTAAGGGATCAAACTTGGTATTAAAAGTCAAGGATATGGGATCAGAAGTTAGGTAAGTCTGTGATGGCCTAAACTGATCACATATACCTTGTGTAGAAGGTCTAAGTTCCTTAAAAAGTAAAGTGATGATTGTAACTTGGTTATACTTAAAATGGTGTACTCTAAATTCATAACAAAAAGTTAGATAAGAAACAGTCAGCTAAGGTGTTTATAAAACACGGCAGACCAAAAGTCAGCTGATCATATGTGGACATCAGCAGACCTATACAACAGATGTCTGCTAAATATAAATTCAAATTAATCCAAGTTTTTCTGGAAGATTAAATGGATAAGGATGAATTACAAGCATTGGATTAATCAGTCAATCAATGGCTAGGATGAAAGGGACATTGTAATGATTTCAGAGCCAAATCAAATCGAATTATTTCATTGGTTGACACACTGACCGTCAGGAGGACACTGACACTGTCATTATAGTACAGCAGAGGGGATTTCAGAGCATATTCAGACAATCCTGTAACGGTTGTTTTTGAAATTCAAATCAAATCATAAGATTTGCACCTATAAATAGAGGACCCCTGATTCAGATTACACACACAAGAGCAAGAGAAAAACAACTAAGTATTTTGAGCAAGAACAAGCAATATCGATCAAGTACAATCATACCCGGTTGATACAATCTGAGTATTTAAATCTACTGATGAAGAATTTTCTTCAAGTGTTTCTGCAATCAAGTTCTATCCAGTATACACACTTGAAGACTACAAGCTGCTGATCTCTTCATCCTGATCAAAGCTTGCTGAAAGCTGAATCACTTTCTTGATTCAACCCCTTCTTTTTCAAGAAGAACCTGAAGACAGAGAAGCACTGCTGAAGTGTCAAGGACTGTTGTGCTTTGTGGTGGACCTTGTGAAGAGGCAATCCTACCCTTCCAAGACCAGTGGAATACTTAGGAGTAGCAATCCTACCTGTTTCTAGTGTTCAGTTTGTGAAGCCATAGTCATTGGTCAAGGACAAACAGTTTAGGGATTTTTGTAATAGATCTATAGTGAATTTCCTCCAACATCACAGGATTACACCTGCCTATAAAACCTGGAACCATTATAAAACCTGCCTACTTTACTTTACTGCATTTACTTTCTACACTTTACTTTTTTTGCATGCTTATCGCATCAATCTACTGTATTAGCTACTAGAATCACACTACTTGCACTACTGAGTATCTAATACTTAGTATCATCTTTAAACAACAAATATCAAGGGTCAATTTAATATATTCCGCTGCAACAGATTCACTAGTTTCAATGGTCAGCAGACTACATAAGGTCAGCAGACTATTGACCCTGCTGAGTTTGCAAACTCCAAAAAAGTTTTAAGTGTTAAGTTTATTCACCCCCCTCTAAACTTAACCAAAGTCTTTTCAAGGGACCAACAATTGGTATTGGAGCCGAGCTTCTGTTCTGAAGTAATCCTACTTGTTGTGCTTGTCAAAAATCTTTGAAAACTTTTTCAAGTTTCTGTTTTAAATTTTTTGCATTATGGATAACAACTAGTATGCTAGGACATTGTTGATGTGCTCTTTAGATCATTTTTATGAGTATAATCATTAGATGCAGGCTTATCTAGCTGCAACTCATGATGAGATGATGGATGTGTTGATTGATGGACCACTTGAGAATACCAAAGTCATAACTGTGGATGGCCAAAATCAAACTATTCCAAAACCAAAGAGTGAATGGTGTGCTGAAGATAGAAAAAGGGCAAATATGAACAATATTGCTATTGATATCATCTACAAAACATTAGATAGCAATATGTACATGAAAGTGAAAGATTGCAAACCTACCAAAGAACTATGGGAAAGATTGCAACTTATCTGTGAAGGCACTGATGCAATCAAAAAGAACAAGATCAGTGTGGACAAGCAAAAGTTTCAAGAGTTCAAGATGAAATCAAATGAGACCATTGAACAAATAGAATCTAGGTTCAATGCAATTATGGATGAACTCACCCTACTGAATGTTGTTTATACAAAAGAAGAGATCAACACCAGGATTCTCAAAGCCTTACCTGCAAAAGAAGTCTGGGAAATGAAGGTTACTGCCATGGAGGAGTCCAGGAGACTACATGAGGAAGACACCTTAAAATTGTTTGCGGATCTCAAAGCTTATCAATTTAGCAAGGATCTTGTTGCAAGTGCTGAGAAAGAAGCAACAGAGACAACAGCACTGGCTGCCACTTATAAAGAAGAAACATCAAGTGTTCAAGATGATGTTCTAGATGAAATGCAAGAGCAAATAGCCCAACAGAATAAAAGGATAAGAATGATGAAATCTGGAAAAGCATCTCCAAGGAATTTTGGCAAGAAAACAATTGAGAAAAATGACGAATCAAAGAAGGATCATGACTTTTTGTGCTTCAATTGCAAGAAACCTGGACACTTCATACCTGATTGTCCTGAGTTAAAACAAAAGAAGGATCCTGACTACCTATGCTTTAACTGCAAGAAGCCTGGACATTTTAGACCTAACTGTCCAGACCTGCTGAAGAACAAAGGTAAGCAGAGGAGACCTGGTAGAAAAGCATTGGTTGCTGATGATGAATCTGGCTATGAAGTGGAATCTGAAAATGGAAATGAATGAGATGACACTGCTCTCATAGCACATATGGATGATTATGCTTTCATGGCTCATATTGATGAAAATGAGGAGGTATACAATTCTGTATCTAATAACACTCCTGCTAAAAGTGAATGTGAGTCTATTGGTGGTTCCAATCCAAAAATTTCTGACTTGGAAGAGGCTCTAGATGCCCTCCTTAATCAAATGAGGATACTACAATCTGGTTATGAGATTGTGAAGGCTGAAAGAGAAACACTTCAAGCAGAAATCCAAAGATTGAATGTTGAATTAAGAATTCTCAAAGGCAAGGAAAAGGATTATGAACAGAATCAGTATAAGTCCGTTGCACCAGTAGTGACAACTGAATCTGCTGCACAATCAAGTTCCATAACTGCATTCAAATCTAGGAAGCCTTATCGTGATAGAACAGACCTTGGATTTCACACTCAAAACCTTCTAAGGATAGATCAAGTAAGGCTGCTAAACCTAGTGCCAGAATTGGTCCTAAGTTTGTGGCTGCACAAGATCCAACACCTCAAAAGGTTACTGACACAGTAAAGCCTGCTGTGAATGCTTCAAAGAAGCAAAATCAAAAGTCCAAAGGGATAGAAGCACCTAACAAAAAGGGTACATCTAAAGGTAAGTTTGCTGGACCCTTTAGACCTGCTGATAGCAGACCTACTGATAGCAAACCTGCTGCAAAGTCTGCTGGACCACAAAAGGGTAAAACCAGAAATATTCCAAGGATAAGAATGTTAAACCCAAGAATTTTAATCATTCAAGGGATACTTATCTCAGAAGGAAAGGCAGATTGTTCCCTACTGATGAAGATTGGAATATTCATGCCCCTGCTGCTAGAAACAATAGATTAACCATAATGCTAAGGCCAGACCTCAGCAGTGGGATCATTAGAGGATGTACTCAGCAGAGACCTCACCAGAGGACTCAGCAGAGACCATAATACAGGGATGTTCCTAACAGACGGCAATCATATGGTTATGCTAATGCTTCTAACAACAGAAATCACTTCAAACAGCATTATATACCAAAAGGCCAGAAACCATATGTGAATGCTACACAACCAAACACTAAATTCTATGGAAATGTAGCATACATATATGAAAGAAAATGCAACACTTTTCAAAGAAGACCTTATGGAAATTCGCCAAGGGTTGTACTTACCACTGACCACCGTGGACCCAAACAGGTTTGGGTACCTAAAACACATTAAATTTGTTTTGTAGGGTGTCTGGTACTTTGACAGTGGATGTTCCAGACATATGACAAAGCACAAACACTGTTTGGTGGATTTTGTTGCAAGAGATGGAGCAAATGTCAATTTTGGAAACAAAGACACACCTGGATATACAAGAGGGTATGGAATTCTAGTGAAGAATGGATTAACAATCAAGAATGATGCATATGTTGAAGGGCTGGACTACAACCTGTTGAGTACAAGTTAATTTTGTGATATGCGATATCAAGTTACATTTGACAAAGAACATTGTATTGTCATTAGTGAGATGGGACAACAAGTTATACAGGCTGGAAGAAGAAAACAAAACATGTATGTTGTAGATTAGACCACGGCTGTTCTAGAAACCTGTCTCATTGTGCATACAAAGTCGGAACTCAACTGGTTGAGGCACAAGAAGTTGAATCATCTAAACTTTGATGATATCAATCAGTTGGTGAAGAAAAAGCTGGTAATAGGTCTACCTGAAATCACATATAAGAAAGATGGAATATGTGATGCTTGTCAACAAGGAAAACAAACAAAGTCAAGTTTCAAGTCAAAGACTCAATAATCAACCAAAAGAGTTTTGGAGCTAATGCATTTGGATCTGTTTGGACCAGTGATACCAACTAGCATAACAGGGAAGAAATACACTCTGGTAGTTGTGGATGATTATTCAAGATACACTTGGGTAATTTTCATGAACAGGAAAAGAGTACACGTCAAAAGAAGCCTGAACTTTTGAAAAGACTACAAAATGAGAAAACTGTGACAGTAGTAAAAATCATATCTGAAAAGGGTGTTCGGATTCCTAACAAAGTCATAAGAGAATACTGTGAAAAATGGAGTGCTGAATCAATTAGCAGCTGCTGGAACACCTCAGCAGAATGAGTTGTTGAGAGAAGAAATAAGACTTTGAAGGAAGCAGGGAGGACTATGATCTGTGAAGCAGTGTTACCTGAAAGTTACTGGGATGAAGTAATCAATACAGCATGCTACACATAGAATAGAACTTCAGTAAACAAAAAGATCATAAAGACACCTTATGAGTTTGGAACGGAAGAAAGCCAAACATATCCTACTTTCATCCATTTGGAAGTAAATGCTTTATCTTGAATCATAAGGAGCAATTGAAGACTTTTCAACCAAATCAGATGAAGGAATCTTCTTGGGTCATTCTTTAGTCAGCAAGGCTTTTATTGCTGAACAAAAGGACACTAAAACATGAAGAATCTATACATGTTATCTTTGATGAACCAAAGTTCACTGGAATGGAAAATGAAGAAGTTTTAGAACCTCCTATACATTTAGAAGTCACTGATCCAGAGTATGTGGATATTCTAAAGAGGATAAGGGAATTAAAAGTCTTTGATTCTAGAACTGAAGAAGCCCCTGCTGGAGGACCTGCTGTTAACTCTACTGATGCAACAACAGATACAGCTCAAGGATCTGCTGATCCCCCTACTGAACCGACAGTAGACCCTACTGGAGATCAAGTTCATGTAAATCAAGCAAATCATGATTTACAATGGTTGAAGGATCACCCTGCAGAACAAGTGATTGGTGATGTACAGCAAGGTGTAAGGACTAGAAGACAGTTAGAAGCAATGTTCACATGTTTCTGTCTCAACTGGAACCTAAAGTTGTTGAAGAAGCAATTATTGATCTTGATTGGATAATTTCTATGCAAGAAGAACTGAATGAGTTTGAAAGAAATCAAGTGTTGACACTAGTGGAAAGGCCTGATCATGCAAATATCATTGGTACTAAATGGGTTTACAGAAATAAGTTGGATGAATCTGGTACCATTGTTAGAAACAAGGCCAGACTAGTGGCAAAGGGCTATTCACAAGCTGAAGGAATAGACTTTGATGAGACATATGCCCCAGTTGCAAGATTAGAAGCAATAAGACTATTTTTGGCATATGCTGCATATAAAAACTTCAAGGTTTACCAGATTGATGTAAAGAGTGCATGTCATAATGGCATTCTAGAAGAAGAGGTTTATGTTCAGCAACCTTCTGCTTTTGAAGTTAAAGATCAAGAAAATAAAATGTATAGACTCAACAAGGCACTTTATGGACTAAAGCAAGCACCAAGAGCTTGGTATGAGACTTTATCTCAATTCTTGGTGAATAATGGTTTTACCAAAGGAACCATTGATAAGACTCTTTTCAGAATCAATAAAGGAGATAGCACCCTGCTTGTGCAGATTTATGTGGATGGCATCATATTTGGTTCTAAAGATGAAGTGTTGGGTGAAAAGTTTGCCAATCTCATGAAAAGAAAGTTGCAAATGAGTATGATGGGATAAATGAACTATTTCTTGGGATTGCATATCAAGCAGATGCCATGATGGTATCTTGATTCATCAAACAAAATACACCAAGGAGCTGCTGAAGAAGTTTGGTATGGAAAATAGCACCAACGTATCAACTCCTATGGGTACAAGCATCATGTTGGATGAAGATAAAGAAGGTAAAGATGTTGATCAGACTTTATACAGAAGGATGATAGGAAGTCTGATGTACCTCACAGCCAGCAGACCTATCATTTGCAGTAGGTGTTTGTGCAAGATTTCAATCAAAACCTAAGGAAAGTCACTTAACTTCTGTTAAAAGGATTCTTAAGTATCTTAAAGAGACTTTGGTAGTAGGGATATGGTATTCAAAAGATGGAAGTTTCAAAGTTATATCCTACTCAGATTCTGATTATGCTGGGTGCAAGATTGATAGAAAAAGCACCACAGGAACTTGTCAGTTGATGGGAAATAGACTTGTTTCCTGGTTTAGCAAGAAGCAAAATTATATATCAACTCCACTGTTGAAGCTGAATACAATGCTGCTGGAAGCTGTTGTGCACAAGTTCTATGGTTAAGACAGCAATTAAGGGATTATGGGATTGAAGAAAGAGAAATTCTCATAATGTGTGACAATACAAGTGCAATAGCAATCACATACAATCCTGTTTTGACCTCAAGGACCAAACATATTGATGTAAGACATCATTTTATAAGAGATCAGCTGGAAAAGAAAGATGTGGTGGTTCTCTATATACCTACTGAAGATCAACTTGCTGATATCTTTACAAAGCCTTTGGATAATGAGAGGTTTGCTATGTTAAGAACAGAACTTGGCATCATCAAGGTTTACCGACCTGCTGATGGTCAGCAGAGTACTGGAATTCACCAAGGGGACTAGTCTTTGCCCTGCTGGGTGCGCTCACTTGGCAGATTAGTCATTGGTATCAAAAATTACTAAGTACTCATATAGTTTGGACAATTGAGCAAATGAAGTTTCCAAGGGAATTGGTCTTTGCCCTACTGGGTGAGCTCACTTGGCAGATCAGTCATTGCTATTAAACTTCATCTTGTATTATCAATTGGACAAAACTATGTGTATGAAGAGCAGCTATGATATATGTATTAGCAGACCCTTGAACAATTGAGCAAATGAAGTTGCCAAGGGAATTGGTCTTTGCCCTACTGGGTGAGCTCACTTGGCAGATCAGTCATTGCTATTAAACTTCATCTTGTATTATCAATTGGACAAAACTATGTGTATGAAGAGCAGCTATGATATATGTATTAGCAGACCCTTGAACCTGCTGAATCATATCAGCAGAGTATATCTGCTACAAGTCTGCTGTGACTGAGTCTGCTGAGACTTTATGCTACTGATAAAGTCAATCTTTAATAAAGGTCAACAGTGGAGTAAATGGATATTAATCTTATCTTTGTTACAGCTGTTACAAGGACACAGCCGTTACTACACTAGTGGGATCAGTTAGTGGGACACATTGCATTACCATATTTATTTCAACTTGAAATCATGCATAGTGCTACAGTACGTGCACAGTACCTACCTGAGGTGTCCTACCCACTACTACATCTGCCTATATATTACAGGCTGTATACAAAGGTTTCACATAACAATCTCTGCATTTTATACAAGTGTGAAAGCTATCTCTCCATCTTCATCTTCTTTGTTCTTTCAAAATTCAACTTATCAATGACGGCTGAAGATGTATATATTGGATCAAGCCAAAGTGTTAGAGGCTATGTCACAGATGCAAATGTAACAGCAATGGCGATTAATCTGGGCAGAAGAATAAAGAGATATGAAGGCCTATAAAATGTACTCAACATCATATTGGAAAAGATTTCTTACAAAAATGTTTGTGATTTTTGGAGAAACATGGTGATTAGAGCATATACAGAGGAGTTTAAAACAACTGTAAATGCTCAGGAGATTGTTGTTTCATCAGACCTGCTGAGAGAGGTCTTTGGATTCAGTGAAGGAAATGGAGCTCCTACAAACCCAGAAAGTATGGAGTTAGCAAGATTAGAGCATATACAGAGGCATTTGTTGAATCAATTAGAACAAATCCAGATATACCTGTTTCTTTGGGTATCAATGTCAAACACATCTCTTTTGAGTATAATCTGCTTAGCAAGTACATAGCAAGGAACCTTTTGGGTTTGGTTGGTAGTTATGTCACTTTATCCGGACCCAAAATAGACCTGATGATTATCATATCTAGAAGTATGAAATTTGACTGGGATGGTTTCTTTATACATTATATGAAGAAGGTAATGATTGAGGAGAAAGAAACCATCAGAAAAAGGTTAAAAGACAAGAAACCTATTGGATATATGAGTTTAGGTTTCTTTATCAAGGCAAAACCTTAGGGTTTGATGATTCAGACTCTGCTGAATCATTTAAAGAATATTAATGTTGCTCCCTCCACCATTAACAAGGCAAGATTCAAGCCAGAAATTAAAACTCCCATTCCTGGCTGAGATGATGATGATGTAGTACAAGAAGTGGAAAGTGATGACAATCAGGAACAAAGAACAAAAGCAAGAGATGATGTTCAACCTGTTGCATCAAAGAAGACCATAGAGAAGACAAAGGCTACTGATACAAGGAAGATAACAGAGATCTTAAATCCAAAGAGGTCAAAGCAACCAGTAGAAATTGCCAAGTCTATTGAAGTTAGCACGGCTGAGGTGCCTTCTGAGCCTGCTGAGCCTGTTAAGAAGACTGCTGCAGATATATTTAAAGAACAAGTCAGAGAGGTATCCAAGAAAATAAAGGTTGCTAGCAAAGAACAATTGGAAGAATCTCTCTTTGAATCCCTAGAAAGACCTTCCAAGAGACAAAAAAAAAAGTTGCCAAAAAGAAGGGAAAACATGGCATAGGGAAAGAGTTGAGGATTCTGGAAAAACAAAGAGTAGAGGAAGAAGAAGTTGTTGTTGAGATAGAGCCTACTGTGAAGGCTACTGATCTGTTGGAAAACCCTGCTGAGACTGCAAAAACTCAGGGGGAAAATAAGATGGATGAGATCCCTACTGAGGAGCATAAAATTTAGGGGAAAAAGTGTACAACAACTAGAAGTAGTAGACACAAATGTACATGTTCAACAGTCTACTGATATCTTTGTATCTGCTGAAGAAACTCTGTCTCATTTAGTTAATACATTTGGCAGTCAACAAGTTGATAAATCTGCTGCAAGGAAGCCCTCCATGCCTTATGAAAGGAAGACCAAGAAGCCTAAAGAAAATCCGATTTCAAGAAGATTGCACAGTATTTTGCATGGAAGTTTGGCTTTTACAAGAAACAGAAGCCTGTAGCAGACCCCCTGACAGGATTTGAAGAGTGGGTTTTTGGAACTCTTGGGGTAGAAAATTTGCTAGGATTAATTGATACATCTCTCCTAGAAATGAGACTGCTGGAAATAATAGAAGATGAGAGAAAGAAAGGAAGCGTAATGTTCAAAGATCCCAAGTTTACACCTTTTGATAATAGTATTGATTCATCTTCTTTTGATTCAGATTATGATCATCCTATGCATCCTGGAGAGTCCAGTGGTGTTGTAAAGGAGAAATCTACTGAGCCTCCTGGATAAGGATCAACTGAAAAAGCAACAGAGCAACTTGCTAAGGAAGATAAGTCTGCTGAGGGTCAGCAGACTGATGATGTAGAACAAGAACTGTTTGCTGCTTTCACTGAAGATTTGGAAGCACAGATTGCTGCAGCAACAACACTTGAGGATGCAATTTTAAAGAATACTACTGAAGTTGTTATGGTTGAGCAAACTAATGTTATTTCTAAGGAATCTGCTCAATATCAAGACAGTATTGATACTGATGAAACTTTGACACAGGTTGCTGAAGTCTTAAGGGAAATTGCTGAAGTTGGAGGTGTTCTGGAAGAGAACATGGATGTTTTTCCTAGTGTTGAAGAGATGGAGGTTGTTAAGGGTGTTTTTATATGTTTTATAAGGCTATATTTTATGATAATTTCCCCCGTATTTGTATTATTTGTATAAGAAAATAATTGTTTAGACGAAATATTGAGCATGTGGTGTTTTTAATAAGTTAATCACAAAATTAGTCAATTTATGCGTTTTATTGATGAATTTATATTTAATTGGACATTATTACATTTTGCGATATTTTTATGTGTTATAGATGCACAAATTCGAGCTCAAGAGGTGATTCAAGGATGATCAAGTCAGATTTAATTAAAGAGGAAGAGATAGATATGAGAAAATCAAGTTTTCGCGTCTAATCAAGCGCCCAGATTATTGAACGGCCGTCCAGCTGGACGGGCGTCTGAAGATAGTGGACGAGCGTCCAGGATGATATTTTTGATTCATGAAGTTTGGACGCTGGAGTGGACGCTGGCTAGACGTGCGTCCAATCCCAGCTCGGCCCGGCTCAAACAAGTTTTGCACTCCGGACGGGCGTCTGAAGTATCGGACGGGCGTCCAGTGCCATTTTTAACCCTAGCCGCCTCAGTTTTCTATAAATAGCAGCGCATTCTGAACCCTAAAATCATCAGAATTTTACACAGAGCAGCCGCAACATACACACTAAAAACATGAGTCTTCTTCTCTCAATCTTTTCTTGGAGATCAAGGATGATTGAGGGCTAAATAGTTCGCAGTAGGACAACGGGATGAAGCCAACACAACACCATCACAACCAAGGGATTTTCGAGTAGCATCTGTTTAGTGAGTTTGAATTTTAATTTCTTTATCAATTGAATAGAATTGAATGTTTGTTTTTATTAGATTGAGAAATCAATGAAACGTTTATCTGTTTTGAATTTTTAATGAGAATTGGATTCATATGTAGAACCGTTCTTTTGATACGATTAGTAATAATTCAAGAAATTGTTTATTATTGGTTGGGTAGGAGATTCGGAGACGAACTCGTGATCATGTTCTTAAATTGTTAATTTTGTTTTACTTGAGAAAGAAAACGAAAGCTAAATAAATTTGATTAAGGAAACTAGATCGAATTTAGGTTAGATCATACCAAGAAATATAATTCAATTCACGACTTGGTTGGGCGGTGGTTGTTTGGTGGATTCGTGTCGTTCTACTGTCCTTTAAATTCATAAGAAAGTTCGTAACTTTTTGCATATTAGTTTAGATTCTTAGTTCGTTAGTTTATTCGGTTTTAATTTCATTAGTTTGAGATTAGTTCAATTTGATTTACTTTTACTTTTATCATCTTTAATTGCTGTTTTTCTGCATATTCTTGTTTTTTAGATCGTAATCGGACGCCCGTCCACCCTTAGAGGACGCTCGTCCAGTATCGAATTTATCTGTTTTCTGTTCTTTTTAATCACTGTTCTTCGTTTCTATTTTATAATTAACTTCAGTCATAGTTTTAGATAAGAATTAGTGACATAATCGATTCAATAATTACGTTGTAACCCGATAATTGTACGATTCCCTTAGGACGACCCGTAAACACCCTATACTACGAACCTTATACTTGGGGTGTTTCGGTTTATAAATTTGAAACTAGTTTTTACCGAACAAGTTTTTGGCGCCGTTGCCGGGGAGTCGGTAACGGTTGTCGGATTCTACGTAGGACAGTTTTCTGTGTCAAAAAGGGGTCGTTAGGGCACGCAGTAGTATTTTGACCATAACTTTCGGCTCGAGTGTCCGTTTGACGCGCAGGACCCCAATTCGGAAAGCTCGTTCCGACGCCGACGACGTGGTGAATGGCCGTAAGCTGTTTAGTGCCGTTTTTGAGGTCAAAATCCACTGTTTTCCCCTCCATTTTGGCCCTAGAAGATTTCAACACGTTTTTTTTTTACCGCCTTAGTGCCGCCGCTTTGTTTTAAATTTTTTCAGTAGTTAGGTTTCTTTTCTTGTTTCGTTTCTAGATCTTTTCTAAATTCAAAATAAGAAAATAATAAATAAATAAATAATAATAATAATAAAATAAAAATAAAAAATAATAAAAACCTTACGAACAGCGTTCACCCATGATCAACGCCCGCCCCGCTTCCATCTGCCTTACGAACGCTTGATTCGATTGCTCAACGAGCGTTCACTTCGAATCCTCTCTGAACTAGCGTCCACTTACACTGAACGCTTGATTCGATCTCACAAAATTTCACTTTTGGTCTCTTCTCTTCTATCTTTCTAAACTTCTAAATCCTCCAATCTTCTCTAAACTCGTTCTCATCAACCCTACGGTTGATTTCTTCTGTTTTCGCTTTTACGGTTTATGCAAACCAGGAGTAAGAAAGGAAGTCTTATCTTTAACCCGAACCCGAAGCGAGACATTGTCGGGAGAAGATTATTTCAAAACCCCGACAACATAAGCCAACACGGTTCTAGTGATGACGAACCGGAGAACCAAGGAATAATAACCAAGATCCCGCTCAATTAAATCAAATTCGATGCAAATGTTGCAGAACCAACAACAAAGACAAGCCTGGATAAACCAAAGAGATGCAACAAAGAATGACCCCATGCACGGGCTTGCACATCCACCATTAAATCGGAATGCAAAGAAGAATGACCTCGGGCGGCCGTTGTGCAATGCAAGAAGACCCTTATGCGCCATATCTTGATCAAGATTTCTTGGAAGGGCATAGACCAATCCGGCCTCCGGAGATGGGAGGAATGCATTTTGATTTAAAGAATGGAGTTGTGGGGATGGTCCAAAATAGTTCATTCCATGGCACTGCTGCAGAAGACCCACATGATTTCTTGTCGACTTTTGTGCAAATATGTGAAGCGGGTCACTACCCTGGCGTTCCTACAGAAGTTGTTAAATTGAAACTCTTCCCGTTTGCTTTGAGGGGTGAAGCAAATCGATGGTTTAAGTCCTTACCCCATCACTCTCTTCATAACTGGGCTGATGTTAAAAGAGCCTTTGCTCTGAAATTCGTTTCACCTGGAACGATAATGGAACGTAAAAGAGATATAGCCACTTTCGAGCAACTAGAAGGGGAGAGTGTGGGAAAGGCTTGGGAGAGGTTGAATCTGTTAATGAGAAAATGCCCTAACCATGGATATACTCGACATGAGCTTAGAATTATTCTATCAGGGTGTTACGCAACCCAATAGAGATTACTTGGATTCCACGTACTCATGGATCGCTTTTAGGAGGAGGAGATGATGCCGCCTATAGTGGTAGCGTAAACGATAGCTAAGAATAACATGTGGGCAACTCAAAGAAGACCCGTGTTAGTGGAAGCAAAAGGAGGTCGCTTCAAGTGACTCAGAGACAAAACTGCTTGTTGCTCAAATGGAAATGATGAACAAGCAACTCGCCAACATGCAAATGAAGCAGCAAGAAGGGCCAGCAGATGTAAATTACTCGGGCATACAGGCCGGGAATACGATGAATGAGGAAGTGCAGGCCATGGAGAACCAGAATCAACCTTTCAGAAGCTTCAGTCAAAATTCTGGTCAATCAAGTCAAACTCAAAACCGTAACTATTCGGGAAACCTGCAGAATAGTTATTATACACCGCCTGGTGCATCCAATAACCCAAGACCCCAAGGTAACTGGGCCGAAACGCAAAATCAACAGCCCACCTACGTCTCTCGGAAGAAATTCGATGAGCTAGTTGACATGGTGAAAACACTAGCCACACGGTCAAAAGACGATGGAGAGAGCAGATTGGTCGATGGTGATCAACAAGCAAGCGGACCTCAAGGAAGACCGCCGAGTTATGAGATAAAAACCCTAAGGCGAGATATCAATGCTTGCACCGCCATCACACCTCAATGGGAGTATGGAGAGGAGGAGTTGAATGCAGTCACCCTCAGAAGCGGTAAGACAACTGGACCCGAAAAGATGTCGGGAAACGAGTAGCCCCTCCTGATGCCATAAGTTCAGGGGGGGGAAATCAGAAGTTAAATGCCAAAGAAAGCAACATTGAGGAAGAGCTGAGTGGTGATGATTCTTCGGGGGATAGTGATGAGGATGTTGAGAAGAGAAGTCAGTATCCAAACCCACGACTAAAAAGAAAAGCGAGAAGTTAAATCGGATGGAAGGATAAGGAGGATGAAGCCATTAAAAGTCAACCTATGATGAATCATTCAAAACCCTTCCTTATCCGGCAAAGAAAAAGAGAATATCCTAAACTCGACAAGCAAGATGACGGAGTGAGGAAGATGCTTAGAGATACTATGGTGACTATGCCCCTTGCCGAGGTATTAACCGAGATGCCTAAGTCTTTGTAAGTATCTTAAGGATGCCTGTGGAAGTAAAAAGAAGCTAAAGGAAATGGCAGAGGAAGTGCTAAGAGAAGAGTGTTCAACGGTTTCACAGAGCGTTGCATTCAAGCGAGGTGACTCGGACGACCTTCAATCTCTCGCACGATTGAAGGCCACACGTTCCACAATGTCTTATGCGATTCAGGGCCCTGTTAATGTGATGCCATTGAACGCCTGCAAGAGTCTCGGGCTGGACAAAAGGCTAAAAGAGCGCCCCGTCTCTTTGATTAGTGGACCGAACTAGCCGTTTAGCGGTGGTTGTGTTAACAACGCCCTTATCCATGTTAAACATCTAGTTTTTCCAATCGATCGGGTCATCTTGGATTACCCGATCGACAAGGAGATGCCCCCGATTCTAGGCCGACCTTTCTTAAACATTCGCCTCCACCATTGACTTCAAACCGGCCAAATCACTCGAGGATAGAGGACATACATTACTCTCGGGCAAGGAAAAAGTTCTCGGAAGCCCCAACCCAGGAGGTTCCATTCATTGAAGCAATCTATGGAGATGGACGACCACGATGAAGAACTCACGGAGATAGGAGCCCTGGATGTTATAACTCAACAACTTGTGCACACTGAGCCTAAGAGTGAACGGAAAATGCAGGACATTCGAGGGATGAGCAAATGATGATTTGAAGGAGCTTAACCAAGCAGACTTTAACCTTGCAGAGGAGGAAGTTTTAATGGGGAGTTGGGACGAAAAAGATTTCTGGAGAGAAACTACCAATTGGGAGTTGAATGATGGGGAACAGCTTGCGAAGAGCTTGAAGAAGAAGAACTTAAGAAGATGATTAAGCATAAGAAAGAGCAAACGGAAGCTGACAGGAAGATTCCTCTAGATGATGTCATTCAATACCTTTCTGGTGTTACACCTCAGGAAGATGAGGTGTTTTTCAGTCAACCGGTCCAAGCTCACAAGGAAAAAGGTGGTCCCTTAAAATCGAGTATAGAGCAACCACCTGTGACTTAGAGTTGAAACCACTTCCATGACACTTAAAATACATCTTCTTCCTTAAAGACGGTGATAAGTTGCCCTTGATCATCTCGTGCCTAAACTCGAGCCGGAGCAAGATGAATTAATCAAGGTGCTTGAGAAACACATCCTCGCGTTCGGATGGCAAGTGGGCGATATCGGAGGAATCGGCCAGCACGTGTGCATGCATAAGATTCGAACGGAGGAAGGAGCAAAGAAGGTTAGACAACCTCAAAGGAGGCTAAATCCGCACATGCAGAGGTTGTCAAAAGGATATCATCAAATGGCTCGATATGGGGATTATCTACGCCATCGCCCGATAGTGAGTGGGTCGCCCTACTCAAGTTGTGCCAAAGAAGGAGGCATTACTGTGGAAAAGAACGAAAAAGGGGAAGAAGTTGCCTTACGCCTTGTGGTGGCTATAGAGTTTGCATTGATTATCGCCGGTTAAATGAAGTCACCGCTAAGGATCATTTCGCCCTGCCCTTCATTGACCAAGCGCTAGAAAGGCGAGTGGTCATAAGTATTATTGTTTCCTCGATGGATATTCGGTTACTTCCGGATAGCCATCGACCCCAATGACCAAGAGAAGACAACTTTACGTGTCCATCGGCACTTTTGCTTTTCGCAGAGAATGCCCGGCTTGTGTAATGCACCGGCCACGCTTCAACGGTGCATGTTGGCCATTTTGATGGACTTGTGGAGCGGTGCATGGAGGTCTTCATGGATGACTTCTCAGTTTATGGCGACAGTTTTGATGAAATTTTAAAGAATCTAGATATGGTACTCCAATGTTGTGTTGAGGAAAATCTGGTGCTTAACTGGGAGAAATGCCATTTTCTAGTCGAAGAAGGGATTTTTTTGGGACACAAGGTGTCCAGTGATGGTATTCAGGTGGATAAGGCTAAAGTAGAAGCCATTGAGAAAATGTCGTACCCGAAGACAGTGAAGGAGGTACGAGGATTTCTGGGACATGTTGGCTTCTATCGACGTTTCATTAAAGACTTTTCGACGATAGCAAAGCCGTTATCCAACCTGCTTAAAGAGGAAGTGGAGTTCTTGTTTGATGAGAAATGTAAGACAACTTTTAATAGCTTAAAGGATAAGCTTACCAGTGCCCCCATTTTAATCGCGCCCGACTGGACTAAACCTTTTGAATTAATGTGTGATGCCTCTAACTACGCAGTGGGCGCAGTTCTAGGGCAGAGGATTGACAAAAAGTTCAGGCCGATTTACTATGCTAGCCGCACTTTGAACCCAGCTCAGTGCAATTACGCCACTACCGAGAAG
Organism: Gentiana macrophylla; assembly: GCA_026214975.1. Classification (NCBI taxonomy): domain Eukaryota; kingdom Viridiplantae; phylum Streptophyta; class Magnoliopsida; order Gentianales; family Gentianaceae; genus Gentiana; species Gentiana macrophylla. The sequence goes on along the minus strand of CM047809.1, from coordinate 84,230,426 downwards.
GAATTATTGGCAGTCGTTTTTGCTATTGACAAATTGAGAAGTTATCTTTTGGGGTCCAAAGTGGTGGTGTGGACAGATCACGCAGCACTACGCTACCTTATGGGAAAAGCAGACGCTAAACCAAGGTTACTCAAATGGATCCTGATACTACAGGAATTTGACTTTGAAATTAAGGACAAGAAAGGTAGTGATAATGTTGTGGCTAACCACTTATCTCGCCTAGTGAACGAGGGTGGCAAAGTCCCTAAGGAGATAGGCATAGACTTTCCGACTGAGCAATTAATGAAGCTAAAGACTTTGAAGCCGTGGTATGCTGATTACGTTAACTACTTAGCGAGTGGGCATTTAGAAGACATGACATATTAGGAAAAGAAGAAATTTTTCAGCGATTTAAAGTATCTCGTATGAGAGGATCCGTATCTGTTTAAAGTCTGCAAGGACGGGTTGCTTAGAAGGTGCGTTCCGGAGCATGAGCAATTGGATATCTTGGGGCAATGTCATAGTGGTCCCGCTGGTGGGCACTACGGAGCACCTAAGGCAGTCACTAAAATCCTTCAAGTCGGGTTTTCTTGGCCTACTTTGTTTAAAGATGTGAAGCCTTTTGCAAAGGTCGTGTGGATGCCAAAGAGTAGGAGACTCGGTAATAGGATGGAGATGCCTTTGAGGCCTATCTTGGAATGTGAAGTTTCGACGTCTGGGGCATTGATTTTATGGGACCATTCCCATCATCATGCTCTAACAAATATATTCTGGTCTGTGTAGATTACGTTTCCAAGTGGGTAGAGGCCATAGCCACCCAAACCAATGATCACAAAGTTGTAAAGAAATTCTTGCAAAAGAATATCTTTACTAGATTTGGCTGTCCTAGAGCCCTTATCAGTGATGAAGGTTCGCATTTCTGTAATGCACCACTGGATAAAATTCTTGAGAAATATGGTGTCAAACATAGAATTGGTACACCATATCACCCCCAAACCAGTGGCCAAGTCGAGGTAAGCAACCGGAGCCTTAAGCGGATTTTGGAGAAAACTGTGAATTCCAATAGATCCAACTGGAGTCTGAAGTTGGACGACGCACTTTGGGCTTATCGCACTGCGTTTAAGACCCCAATGGGTACGTCACCCTTCCAAATGGTTTATGGCAAAAGCTTGCCATCTACCAGTCGAGCTGGAGCACAGAGCTTACTGGGCTATTAAATTCTTAAACTTCGATAGCCAACTCTGTGGTGAGAAAAGATTATTGCAACTGCATGAGCTCGATGAATTCAGACTCAGGGCCTACGAGAACGCCAAAATCAGCAAGGAAAGAACGAAGGCGCTCAACGATGCTAAGATTAAAGATCGGGAATTCAAAGTGGGAGACATGGCTTTGCTGTATAACACCAGGCTCCATCTTTTTGCTGGTAAGCTTAAATCTATATGGTCTGGCCCCTTTGAGATTCTTGATGTTCACCCTAGTGGAGCCAATACGTTGAAAGGGTATGGTGATCAACCGTTCAAAGTCAATGGTCACAGGATTAAGAAGTACTTTGGGCAACCCAAGGAAAATCCTGAAGTACTATACTTTCAAAAGAGAAATGAAACGGTTGAGTCGTTTATTTGTGAAGGGATTCCATCCGACTTCTTTGGAGTGGATGAGGACGTTAATACCCCTATCCTTGCAGATCTTTCTGTCACTGCTTCTGAGCCTGTTAGCATACCTCAGCCGCATCTGAGAAACAAGAACGAGAAGAAAAGAGTCAGTGTTGTCTGGAGAGAAAAATTTCATGATCTTCTCGCGCACTTGACTTGTTGTTGTGGCGAAAACCATTTCCGTCCTAGTCATTCTGATTCTGACAGAGAAGTGGTTAGCTTCAAACCCAAGTGGCCTGATCCAGGTTGACTTGGCTTACTCTGTCAAGCTATTGACAATAAAGAAGCGCTACTAGGAGGCAGCCTAGTCTTTTAAGTATTTCTTTTTAGTTAAGTTTTTAGGGCTTTAGGAATAAAACCTTGGTGATTTGTGTGTTGGTTATCCCTGTCCTATTTGTGGTTGTTTTCTGTGGATACATGTTTACTCATATACCCCGTATACCCCGAGATTATCTGTTATGTCGAGTGTTGCAGAGACGTTTGAGCAGGTTTGCAAGTTGTTACTTTCAATGTCGTGCATTCTCGATACGAAAGTGCGATGGTTTATTCATGCTCCGGCGACCATCGCGCCAATCTCGCCCGACAACCACTTTGAAACCAGCTAAGTATTCTTTTCTTTTATTTTGCACATTCTGAGGACATAATGTGATTTAAGTGTGGGGGGTGTCTACATCGGGTATGCTATGTTATCGTGCTATATTTTTGAATATGTATGTAAATGTGATTTTTTTCGGAAATTTTAAAATTTTTCACAGTAAACTTGGATAATTGTAAATCTTGAGCATGTAATTGAAACAAATGGCTTGCTAGTTGTAGGTTCCTGACGATGATTTTATGTGACTTGGTGAGATAATTGTAGCATGTTTTTACTGATTTGAGATAGTATTCATTTCATACTCACGAAAGCCTTTGATATTGAAGCAAAAATTTTAAACTTTATCCTTTCATTATTTTAGTGATTTATCTTAGAGAGACTTGTTCTTAATAGTAACAGTGAAGTAACACCTAAGTTCAGACCGTGTACTGTGAATATCTGAAGGTTTGAATGTGATAAGTGAAACGTAACTAATGTTTTTGAAAAAAAAAAAAGAAGTTGAGATAATAGTAAATAAAGGGGTGTGTCGGAAGCTGGTTAATGATTGGAGTGTGGTAGGGCATTATCTCGAAATGTCCTATACCACTATGATGACCAAAAGCTCACGACAGTCAAGAAAAGCTACCCTATGATTTGAGTAAGGTAGGGTGTTATCCCGAAACATCCCATTCTACTATGACGGGTAAGAGCTCCTCTTGATGTGCGTCAAAGAAGAAAAAAAAAGAAAGTGAAGAAAAAAATTTTGTTATCGTTGAACTTATACCCAGTATAAACCGAATGATATATGTCAGTAGGATTATCCTACCGAGTGAAAAGGGAAGACTTTGTGTGGAACGACTCTGCCTACACCTAGGATAGTCATTAAAATTATTTGAGAGGATTGTGAAGATTGGAAAGGGCTTGTCACACACACACCGAATCTATCTCTGTGTTGGTATTACTTGCTATAGTTGTTGTATATTTTGTTACGTGAGTTAGGAATCTATGTGGATTGCATATACAGTGAGCTAGTTTTGATTGTTTTGCTCGGGACGAGCAAAGATTTAAGTGTGGGGGAGTTGTTAAGGGTGTTTTTATATGTTTTATAAGGCTATATTTTATGATAATTTCCCCCGTATTTGTATTATTTGTATAAGAAAATAAGTGTTTAGACGAAATATTGAGCATGTGGTGTTTTTAATAAGTTAATCACAAAATTAGTCAATTTATGCGTTTTATTGATGAATTTATATTTAATTGGACATTATTACATTTTGCGATATTTTTATGTGTTATAGATGCACAAATTCGAGCTCAAGAGGTGATTCAAGGATGATCAAGTCGGATTTAATTAAAGAGGAAGAGATAGATATGAGAAAATCAAGTTTTCGCGTCTCTGAACTGGCGTCCAGATTATTGAACGGCCGTCCGGTGGACGGGCGCGCTCAAGATAGTGGACGGCGCCCAGGATGATATTTTTGATTCGGGAAGTTTGACGCTGGAGTGGGACGCTGGCTGAGACGTAAGCGCCCAATCGGCTTCGGCCCGACTCAAACAAGTTTTGCACTCGGACGGGCGCCGAAGTATCGGACGGGCGCCCAAAGGCCGCTTTTAACCCTAGCCGCCTCGATTTTCTATAAATAGCGGCGCATTCGAACCCTAAAATCATCGTATTTTTACAGAGCGACCGCGATACCCTAGCGGCCGCGCAACATACACACTAAAAACATGAGTCTTCTTCTCTCAATCTTTTCTTGGAGATCAAGGATGATTGAGGGCTAAATAGTTCGCAGTAGGACAACGGGATGAAGCCAACACAACACCATCACAACCAAGGGATTTTCGAGTAGCATCTGTTTAGTGAGTTTGAATTTTAATTTCTTTATCAATTGAATATAATTGAATGTTTGTTTTTATTAGATTGAGAAATCAATGAAACGTTTATCTGTTTTGAATTTTTAATGAGAATTGGATTCATATGTAGAACCGTTCTTTTGATACGATTAGTAATAATTCAAGAAATTGTTTATTATTGGTTGGGTAGGAGATTCGGAGACGAACTCGTGATCAAGTTCTTAAATTGTTAATTTTGTTTTACTTGAGAAAGAAAACGAAAGCTAAATAAATTTGATTAAGGAAACTAGATCGAATTTAGGTTAGATCATACCAAGAAATATAATTCAATTCACGACTTGGTTGGGTGGTGGTTGTTTGGTGGATTCGTGTCGTTCTACTATCCTTTAAATTCATAAGAAAGTTCGTAACTTTTTGCATATTAGTTTAGATTCTTAGTTCGTTAGTTTATTCGGTTTTAATTTCATTAGTTTGAGATTAGTTCAATTTGATTTACTTTTACTTTTATCATCTTTAATTGCTGTTTTTCTGCATATTCTTGTTTTTTAGATCGTAATCGGACGCCCGTCCACCCTTAGAGGACTTTCGTCGATGATCGAATTTATCTGTTTTCTGTTCTTTTTAATCACTGTTCTTCGTTTCTGTTTTATAATTAACTTCAGTCTTAGTTTTAGATAATAATTAGTGACATAATCGATTCAATAATTACGTTGTAATCCGATAATTGTACGATTCCCTTAGGACGACCCGTAAACACCCTATACTACGAACCTTATACTTGGGGCGTTTCGGTTTATAAATTTAAAACTAGTTTTTACCGAACAGAGGTTCAGTCTGATTTTCAGACAGCAACTGAACAAGGTCGGAACTGGAGGTCCAAAATACTGAGGATCAAACAGTACTTGGACAAAGGTTGGATATGTTGTTGGGATTGAAGGAATCCCCTGTCACTAGCATGGAGCCTGCTGAGGATGCAGCTCCTACTGATATAGATGGAAAAGAAGCTGCTAATGAACAATCTGAAGAGCAACTTCTTGATTATGATTTCAGTGATGAGGAATTCCAGTTACCACAAGAAGAAGAACCTGTTCATGATCATTTTTCTGATGTGGGAGAAGGGTCCTGAGCCCTATGTATGGGACAGGACAAGAGCAATTGTGGTAAGAATACCAAGACCTGAGGATAATATTGAAGAATCTGCTAAGAAATTTGCTGGAAATATGGCTGGTATTTCCGCCAGCATACATCTTGGAAGAATTAATGGCTGTAAGGGATGATATTACACATCTGAGGACTCAATTGAGAAATAGTGAGCAAAGATTTGAAGATCTCATAAATTTGGTGGAAAATAGAGGCAGAACCACTGAATCCACTTCATCAAGTGTCACAAACTTGCAGTTCAGAATCAGAGACATTTATGAGAATCTTGACAACGTGTCTAGTGCAACAAAACTCAATCACAAGGCTGTTACCGAATCTCTTATCAATCTGAACAAGAAATTTGATAAGATGACTGAGACATAAACCCCTGCTACACTTGATCCTAAATTCTAGAAAGGGTGAATCTGCTGGAGCAAACAATTGAAGGACGAATTACTTCAGTTGATACAAGAACAGAAATTATGGAGGGACGGCTAAACAATCTGGTAATACACCGGAAAATGTTTTAGGCCTGCTGAACGGTTTTATTGATGATGTCTATAAGGGGAAGAAGGGCAAACAGCAGAAGCAAAAAAGAGGCAGATAGAGTTTACAACAAGAAGAGGTTTGAGGCTGATATTAATGCTTTAAGAGCCCCTGCACCTGGAAGAGTACAGTTGACTAATGAGTTGCTGAAAGAGTTTAAGACTGCATACTATGCAAGAAGGAAACATTATCATGATATGACTTTCATAGAAGGTCTAGAATCTTTCCTTGGACTAAAATTGTTGGAAGCAAGGATTAGATCCTTAAGAGCAACAGGAAGATGAGGTCACAGAGGTGCTCATAGAGGAAGAGGTCAAGCTGCTGAACAAAGACTGAGAAATTTTTCAGCAAAAAACTCTTTAATAATTCAAGCATTTCTATATGAGACATGGATTCGATTGGCAAGGCATACAGTTGACTCTACCTAAGGCTTGGAAGAGGTGGAAGTTGGTACATACTTGGATTGATTTCTCTACACTTGAAAAATGGATGCTAGACGTGGTTAAGGAAAGCAGGGTGTATCAACAGAAAAGAGATCAAGATAGAGACATAAACTAGATCAGCAAACTCTTATTTATCATTTTTATCTTTACGTTGATTTTAGTTGTAATACCTTTTGAACAAGTTTGAACCTCAATGATATATGAATGAAATTTATTTTGTTTTTAGTGTTTTTACCTTTTTGCTTTGCTGTAAGGAGGGTATTGGCATCATCACTAAAAAGAGGGAAATTGTTAGACATATTCTAGTTTTAATGATGAGTGCCAGACTAGCTGTTATAGAGCAAAGGCAAAAAGATGTATAGAATGAATGTATAGGTTTATTAGAGTTTGATCTTTGTATAGGTTTGATCAAACAAACACTGTAAAGAGTTCAGCTGACTTGATCAGCAGACCTATCTAGGTCAGTAGAGTGTTTAGGACCTGCTGATGGGTGAAGGCTGAGGGTTCAAACTTAGTAATGAAGGCTGAGGGTTCAAACTCAGTAACGAAGTCTAAGGGATCAAACTTAGTATTAAAAGTCAAGGACATGGGATCAGAATTTAGGTAAGTCTGTGATGGCCTAAACTGATCATATATACCATGTGTAGAAGGTCTAAGTTCCATAAAAAGTCAAGTGATGATTTGAACTTGGTACAACTTAAAATGGTATACTCTAACTTTATAATAAAAAGTTAGATGAGAAGCAGTCAACTGAGGTGTTTAAAAAATGCAACAGACAAAAAGTCAGCTGATCATATGTGGACATCAGTAGACGTAACAACAGGTATCTGCTGAATGTAAAAGTTGAATTAATCCAAGTTTTTCTGGAAGATTAAATGGATAAGGATGAATTACAAGCATTGGATTAATCAGTCAATCAATGGCTAGGATGAAAGGGACGTTGTAAGGATTTCAAAGCCAAATCAAATAGAATTATTTTATTGGTTGACAGATAGACTGTCAGGAGGACACTAACAGTGTCAGTATAGTACAACAGAGGGAACTTCAGGGCATATTCAGACAATCCTGTAACGGTTGTTTTTGAAATTCAAATTCAAATCACAGGATTTGCACCAATAAATAGAGGACCCCTGATTCAGATTACACACACAAGAGCAAGAGAAAAACAACTAAGTATTTTGAGCAAGAACATGCAATATCGATCAAGTGCAATCTTACCATGTTGATAAAATCTGAGTATTTAAATTTACTAATCAATAATTTTCTTCAAGTGTTTCTGCAATCAAGTTCTATCCAGTATACACACTTGAAGACTACAAGCTGCTGATCTTTTCATCCTGATCAAAGCTTGCTGAAAGCTGAATCACTTTCTTGATTCAACCCCTTCTTTTTCAAGAAGAACCTGAAGACAGAGAAGCACTGCTGAAGTGTCAAGGACTATTTTTCTTTGTGGTGGAGTTGGTGAAGAAGCAATCCTACCCTTCAAGGACCAGTGGAATACTTAGGAGCAGCAATCCTACATGTTTCTAGTGTTCAGTTTGTGAAGCCATAGTCATTGGTCAAGGACAAACAGTTTCGGGATTTTTGTAACAGCTATCTCAAAAGTCTCTAATGAATTTCCTCCAACATCACAGGAGAAGAGTGGACTGACAGGATTACACCACCTGGAACCACTATAAAATTTGCCTACTTTACTTTACTGCATTTACTTTCTGCACTTTACTTTATTTGCATGCTTATCACATCAATCTGCTGAATTAGCTACTGGAATCACACTACTTGCACTACTGAGTATCTATACTTACTATCATATTTAAACACCAAGTATCAAGGCTTAATTTAATATATTCCGCTGCAACAGATTCAATAGTTTCAATGGTCAGCAGAATACCGAAGGTCAGCAGACTATTAACCCTGCTGAGTTTGCAAACTCTAAAAAAGTTTTAAGTGTTAAGTTTATTCACCCACCCACCCACCCACCCACCCCCCTCTAAACTTAACCAAAACCTTTTCAATGGACCAACAGCAATTACAATGCAGTTATGCTCAATACCAATATGTAGTGATACAATGCAAAGTCTATGATCAATATGGTGATTTATGGAATCATAAACACTTAGATAATGGACAAAGGATTAACGTAGTGGTGTGTGAAAATCCCTAAATCAGATTATTAATACATCCTCATTTAAATGTGATAACGTAAGAGGCGTGTAACAAGATGGATCTGAATATAAACCGAATCCTTAGCGGTTGTAACGGATGAATATTGAATACTACTTGATCAAATAAAATTCGGCAAAGACAGCTAAACAAGACCAAGTGTAAATCAAGAATTAAAAGCAGTCAATCAAACTACTAATATCAAAACTTGATCACTAGGTGGCCTTCTCTTTGATACCAATTGTTGGAACGATGCACAAACACACTCTAGAGGGGGTGAATAGAGTGTGGTGTAAAATTGCCTTTTTAAAATTTTATAATACTTAACAAAGATTGCAGGCATTATATGATAAAATCAGAGTTATAAAAAAAATAGTTAATACACTTAGCTAGATTAAACTTGGAAACGGAATCTAATCTAAGTTTATGTGTTTAAACTGCTATACCTAGGTCAAGTTTAATGGCAGTTTGATTGAGCACTTAAAACATAGATTAACTTTATATTAAGTGTGAGTTGTTTAGTATTCAAAGGTTCTGTTCAGATTCAAAACAGAACCTAATCAATACAAAGTGCAGAACTGATAAACTAAACAAAATGCCCAAAGAACTGTTAAATCAAATGATCAAAACAAAGTTTAAGTACAATCAATGACAATTCAGTTTACAGACCAAGGTTACAACTGAATGAGTACTTGTACAGATTTGGATCAAACACAGCAGAACTAAGGAATACACATTCAGCAGACTACATGTTATTACACAAACTATGTAGGTCTAAAAACATATGTATTACAAGTTCAGTAGGCTGTCTAAATGAATTACAAAGCAGTATACTCAACAAATTGAACAAAACTGAACTTCCATTCATGACTCAAGAGTGATAATCAATGTGAACCACCAAGATTATCAGGCCTGATCTTGTACAAAATGAATACATTGTTCAGTGCCCCAAGAGACGAAAACATGTCGCTATTACAAGGTGTTCACGGATCAGGTTCAGCAGGTTATAGCAGGCAATAGAGCAAGCAAGTTCAGCAGATGCTGAAAAGAGCAGGATACAGCAGAAAAGCAGACTGACTTGCAAACTTAATAACAAACAAAAGGGGAGCTACCAGCTTTGATTAACAACACCACAAAAGTGTATGCTGATGATCAAAGTCAGAACCAACAAGCTATTAGGATAAACACAAAAACACTGAATCAAAAAGGACCTGACAATATATATGTCAAACCTCTTACAGAAAGTGCAGGTCTACTGCCTTTTCAACACAAGGCAGACACTACTAGCACTTCAGACTAGTGTGTCTTTATAACCAACACTTTCTAGGGCCTTGATCACACAAACTTATCAGAAACAAGGATTAACAAAAGGCAGACAGACTGAGTCACAAAGACATTAAAACTGAAACAAAACAGACCTGAAATTAGGACTTAAGGACTTTTCTTATATGCCACTGATAGCCAAGAATCAGTTCATCGGACCCCACTATGGAGATTACTTATGGTACTTCAAACCAGATAACTCTGAACTGTCTTCTAGCAAGGGTTTACCAAAAAATCCAAAATCAAGATTTCAACACAACCAAGAACAGACTCAGACAAATCAAAGCAAAACCAGTATCAACAAAACGACTACTATAATGCTAATCTAGGCAAACAACACATTCACAGAACACAAAAAGAAACAAGAATGAGTCAATGTGTTACCTCAATCAGAAGAAACACCAAAGGCCTCAGTCCTCTGATTCTGTCTAAGCTGTTGATTCATACCACTCCTCTCAACGGTAAAGATCAAAATCAAGCTTTGATTACAGCAGACAACCAAAGTAGCAGACTCAACTTCTGTGTTACTTGACAAGAACCATAAAATAGAAAAACTTAAAAGTGTTTTAGGAATGATGGATTGCGGAAGAAAGATATTTTGAGTTGTTGCTACAAGTTCACTATCCTGGTCTATTTATAGACAAAGGATATGTGAACCCTTAAGTCACAGGGGTCTTTTACCAAGTCAACTTAAAATTTAAATTTGAATTTTAAATAACCGAGGCATATAACTCATATACTAAATTCCTTAATTTGGTTAGGCTTATGAGATTTGTTAACAATATCACTAATGCCACCCGCGGACCGGTTTGCCTGTTAAGGCTCATAATTGTGGTATTTTAGGCTGTGAAAATGTTGAACCAGTTTTATTAAGTCAATCAGGAACTGACCCTAACATGTGAGGAGCTTGGCTTTTGTCAACATATCCACTAGAAACAGTTAATCCGACCAATTGATCAAAAATGATCGAAAATTTATAAGAGGTAGCAAGTAGGGGTTTATAATTAATCAAAAATTTGTTTTGACTTAGAATTGACCATGAAACCAAAGGTCTATCCTGATGTTGGTCAAAATCATGCAAATAAACCGATTAGCCAACCAAGCCATGATTTTGTCCCATCATTGAACCATTGGTTTTCAAGGAATGACTCAAACCGGATCATACTTGACCTCACAAGGCATTAAACCCTCAGTCAAACCAGTTACTGAAAATAAAGTGGGTCAAAGCTATTTTACTAGAGTCAACCCATCATGGAACATGGGTTGAGAGGTTATCCGGTGTGAACAGATAAGGACTTCGAAGGGTCAAAGCTTCAATCTTATAGTTATGTCCGTTCAGATTCTGAAGAATCAGGGTGACCAAGTACCTGATTCTCACATTTAACAACTCAGACAACCAAGACCGGTAGATAAACCGTCATATCAATAACCCGCATATCAGAGAGACGTTAATTGCAGAGATAATTGTAAAAACTAAATAGAACAGAGAGAAGAAATTATTTCACCAATTTCTGTTTAGAAATCCAAGCCTCAACATTTTTAATAAACACGTGTTGCAGATTTGACTAAGATAGAGAGTTTGAAGAACCCAACACACGTAAAACTCGGAGAATCGAAGTGGTTAATCCATAATTTTCTAATCTTCTGAAGGATTGCATCAATAACGGCCATGGGAGATGAAACATCAATGACGATTTTCTAAGGATAAGAGGAGACTTGTAGAGGATTTGAGAGAAAAATGGTAGAGCGTTTAGGGTTATTGAAAACGGCTGTCAAATGAAAGGGGATACAGGTTATCAGGGTTTGTAGGTTTAAATAAGACGGGTCAGAATCGGGTCAGAGTTATTAGGTCGGGTAAAAGGATTAATTAGACTGATGGGCCTGGCTTGTTATAAAATGGGCTAGACTAATGATAATAAGGCAGGCTTTTATTAAAATACTAGTAGGAAAACCCGTGCAATGCACGAGGTATACAATTCTTTTTTTTGTGTCAATGTAAAATTCATGATCAATATTATATATTTCAATCATAAGTAGCATAAATATTTACTAATTTTTACACTAACTGACAACTCAGACTTAAGCAATTTATATACTTGTTGCTCAAGTGATTACACCGTAATTAAGGTAAAGCAGTTACTCTAACCAACTCCGAAGTGCTATTACTGTATTACATCAAGGGTGTTTGAAATATATCTGTAAGAACCGAAAATTATCGCCTTATGATGCTTATGTGAACTCCTTTTCAGCTGCGTTAGTTTTCCTTTGTCCGTATTGAGTAGATGGCAGCTTCTTTATTGTTTCCTTCCTTGTGCTAATATGAACTACTCGTGTTCAGCTTAATTCGTTAGTTTTCTTATGTCCATATTGAGTAGATCACAACTTGTTCAATAATTTTCTTGAATGTTAAGCTCATATTCTGCAATTGGTAAGGAACATTTTTTCTTTAAATCATTATGGATGCAGTACAGAGACAACAATGCATTATAATACATTAATATTCAATATGCAGAGCAGACAAAAGTGTGACAGAAAACATCAAGTGCACCATATGACACAACAGAGTAATCCCAAGTGAAACGATGAAGGTGGATGAGTAAAAGACTGCGATGGGTAATAACGAAAATCTCATCAATTGTAGAAGAAATTAAGGTTGACATGTTCATACCTTCCTTTCCAAATGCTCATTTTCCAACCGTGGTCAGTACGTCAAAATCATAGGTGCCGATTTTTCTCTAAAAAAGATTCAACCAATTACTTTGATCTTCTGACATCAACCTATACAAACTCATAAAAAAAAAACCGAGTGAAGAACAATTTTTTGAGGTATATTTGCAACAAAAAAAGGTAGCATATATATAAGTCAAGAAATTAGGAAACAAAAATCAATTAGAGGTATAAATGGAATCTACCTTAGGTGCAGATCCCGGATTTAGGAAAGGTCTTGCTTCAATTGTTCCTGTCTTCACACAATAAACAGAGGATGTTGTGATTGCATGAAGAAATTAACAATTCGAATCAAAATCCACCCAAATAACCCGTAAAGGCTTCTTTGAAGTTTGATAGACAACCCTCTATGCAAACCAATGATTTTAAAAGGAAACAAAAATGAAATGTACAATTCAAATTGTACCCTTGGTTTATTTGGTTTAGATCAAGGCTTCACGAATGATATGGCCATTGTGCTACGTGTCCTCATACAGAATAATGAAGATGTGAATGAATGAAAGCCTCAAGACGTACAATTCCTTGACATATTAATTAGTGAATCAATTTTTCTCTAAAAAAATTCAACTAATTACTTTGATCTTCTGACATCAACCTATACAAACTCATGAAAAAAAACACTCAACTGACTAAGAAACCGAGTGAAGAACAATTTTTGAGGTATATTTGCAACAACAAAAAGATAGCATATATCTAAGTCAATAAATTAGGAAACAAAAATAAATTAGAGGCATAAATGGACTGTACCTTATGTGCAGATCCGGGATTTAGGAAAGGTCTTGCTTCAGTTGTTCCTGTCCTCACACAATAAACAGAGGATGTTGCATTTGCATGAAGAAAATAACAATTCGAATCAAAATCCACCCAAATAACCCGTAAAGGCTTCTTTGAAGTTTGATAGACAACCCTCTATGCAAGCCCATGATTTTAAAAGGAAAAAAAATGAAATGTACTATTGAAATTGTACCCTTGGTTGATTTGGTTCAGATCAAGGCTTCACAAATGATATGGGTTGAAATTTTGCCGAGAGTGGATGGTTAGAGAGGAGAACATGGCTGGAAGTTTGGAAGTTTTATCAGAAAATGAAAGATGGGTTGGGTCGGATCAATTGGCAAAAACGGGTCAAAGTGACAGTTTTTCACTCATAAATATTAATATAGAAATGGTCCAGCAGAAATAAATGATCCAAACATCCAATAAATCTAATTAATTATTTAATTAAATAGGTAACCAAAAATGTGGCAATTGATTTAATTTATAATTATTTAAACAATTAAAAATTCCTGCAAAAATAAAAACACAAAATTTGAGCCATATTACGTAAACTTTGAAGTTTCATGGCCATTAGTGACAAGTAAATAATATAGCACATATATTGATATAGTTTTGAGAATTAATCAAATTTATTACACAAGCCTGGGTATAGATTACACAACAGATCGGGAACATGATTTCCATGTTCAATTTTTTGCACGACCGGGCGCATGCAGGCTCACCACAAGCGCACGGTCGGGTTGATTTCCAGACCCGTTTTTGCTCTTTGTGTACCTGTTCTAGCTTTCATTCAATTCCAGACACATATTGGGACCTTTTGTTGAAATAGTGCCCTAAACCCAATCGGGTTGGACCGGATCCGACCGGGTCGGATCATTTCTACTATTTCATTATGTTTATACATATATAAAATGGCTTTACTGTTGTCATATATTTGTTCTTTTAAAGAACCAATTATGATAGAGAAACCATGATAGGCGATTATGGTTGATGAGATCTCTAATCACTTTAATAAGTTTGATGCTTAAATGTCTCAGCCGATGTACTATTAAGCAGGGCATTGATAGTATAAGCAGACTAGCACGTATTAGATGTCTTCGTCTTTAAGGGCATGGATAGATCTCGTCTATCGAAGTGTAGAGACACTTGGGTATGACGTGGACCTGTATTAGAGAATGCTTACGTTAGACTGACCCACTTACACGGATAAGTGTCACACTATGTGACGGTTGTGTAATTATCCTTAAGACCGAGTCTTCATGGCATCACGGTGTGGATTGTCATTCTTTGACACTATTGAGGTTTCCACAGCCACGGGCGATCATGCGGTAGTGATTGGGTATGATCTTTGAAGCATCGCGGAGTATACATGATTGGTCGTCCGGGAATCGCGTATCCTATGATTGGGATCGAATATCCGAAATGGCCTTCTTATAAGGAATGTCTTACTCGTGAATCTTTGCAAAGTGGGAGTAAACGAGTTACTTCGAGAGAGCATGATATCCATATTATAAGATACGGTCGTTAATGTTTGACACTCGACGTACGACCGTATGGATATTATTACAGCGATAGGATTGTAAGTTACACGGTAACTGTTTCACATGAAAGGTAGTAGTCATTGCATTTGACTCTTCCGATGATCGGGGTCATGGTGTGTTGCTAGACGCTATCCCGTGATCGTTAGGCATGAAGGCGTTTTAAGTAATTTGCACTTTGTGTCTACGGCCAACATATTCGGAAGCCTATCGGGTCACACACATAAGAACATCTAGCCGGATTAAAATGTGGTTATAGTTGATGACCAAATAAGGAAAGAATTTATCTCGTACTATAAAGGTTATAGTGGTAAATTAATATGGTGGTATTTATTTATTATGAATAAATTAAATACAAGATATTAATAATATAGTATTAATTAAAGAATATTTCGGATGCTAATTTATTGGCTATGGTGGCGCAATTTCTGTGTGTATAAGATACACTAGGATTGTGCAATTTAATTAATAGTATTACCAAATATTAATATAAGATATTATATATATATATATATATATATATATATATATATATATATATATATATATATGGCGCCTAGATTTGTGTGTGTAATTGACAAACGTAAATGCCAATTGATCAAATTGATATGTTTGAATATTTGGATATTGATAGATTTATATGTGTTATATATATATGTGTGTGTGATACATACACATGTGTAAATTGATTTATGGTAATAGAATAAAGATAGTCAATATTAGATATTGACAATATCTTGGAAATATTCAATATAAGATATTGACAATATCCTAGATTTATTTAATATAAGATATTATAATAAATGAGATAAATCAATCAATTATATTTTCCTTATTTTATTGGAAAAATGTTTTATTCTCCTCCACACCTAGTAGGGGCGCCCCAACCACTATAAATAGGAGGTGGGTGTCAAGCTCTTTTGTACATCTTAATTCCAAAAACTAATAGTTCTTGTGTAAAATAGAGAGCATCCTATAGAGAGTTTGAGAGAGGGGAAAGGGCCGGTCTAGCAACCGGAGTTTTCCAATAGCAATCCATGATGGGATTCGTGAGGCTGTTCGTGTGGACTAGCGGTAGAGGCCGAACGCTTGGGCGGCTCTATGCAGAACTACTCTCCTTAGACGGTCAAAGCGTCGGTCTTTTAGATCAACCAAGGTAACCACCGTCTTTAGCTTATTTGTTTAAACGAAGTCGATCTTGGGTCGATAGGAAATAAATTTTTGAATTCCGCTGCGTTCCCGCGTAGATTTCCTTACAGTGGTATCAAAGAGAGCTTCGAGCTTAAGCAATAAGCATGTTAAATTGCGTAGTTAATTTTATCATTTAAATCACGTAATTAAAAGATGAAAGATTTTTTTGATTTGCAAAATTGATACACGAAAAGAAAAAAAAGAGAAGAAGAAAAAACGAGATCTCGGTGGTGCTCGGCCGATTTGCGGCGGCGGCGGGCGGCACTGCCGCCGCCGGCGCAATGGTTGACGGTCAATCTTTGGCGGATCTCCAAACTTTTGTTTTGTGTATTTTGTGATTCAATATGGTTCTAGTTGTGATTGATATCTCCTTTGTTTAGTTGTGGCATGTGGCTAACCAATGGTTCAAATAGTTTGGGTCATTGGGATGCCACATGGCATTAAAATAATAATGGTCTTTCCAAACTTTGTTTGGAATAGGCCTAGACCCTTTCCAAATATTTGATTTGGGAAAAGGCTGAAGCTTCAGCCACTTCCAAAATTTTGATTTTGGAAAGTGGCACTGCCTAAACAAAATTATTTGGCCTTTCCAAATATTTGATTTGGAATAAGCTCAGTCCATTTCAAATATTTGATTTGTAAAAGGCTGAGACTCAGGCGCACTCCCAAATTTTGATTTTGGAAAGTGGCGAGCCTAAGCCAAATTTGGTTTAGGAAGATCCTTTTGGTTTAGGAAACCAAAAGGCATCCCTTTGATTAAGAATCAAAAGGAAAGAAACAAAAGAGAGTTAATTTTAATTTTGATTTATTTTTGGAATAGTTTCAATTAATTAAAATTAAAATTATAATCGTTTAAAATTAATCGTTAATTTTATTTCGATTAAATCATTTAATTAATTAAATGTTAATTAGTTAATTGATTGGATAAAATTATTTAATAGATTAAATGTTAATTGATTAATTAAGACACAAGTAGTTAAATTTTAATTTTATCTTTTTCATAAGATTTTATTGTATGGATTAGATATAGTAGATATAATATGATTATATGGACCCGATTGATCGTGGACTCAGCCCGATAGGATAGATGTGAATGATTTAATTTTCTGTTGGTTTAAAAATTGTCCTAGGCCATTATGAAGAACGTGACCTAGTTTATTTTCTGCATTCATCCCATTCCCGTTAGCTCCCACTTGTAATGCGGCGGGTGTATTTATTTTATTAGATAGAATTAAATGTAACAAGAATGGAGAAGAAGATGAAGACCAAAGAAAGGCGAAAATAAAGATCCCATTGGAGAATGAAGCATTAAAGATCCTATTGGTGCATTGCAGCCTACCTTTAGATTGTGACCCATGGTTTTCGTGGTTTGTATTGAAACCGCACCTAGGAAAAGTCCATGATCATACCGGTTACTTTACGCATTTATTTATTTTGTGCTTGTATTTATTTTATATGATACGATAGATGCATGACTAGGCACGATCTAGATAAATGTGTAGGATGTATGTCAGAGAGATAGATATATTTGATGAGACCGTAATTAAAATTAATTAAGTGAATTAATTTACATAAATACTTCCACAACAAAAATCAAGTCGAAAATTGTCTCTCAATATTATAAGCGACGGTGAAGAGCCTTTGTTCGGATCCAACTGATCGCCCTCGTCGGGAGTTGACCTACCACGGGTATATCGTCGTTATTGAGATATGATCGTATGAGATCTTACGAATATTGGGTTATGACTTGACTAGAGTATTGCGGTGATTGGCCCTCGTCGGGACCGTCTTATTCTAGAGGCAAGGGGTTGACTACCACATAAAGATGTGAATTATCAAATAATTGACTAGTCAACCACCAAGAGTCACATAGAGATGTGATTGGTAAGAGTTACATACCTTTCGAATTATTCCGGTTGATCGGCCCTCGTCGGGAATCGGGGTAACCAGATGGGATCTTGGCCACTAAAGAATTTTGAAAGATTCTTGAAAGTCAATTGGGAGTAGTTGACTAGTGGGAGCAAAATCATAAAACAAAAAGACCATTTTTGATTTTGCGTGTATAAACAACAACACTCTTTTTTTTTCATTTTATGTTGTAGTTTTATCAAACTTTATATTTATGTTTTATTCTCGATTTGTAAAACCAAATTATGACTGTTACCTTTTGAGAAACGTTCTCAAATATGGTTAAGTAATTTTAATCCTTTTAAAATAAGCAATGACACGAGCAATCCCGTTGTAGTAGTTAGAGACAAGGAGACTACATATTTGACACAGTACTCCAAGACTTTAATTATTAATGAAAGGCGGAAGTTCATGACATTGGATACGATCCAATATGATCATTCAGTCATATGATGACAATTAATTCAAACGTTGGATAAGAATGACCACATCTAATTTTGGAAAGGTTGTTTTCAAAATTATAAGATTTAAGTATCGACTTAATTCTACCATTGCTTAAAGGTTAATTAAATAGTTAATGTTTTAAATACGATTTAAAAGGTTAAATAAACTATTTAATAAACTTTAGATTTTCTTAATGAAAGGAAATTAAAGACATAGCTCTTGTGATCTTTCTTAAGTCTTATGAAGACTACATTAAGAAATATTTACAAGTGCTTAAAGGATTGAAAGGAAAGTTAGGGCATGTGCTTAAATAGAGAACTTATTGAAGTCTCTATTGTATGCAAGTGTGTTGAGATAAACCTATATAAGTTCAAGTCAACTCTTAGATATATGATATCTTACGAGTGTGATTAAATTAGAAAGGTTAATACAGATATGGAAGGTGAAGCAAACGTTGTGACACTTACCACATTCTGGATCTAGCAAACTGATAAGGGAACTAAATAAATGTTATTATGTTCCGGTTCTTCTAAAGAACATACTTTCAGTTATTTGTTAGGATTTAGTAAACATATTCAATTGTAAAGAATAAATGTTATTCCGATAAAGTTGAAAGGTCACTGAATCTAACATACTAGATTGACATCACTATATAGTTGATATATGTGATGAGATCTCAACTAAATATTTGTATGGCTGTTATCCTTGATATTTGTAGTTGTTCTAGACATAGTCTCTCTAGAAGGGAAGCGTGTAATTAAACGTCATTCTGATGATGTTGAACCATATGATTATGAATCATGTGGGTAATACGTATCTTATTTGAAGATGACTAAAATACCCTTTTATGAAAAGGTTATAAAATCTAGAAAAATTGTCTAAAGCCTAAACATACCGATGTTTGTTGCCTTGTGACAATTAATGCCACAAATAATCGTTCATTAGTCTCTACGTCTATTTTTCGAAATAGTCAGGTGTACTCAGTGAAGTGCATAATTCGGAAAGCCCGAAAAGTTCGAGCTGGTACGAATATGATATTGATGAGCTATTTAGGAATTAATCTCCAATTGGATTGAAGTAATTAATACCTGAAGGGTGTTTCAGAAGTCGTCTGAAAAGGAATAAGATTCTCCCTTGAAGGATATCATCTTTTGGATACGCAATTAGATTGTGTTCCCAAATGGAAACAACACTTTATATGATAGAGGTGTGACGCAAACCATGCAAAGTATCCCTTACCCGTTTCGGGATAGTGACCTTATACTTAACCAAGTTCCAAAGAATAAAGGTTGAATAAATTCCATATTAGATATGGAAGAGGATAATGTCAAATCTATCTTAACCGATGATTTGAAGTTGTCATAGGCAGAATCAGAAAGGCTTGGAGCCGAATACGACATATGCAACATTGTGGAATGTCTTAGCTAGCACGCTAGATATTTTTTATCCGCGGAGCAAAATGTTTGTCTCCAAACATGTTGTCTTCTAGAGGAAGTGTTTCTTCCAAAAGAAACAGTGGGAGTAGGTTTAGATCTCAAATGTTGTTTGAGAACCACAAAGATATATTCAACCAATGGAACATGAGCAGACGCCGCATAGCAATGAGGTGTAGATCACTGCTCAGTGCACATAAAAGTTCTGTAAGTCCGTGGATAACCTCAAGCCCAAAAGGGCTACTGGTATGTTCATCTTGAAGAATGAATATCTCACGACTTATGAAAGAATGTTTGAGAGGCAAGATTGAGAGATATGGCCAGGAGCCATAATATCTGAATTAGATTCCATCAGTGATGACCAGGTTGTGAACCTAGTCTGTCTTACCTAGAGGGAATGTCCCTGAAAGGCTGAGCCCAGTTCTATTCAGACCATGCTTGTTATAACTTTGTATCATGGCTATATGATAGTGTTGAAGACGTTGGGCAAACAGCTCGATGTTCATAGATGATAACATGATATGTGAGCCCACGAGATCAATTTATGGACTCAAACAAGTTTCTCTAGAAAATTTCTTTGTTTGATAATCAAAGGAGTTTGATTTAGTCTAAAGAAGGATATGCCCAATGTGCAAGATGGATAGTGGGAGTGTGTTACGATTTTTGAGTAAGGTATTAGATATCTCTCTCAGGGATCATCACCCCATGTCACAGTCAATTAATGTTTGGTAGTTCAAGGTCTTTACGAAAGCACTTGAATTAGCAGTTCTTATTTTAGAAATAAGAATCTATAGCGATAGATTTAACTGCTGTTAGATTATAGTTTACCTATATAGATGTGATGCTAAAAGAGTTTAGCATAGGTCGTGACAGGGGATACTGCTAGTCGGTGTTCTCGAGATCTATCTATATTAGGACATTGGACCTAAAGATAAGGTGAAAGATGATGCTTATAGAAGATTTCCTTCGCTACTGTGATAGGAACCTTCTTATAGGTAGTGCCGGATGTTCATAGTCCATGAATAGTCATGAGCAAGTATGAAAGTAAATCTGGTGAGTGTCGAGAATATCCTTAAACAAGTTAAGGAAGAGTTCCTAGTTTATCGAAACTTGGAATTAGATAAACGTAGATATACAGACATATATCCTGAGCCTTATGAAGGCGAGTGGGAGCTACAGTCTGGGTTTGCAATCACTTTGATTAAGTGATACAGTGAGCTGGAAATGTTCTTTGCTATGGGTCACTGTAAATTCTACAACCAGGCGAACATAGTAGTGCCTTAAAAGCGCGGCAGGGAGCGAGACATGAGTCTATGAGGTTCATTTCACGAACCTTATGCAGTTCTTCCACCTTTTCTATATAGTTGATATAGTAAGTGGATTCATTGCTTGAAGCAAGGACCAGGGTCTCGTCAGAGATTCGTGTGTGTGTTGAGGCGGTTCCTTTGACTTGGTCACTTGGAACATGATATGAAGATAGTCTAAGTCCCCATGGATAGCGATCCGTTTATAGATAGGGCTGGTTGCGAGTATTACATGAGATTCTTGTGTTTCAACTTGGTCTTGTGTGTGCTAGTGATTGGTTTTAGGCCAAGTGGGAGATTGTTGAAATAGTGTCCTAAACCCAATCGGGTTGGACCGGATCCGACCGGGTCGGATCATTTCTACTATTTCTTTATGTTTATACATATATAAAATGGCTTTACTGTTGTCATATATTTGTTCTTTTAAAGAACCAATTATGAATTGTTATATGATAACGTCCTTAGTATTAAACTATGATAGAGAAACCATGATAGGCGATTATGGTTGATGAGATCTCTAATCACTTTAATAAGTGTGATGCTTAAATGTCTCAGCAGAGGTACTATTAAGCAGGGCATTGATAGTATAAGCAGACTAGCACGTATTAGATGTCTTACGTCTTTAAGAGGCGTGGATAGATCTCGTCTATCGAAGTGTAGAGACACTTGGGTATGACGTGGGCGTGTATTAGAATGCTTACGTTAGACTGACCCACTTACAAGGATAAGTGTCACACTATGTGACGGTTGTGTAATTATCCTTAAGACTGGAGTCTTCATGGCATCACGGTGTGGATTGTCATGCTTTGACACTATTGCGGTTTCCCCTAGCCACGGGGCGATCATGCGGTAGTGATTGGGTATGATACTGAAGCATGCGGAGTATACATGATTGGTCGTCCGGGAATCGCGTATCCTATGATTGGGATCGAATATCCGAAATGGCCTTCTTATAAGGAATGTCTTACTCTCGTGAATCTTTGCAAAGTGGGAGTAAACGAGTTACTTGAGAGAGCATGATATCCAGATTATAAGATACGGTCGTTTATGTTTGACACTCGACGTCACGACCGTATGGATATTATTACAAATGATAGGATTGTAAGTTACACGTAATCAAGCTGTTTCACATGAAAGGTAGTAGTCATTGCATTTGACTCTTCCGATGATTGGGAAGTCACGGTGTGTTGCTAGACGCTATCCCGTGATCGTTAGGCATGAAGAGGCGTTTTAAGTAATTTGCACTTTGTGTCTACGGCCAACATATTCGAAGCCTATCGGGTCACACACATAAGAACATCTAGCGGATTAAAATGTGGTTATAGTTGATGACCAAATAAGGAAAGAATTTATCTCATACTATAAAGGTTATAGTGGTAAATTAATATTGTGGTATTTATTTATTATGAATAAATTAAATATAAGATATTAATAATATTGTATTAATTAAAGAATATTCCGGATGCTAATTTATTGGCTATGGTGGGCATAATATGTGTGTATAAGATACACTAGGATTGTGTAATTTAATTAATAGTATTACCAAATATTAATATAAGATATTAATATATATATATATATATATATATATATATATATATATATATATATATATATATATATATATATATATGGCGCCTAGATTTGTGTGTGTAATTGACACACGTAAATGCTAATTGATCAAATTGATATGTTTGAATATTTGGATATTGATATATTTATATGTGTTATATATATATATGATATATACACATGTGTAAATTGATTTATGGTAATAGAATAAAGATAGTCAATATTAGATATTGACAATATCTTGAAATATTCAATATAAGATATTGACAATATCCTAGATTTATTTAATATAAGATATTATAATAAATGAGATAAATCAATCAATTATATTTTCCTTATTTTATTGGGAAAATATTTTCTTCTCCTCCACACCTAGTAGGGCGCCCAACCACTATAAATAGGAGGTGGGTGTCAAGCTCTTTTATACATCATATTCCAAAGAACTAATAGTTCTTGTGTAAAATAGAAGCATCCATAGAGAGTTTGAGAGAGAGGAAAAAGGGCGGTCTAGCAACCGGAGTTTTCCAAAGTAGCAATCCATGATGGGATTCCGCGGGTCTGTTCGTGTGGACTAGCGGTAGAGGCCGAACACTTGGGCGGCTCTATGCAGAACTACTCTCCTTAGACGGTCAAAGCGTCGATCTTTTAGATCAACCAAGGTAACCACCGTCTTTAGCTTATTTGTTTATTGCTTAAACGAAGTCGATCTTGGGTAGATAGGAAATAAAATTTTGAATTCCGCTGCGTTCCCGCGTAGATTTCCTAACACCTTTATGGTATTAAATCATACCAAAACCTGCAATTTGTCAACAACAACAATATACCAAACAATAATTCAACGGGTTAAGAACACAACGCCGATTAGAACACCCCAATCACCTTGGTATTTAGCAAAATTGTTAGGAACATTTTATTATGTTTTGATGATGGCCATACTAGATGTTATAGCAAGCCTGAAATAAGTTAGAATTCTCTGTATAAGTCTTTACTTAGAGTCTGACATGTTGTATAAGTTGAGTCAGACAAGTACTGTACTAGTTGGTAGGACGGCAAAGTAAAATAGACATTTGGCAGAGTAAAGCCAGCCAAGCACCAGCAGAAAAGCAATGAAGACATTATGGTCTGACTTATAACCAAGGAAGTCTGTGATGACTTTGGATAAGTCCAAGTTGTGCTTTAAGTGATGAAATTTAATGTTTAAATATGGTGTACACTAATCTCACACCAATCAAGGATCAGTGAAGTACAAAGATTCTCTTTAAACTCAAATAAGAAGGAAACAGTGAATCGGCAGAGTAAACTGACTTTCGACTGAGTAAAGACAAAACAGTGAAGGAAGATCTAAACGGTAAAGT
This sequence comes from Gentiana macrophylla, assembly GCA_026214975.1. Taxonomy (NCBI): domain Eukaryota; kingdom Viridiplantae; phylum Streptophyta; class Magnoliopsida; order Gentianales; family Gentianaceae; genus Gentiana; species Gentiana macrophylla. Next base: position 84,206,506 of record CM047809.1, on the reverse strand, counting down.
CAGATGGATCACTTAACCGTTCAGAGAACGGCTAAGTAAACCTTATCACAACAGATTTGAAATATGATGAAGATTCAGAGGATCATGCATTAAATGCACAATCAATAGAGGATCAATCAATGACGGATTTTCTGATAAACATTTGAAGAAAAATCCGATCACTAAAATCAAGGAGAATATAATTAAGGGGGAATCAAGAATTATTCCCCTCATTAATATAGCCAACGGGCGGAAATTCAAATCGAATAATCAAGGCTATAAATAGAGGGCATTGACAGAAAAAGAAAAACAATAAGAAAAAAGAACGAAAAATCGGAGCAAAAACTCTGTCAAAATAGAAAACCTTCTATCTGTGCAAAAAGGAAACATCTAGTGATCAACTCAAAACTGAGAGCTACAATTCAAACATCAAGCACTGAGATTGATCAACAAGTTTGTGAATCCAATTCACATCAACCAAGCAACTGAATCAGAGTCATCTGAGAGTGTTTGTGATAACTGTTGAAGGATTTGATCCGAGGAGCGGTGAAAGAGGCGAATCATCAGGTCATTGCGATCAAAGAGTGATAGTCTTGTAGATTGTGAAGCTTGGGAAGTCAAGGATAATCGTACTATTGTATCTGTGAAAACAATAGTGAATTCCTCCAATTAGCACATGAGAAGAGTGGATTAAGGGATTACACCACCCTGAACCACTATAAGTCTTGTGTCAATTTACTTTCAGCAATTTACCTTACTGCATTTATTTAATTGCATATCATATATTTGTGATTGCTTAAACTACTTTGAAATAACATAGTAAGGAGGGAATTATCCGCTGCCCAAAAGCTTTTAAGTGAAGGAAAAGTTTTTGAAACTCCACTATAGTCATTCACCCCCCACCCCCCTCCCCCCTCCCCCCCATGACTATAGTTCTACCCTCTCTGGGACCAACAGAAAAAGACCCAAAAGTCAAGTCAATGGTCAATGAATAAGAACACCGAATTTTGTGAATTCTTCCAAACTTCTACAGATTCCTGCAACCAAACATGAAGCTATGATCACTACAACATTCTAAGCAATCTATTCTACTTAAACTCACATATTAACAGAGAAACGATTAGGATTCCAAAATAGGCTAAAAGGCAAACTTACGAATCGAAGGATTGTTTGATGTCAAAACGATTCGTGATGAGACGATTAATTTCTTATACTGTGGTCTGCACAATTGATCAACGGATTAACACGAAATTTGAAGATTCTATTTTATTCTTCTCTTCCTAAACTTCTCCGGAGCGTTTAATTTTTCCCAACTTCTGCGGATAACTAGCTGCTAAAGAGTGATTTTTTTTTTTTATCAGAAACGAAAGGATTCATTAAAACTAAAAAAAAATAGATTACAACCCAGACTAAAGAGTGATTAGAGGTCGAAGTTTCTATTAGAAAGAATAATTAATCCTTAATTATCAATTTCCCATTAATTTCTTAAACTAAAATCCAACTTAAATGAATAAAGGATAAAATTATAAAAATGAATAATTATGTAAAAAAATTCACTTTTTCTACCCTCACTTTTTCAACCCTTACAACAAAAAACAAAAACAAGAAGGGTGGATAAACAGAGGAGAGGAGATGATCTTACGTAGACTTTTTGAAACAGCACAAGCCATTTAAGCTTACGGAGCCAGATAGATGCATTATTCTTGACGAGGATCTAGGCTCCAAACTGTATTTTCTCAGGTAAAGTTATGCCCATTTATTATTTGCTGTGATTATCTTCACGAATTTAGAATTCCCTGCTATGCTTGTTGAGAGTCGACAGTTCTCAACTTGAATCACTTTTGAACTACTTACTTCTAGTTGCATCTGTCTTATATGCTTCTTTTCTCGGGGTGTTCAGAGATCATCGTCCATTTCACGTAAATTGGTCAATAGTCTCTTTATTATATCTGTCTGATAATTGGTCTGAATAAAAATCCAATTAGGTGAAGAACTGATGGAAAACTGGCGATGCAGTTTGAGATATTTTGATTTAGACAAGGTAAATGAAAATCGGGACTAAGTGAAAAAATATCAATTTTCTGAAAAACTCTGTACTTCCTCTACTATGGGGCGAATCTGTTATTGATCCTATTTGTTGTCATTCATTATTTTCTTTCACTTAATGCTATCATTTCCATGATAGATTTCATGTTAATTTTTTGAAATATTCCCATGGTTGACTATCAGAATCTAATGAAAAGAGTCATATTCATTGCTATAAGATGTCCTGCTAGGAGGCAGTTGTACATGTGTTTCTCTACATTTGCTAATTGGTATTTGATATTTCAGAGTTGTTGCTTTGTTGAGAACATTGTTTGAAAGATGGCTGGAAGAGCCCAAAGTGGCATGAACCAGCCACTATTGACAGACGGTCCTAATAGAAGAAGATTTCGTCGTTGTAGAAGTGCTCCTGTGGCTGACTTGGTTCCTGGTGAAGTGGGAAGAAAAGATGGCAGTGCATCACTTCCAATTACTGAATCCATTTTTAGTAAACTCCATCCAAGCATAAGAAAAATAGCTTTATATTTGTGTTTGTACTTAGCTTTAGGTACCACCTGCTTTTACTTTGTTAGGCACCAGGTTGAAGGAAAGAAGACAAATGGATTTATAGATTCTGTTTACTTTTGCATAGTGACAATGACAACTCTTGGCTATGGAGACCTTGTTCCTAATAGCCCTACTGCAAAATTGCTGGCTTGTGCTTTTGTCTTCTCAGGGATGGCCTTAGTCGGTATAGTGCTAAGTAAAGGAGCAGACTATATAGTTGAAAAACAAGAATTTTTGCTGATCAGAGCATTGCATCTTCACGAAAATGCTAAATCACCCGCACTGCTTAAAGAGATTGAGGAAAACCGAGTTAGATATAAATGCATCATTGTGGGCACTCTTTTACTTGTGCTCATAGTTTCTGGAGTTGTCTTCCTCATTTATGTTGAGAATCTAGACACTGTCGACGCTGTTTATTGTGTCTGTTCCACGATCACCACCCTTGGTTACGGGGATAAAAGTTTCTCAAGTAAATCGGGGCGTATTTTTGCTGTGTTCTGGATTTTGGCAAGCACTCTTTGTCTGGCACAGTTTTTACTCTACATGGCTGAGCTAAACACCGAAAAGCGGCAGAAGGAGTTGGTAAATTGGGTTCTGACTAGAAAGATGACTAATTTGGATTTGGAGGTGGCTGATTTCGACAATGATGGTATTGTAACGTAAGTTTTTCCTCCCCTGTAATTGATTAAAACTCATAGTTGCTGTTAGATCTGTCTTCAGCTTTCTCATTGTGTTGTGAACATAGAGTTAAATGGAGATCTAATCCTCTCATGTGATTTGTAACGTGGTATTACAATGTAAGCTTACTTTATGTTTTGCATTTCAGCCGGATCCTCCACGGGTATTTTGTGCTTTGTGATGTCCCTGGACGAATCACATGATGGGTATCACCAGAGAGAATCCTGATTGATTTGAGTTAAATGTGGTTAATGTTAGTCGTTTTCTTAACCGTGCTTAATGTTTTACTTGCCAGTGCTGCTGACTTTGCATTATATAAGCTCAAAGAGATGGGAAAAATCAACGAAGAAGATCTTTTACTCGTAAAGCAGGAGTTTGAAACATTGGATGTTGATCAATCTGGAACACTATCACCTTCAGACCTGGTGCTGGCTCAATCACCTTAATCACCGACATGGTCATGAACTCGTAAAGCTTGAAAAACATAGCAAGAAAGGTATACATTTCAAACAACTCGAATAATGGCTCACGCAAAGTTGTTGAAATGCTTACTCCAGTTGTATGGTAATGTTTTTGGATGGTTGTGATGCTTTCGAGTGCACTGCTAGTCTCTTGTACATGAGCTTTCGGGTGATTATTAGCGCAATATGAGCTTTCGGAAGGCTTTTAGCTTCACATTAACCAGAGGTTCTTCATAGATAAAAAGTTATGCTCGTGAAGCATTGCATTGACCGACTACACATTTGTTAACCGACTGACTCATAAATATACGTTCAACTCTGTGATCAATGTTTTATAATTATGCTTGTAATGACATAATGTGGTGTCCCTATCATGATTGTACTGTATTTATGTTTGGAAACTCCAGATACTAATAGGTTGAGGATGGTACAAATTGTCGGGTGATTCTGATGCAGGGAGGCTTCATTTTTGTCTTATACACACGTGTCACATGAATCGACGGTGAAGTTAACGAAGCCTTCCTGCAATGTAACGACCCCAAACAGGTGTCTAGTGTGCAGTTATGGATTGTTTTCAAAATTTCAGAATAGGGTAGATGGCAAGAGTTCTTTGGCCACCTTCTTGTTTTCTAAAGGGGTAATTCTGATGTGGGGAGTCTATATTAGAATTTCAACCAGTCGGATCTCATCTTAGCGTGTATATAAAAAAAACGTTTTATCTTATATACACCGTCATCATGTTCTCTAGTTCCATTTTAGCAAATCTGTCTAATATCCAATAACTTGTTCAAAGACAATCTTGCGTAGCATATTGTAGTCGTTTTCTTGAATTTACAGATGGAAAAACTGTTACGGCCCAAAATATAGGCAAGGAAAAAATGGTAATAGGTTGCTCGACACGTGCACATCCCGTGCTCAAATTTACACGTAAGCCTTACGAAACAATTGCATGATACGAAAGGGCATAAGTTTAAAAGAATTAAGTAAATCAGAATGCACGGAAAACGATATGAGCATTTAATACAGAACTGGTCAGGCTTAGTTCTGAACAGATGGAACATAAAACATACAACTATATATCAACCTTACCGTGAATACAGGGCACCTGTTGCAGCCTCGGTAGGTCAAATCCCTATAAATACATTTCTTTTGATACAGATGTATCAACAACTCCAAATAAACAAAAGGACAATCCAAACTATGCCATAATAATAATCAATAAATCTAATTTTCCAATTCCATTAAAGTTAAGGAAATATAACTAATTCACTATCTATTATTTCAAAGAAAAGAAACTGAAAAGACATAAATGTCTGAGTATTAACTATGAGTGGTGCACCCCAAGAAAAGAAATAAAATACAATTGATATCAATAGAAAATGAACAACTTACATATGATAAACTAAGAAGCACAACAACGGTTTTTTACGAGTCTTCTCATTTTTCCTCGATCTCAAAATTACTTTATCTGAATATATTAAGTGAGCACGATGGCCCAATAAAGAAAATATAAGTTAAAGGAAACCGTTGTAGTATCTGAAAAATACACTCATAGTTCTCTATTAAAGCAAATATACTTTCAAAATACTCCCTCTGTCCCAAATTGTTTGGGATTTATTTCTTTTATAGATGTCCCAAAATAAGTCTCATAACTAATATTTAAACTAAAAATTTCTTCTTAAATTCTTAATATGCCCACATAACTACATTTATTAAGAAGATTAAACACAATAAAAGAACGATATGATTGTAAAGTAGTCATGTTTTTAATGACTATATACAAGCTAATAAATAATGTCCTCTTAAATCTTTAAAGTTCTAAAATGTATCAAACAAATTGGGACGGAGGAAGTATCTGTTAATAATTATCATACTTAAATGCTACAATGGGAATAGTGATTTGGACATGACATAATTCAATATATCTAGGCGAGTTCTACCGGAACAACATTTTTACTATTGACACATTTTATCAATTAATTTTCATTTACTTCACCACATCACCAAATTAATTTTCGGCACCACGGTACACGCGTCAGTTCCACTGACGTTCCTTTTCGCTAACAACGGCAGTGGGACTTACGTTTTTCACCAACGACATTTATAACTATAATATCAGCTCCACTGACGTTGGTATTGAAAACCAACGTCGATCTGCAGTGATTTCATCCGAAAAAAATGTCTGTGACACAGACGTTATGTTGCACAAAATAATAAAAATATTATAGTGGTGCCAATGGTAATTTTTTGAGTGCCTGGAGAAATCGTGATGCCAATGGTAAAAATATGGTGCCGATGGAAACCGCCTACATCTAACAATACTAATGCATGATTATAATTCATCTTACTTACTGTATCTTCCATTAATTTATGTGTCATTAAAATATCATGCATAAATTGGGGAACCATTTTGGTTTCCAATAATAATAAATCAATAATTGGGGAGCCACTTTTGTTCCAATAAAATATTCATTTCCATTAAATGAGGTAACTCAATTAAATAAGTTCCACAGTGTCCTACATGTGACAAGTTGCCAGGTTATTTTAGAGTATTATGCTTTTGTCATGCCCACGAAGGAAGAGCTTAATGTGTATTGTCACGCCCACAATGGAAGAGCGTAATATTCCTTGTAATGCCCACAAGCGAAGAGCTCGTCATGTTTGCCATGACCCTATATAATAAATAATAATAAATGAAAAGCTAACCGGCCCACTATTCATTTTGACCCGTAGGTGGGCACCTAATACTGGCCCAACATCCGCTGAATTAAATTGACCCAGCGCGAGGCACATCATAAGATATTAAGGATTCTCGAGTAACTCATAAAGAAAATAAGGATATGCCAATACCTAACCAAGACCTATCGATATGCGTATTGCATATGATCCTAACTTTTATCTAAAATTATCTGAATGCAATAAAATTGAATATAAATATAATAACAATCATAATAATATACTGTAAACTAAATAATGACTGGACCATACATGATCGTGTACTGTGTACTCATGGACAACCTGCTGGAACAGAAACGGAAGTCAAAACTCAGGCCGCGGCCTGAGCGGTGCCTCTCGCGGCTGGGCATCCATTCCGTTGTTTTCTGCCCGAACGATCCACTTTTCCCAGTAAAGTAATGACTCAAAATTTATGCGCATAATTAAGTAATTATAGGAAATTAAATATGAATTCAATCAATTAAAAATCATGAATTTAACCTAGCCTTCAATTATATAATCTTTACCTCTAACGGATGCCAATCGCGAAACGGTTTAGATTCGGGAAAGACATGATCGAAACATCACCTAGAAAAACACGAATCTACAATTAAAAACTACTACCTCCTTCCCAATATGGTAAGTCCGTTTGGGGTTTTCAAACAGATTAATAAATTTGGTTAAAGCGGTTATGAGGTGGCGAGGTTGAGGCGAGCCTCGCCACGTGTCATCTCCTAATTGATCAAACATTAAATAAAGACATAAAAACTATAACATTAAGGGCCAGGAGCCCCACTTCATGTCTAAGGGCAGATCTGAACCCTAGGTGGGAGATCGGTCGACCCATTCCCCGACCGGTAGCAGTCGGCTAGGTCGTAACGGAGCTGGGCCAATGCAATTCGGGCCGAGACGGCGGCTGGGGGGGCTCGACGCAGTCATTGAGCCTCCTTTATATGACAATTAGCCCACGTGCTTATGAGATAATTATGGGAAGATCCTAAGGATCCTTTACCCATTAAGACTCTGATTATGATATTTAAACTATCCATAATTATCCTTAAATTATAGGGATACACACGTTATTATCCTTAAGGACCAAGAATACGAATCCTTGTAGAACAAGGAAACGGACGAGACGTCCCCTATATAAACAACCCTAAGGAACTATGAAAGACTTGATTCCTGAACAATAACAGGATACATAGGCAACTTGATAGAAATAACTCTCAAGATCAGTCTAAATCCACCCAAAAAACATCCCTCGTATTACCCTAGATTAAACGGCCCAGATTGATACCCGACAATTTTTAGCATCTTCAATTGGCTCTAGAAGGAGGGCTCAGAATTCCACCGTTCAAATTTAAGAAGGAGGGACAAACAAGCCCTCCAAATTTCGTACCGATCGGAGTCCGTTTAAATGTCCGATCGCTGCCGGAAAGTTGTTGATGTATCACTATAAACGCAGCAGTTGTATCAGAGGCTTATTTCCATAGATTGTACCGTTGGAACAAGAATTCCACCATTTAGATTGAAGAATAATGAGGGACGAACAAGCCCTCCAAATGTCGTGCCGATCATAGTCCGTTTAGATGCCTGATCGTCCCCGGAAAGATGCAAAGGACAAACTCTCTAAGTTTACAGGACATACAGTTTAACATGAGCTCTGCAGGTCGGGCTCATGGACGAGCTCTCAGGCTCCAAAATCCGAGCAGAGCTCTTAAGCTCTCTAGGATGAGCTCTCTAAACGAGCTCTCTAATTACAAGCTCTCTATCAGCGAGCTCTCTCATTACAAGCTATCCAGGTATGAGCCCTCATTGAAATTTATTCCTGTTTTTACAACTTAAATGACCTGTCTTATTTTGGAACTCACCTTACTGAACATGGAGGGTCGAGCTATATTATTTTGTAACTCTCCCTGCCGAACATGGCGGGTTGATGGCCAAATCCTAGAGTTCCAATCTAATCGGCAGTGTACCGGGTCGACTGTAGTCAAGTTTGGTGAGTCAAGGTCGAATCCACGGGGAACTATCTTGTGAGGTTATACACTAAAAAGTTCATATTAATTCGATCTAGGTCGCAAATTTGTGAAAGCTTAATCAATTGCATAAATAAAGTGCTTGTAATGACAAAGATGAAAAAATATAAAAGAAGCTAACCAAGATAATGTGTAGTCTAGCTATCCTCTTGCAACGTCATGGGAATGACTTCCTACCTTCCTACCCTTCATGTGCGAGATTGTGAAACTGTGCATTCCTAAGCAATCAAATCCCCCTCATATGAGTGAATGGAATTGCTCTCTACCTCCTCCTTGGTCTAAGTGATCTAGACCTAATGATTCGGTATGCTACGCACATGAATGCAATGGCAAAGCCAAGAATCCCTGGATAAGAAATCGAATGCCTACAAGAGGTCGATTTTACCTTCCGGTTCACCTACCCTCTTCCCACGTCTAACATCTCCGTTCGGTATCCGTTAAACGTGTAAATGCTAACACTAGGCAATTACTCTAATGCAAGCAATCAATACAATACAAGTAGGTAAAGCTTCACAACAATCAAAACTAACAACATAAACAATCATTCCCAATTAATCACAAGAGGATAACTAATACTACAACACAATCTTGGCTAGATAAACCTAGCCACTCATGCCTATAAACATTAACATCTCAAGATTAACATTCATAAACATAAGAACAATTGAATGACAATAAAGATTAAACATTACCAATTCAAATGATGAAATTCGAGTTGGTGTTCTTCAACCAACCTCAAAAGCTTCAATGAAGCTAACACTAGTGTGTTAAACTTCAAACAAGAAATTAAAGCTAACTAGGATCCTTAATTGTTACAATCAAGTTCAAGTGTTAATTTCTACTAGAATTTGGCTATAAGAGCCTTGGGGGTGAAGTGGTGCCTGCAAGATGGAAAAGCTGAAGAAGATGAAGTGTATATGATGATAATGTGTTTGGAAGAATAAAAGGGATTAATTCTTTGCTGACTCTGCACTGTTGACTCATGTCAATCCACTCTTGGCGTAGGTCAAGCGCAAAATGCACTGCGGGCCCAGGTCAAAGCTTCTTGACGTGGGTCAAGTCCAATATGTGGTAGTTGGCTGAATGACATCCGTATTAAATGCCCAACTACCCCTTGACTCAGGTCAATGTGACATGGCTTGGGTCATCTGTATTTGAAATCACATAATCATAATTTATTCTCCCAACTGGCTTAGATTTAACCTTATCAACAATCCTCGTGGGCTGAAATCCTCGCCACAGCATAAAATCATCACAAAAGAATCAAAAGTCACCCTGAGGTCAGAATCCCCACTCCCCACCGTGATATCTGTGCTGCAAAATAGACACAAAGATACCACGTATAAATCTGATAACAAAATCAGCTAATACTAATATAATATAGCTAGAAACATGGTTTTTCTGAAAATTCTATGTACACAAAATATGGTTCCCATCATCATTCAAATTGCTCAAGTTGATGTCAAAATATCGCTAATTGCACCAGAAAACGGGGTAAATCATCTGGGATTGTATCATCAGGTTGACCTACATCAACCACTCCCCACTTAGCGTTTGCTCGTCCTCGAGCAACTAGAGCGTTAAGGTTATCTGGAGTCACAAAAATACGATCATGCAACATCAAGAATTGAGGATCCAATTAGGCGATGCAACCTATTAAAATCACAAGGACATGTTCTGCACGATCTAAGGAAGTAGTGGAGTGTGCGAGTGAATATTCGTCAAGCTTGTTATCAACTAACGATCATGAATTCATGCAAACCTTACTCAAAACATGCAACCATAAGCTTAGGAATGAAATCAATCTCCACTAATGAGGCACTTGGAATCAAGGAATTAGGTCAGGTAATTGACAAATCGGCTTGTAACGTTCAGGCTAGGGTAGTGGCTAACCGAAAGGAAATAAAAGGATAATCAAAAGAATAAGGCAAGATAGCAAGAATCCGCACCTTCTCCTCCATGACACCATTCTTCCAAATTAGTCACTTCCTACCCTTACATCACTTAAGATCATACAATTTACTTCAAAATTCCCATAATGACTCATTATTGAACGATTAATTATTTACACTCGTACGCTTCTTTTTGATTTGAGTCTTGATTTGTTAGAAGCTTTTATTCAACTCTTGAAAAATATACAAAATAAAAGAGACTTCTTTTTTTTGAATGACACCACACCACTGGTTTCCGAACCAACTTCACAAGAGGCCATCTCAACCTACTAGCACTTTCATCCAACTCTTTGTCCTAACCACCGCTCTCACAATTACTAAACTCTTGCTATGCTTGCAGGAGGCCAAAGGAATTTAGACCAAAATTGTGGGTAAGGGTCGGATTATAATGTGGCTAAGTACGAACGGCTAGTTCAAGTGGGGTCTCACCACTCTACAAGGCTAAGATGGGGACAAAAAGGGAAATATCGCGTTCGGGGCGGCCATTTGGCTATGGTTGAGTCAAAGTAATGCCAAAAATCGTCATCTCTATTCCGATTCCAAATACCTGTTATTCGTCTCAAAAGAATACATTCCTAAATTCACGTTGCAGCTAGAGTATGCATGCACAATTTCATGAAGGGTTGTTTGTTAACACAGAAATCGGAATATACGTGCACCATAGATCACACTACTAACAAAGATTAATGAATAACATGTACCTGTGTTTCGTCAAAGTTACTCGTTTTTATTGAAATACTCGTTCCATTAATTACCGGATCTTAATTCATACCAAAAGATAATTTATACAACTCCAAATTTCTCGGAGGTGATCAAAGCTAAGCTTTTTCTCAAGCACTACCCGTTGTTAGACTAACTGTACTCCCACTCCCCACTTACGAGTCTGCATTGTCCTCAAAGCGAAGTGAGTAATGAAGATATAGTTAGGGAAACAACGGGGAATCATCATGAGCAACACGAATGAGATGACCATAAACAAAATTTGGGCAAAATCTGCGCTTAAAAAGGCCTCTTGGCATTTGGGCAAAATCTGCGCTTAAAAAGGCCTCTTGGCGCACGCCAAGAACAAAGTGACTCAAGTCAGAGGTAAAATGACTCAGGTCAGAGATAAAATGACTCAAGTCGGCAAAAACGACCAAACTCTCTGTATGTCTACAGTGATTGTTGGCTTGAGTCAAAGTGCCTTGGAATGATTCATGAAACACCTACCAAAACATTCAACTCAAAATTTACTAATGCTCAGCCAACTTATCAAAAGAGCAACTAAATGGCTGCAAATTATCAAGAAACGGACTGCCTCCCGAGAGCGCTGTTGTTTTACGTCGTTGGCTCGACGAGACTATACGGTAGAGAAAATGGAATTATACAATTCATCAAAAGGACACTACTAACAATTACCCGCGTGAGCACGTAACAATTAAGCACACAAGCTAACCGAAAAATAATGCTTAGTAGATGAATTGAAAGATAGTACCCGGTGTGTGCTAAATTTATAGTCTATAGCTAGACTATGCAATTTTTCAGTCCAATGGGGTGTCTTTGAGGAACAACACCTCCTCCTCTCGAGGTATGCCCTATCTTTCAAAGAAATGCATAATGCGATGACCATTTGCTATGAATGTCGTTTTTCCATCCGTAAGCTTGACTGCACCAGAAGCATACATCTTCGTAACAATGAATGGACCTATCCACCTCGATCTAAGTTTGAATGAAAAATAATTCACAATGTTAGCAAACCATGGTGAGCCCTCCTTCGGTTTTGAACTGGCATGTATAAGTTGCATTGTCGGGGGAGCATCCACCATCATGAGTTGTTCATCTGGGAAGTAATCATCAATCTCTTTTCGTTCTCCTTCATCTTCAATGAATTCCAACCGGCTTAAGTGATCCGCCACCACGTTCTCACTACCCTTTTTATCCTTGATCTCAATATCAAATTCTTGAAGTAGGAGAATCCATCTAAGCAATCTCGGTTTAGCATCTTTCTTGTTCAATAAATACTTCAAGGCTGCATGGTCGGTATAGACGATGACCTTAGAACCAACAAGATAAGATATAAACTTGTCGAGGGCGAACACTATAGCTAGTAACTCTTTCTCGGTTGTTGCATAGTTGATTTGAGCGGAGTTCAATGTGTGAGAAGCATAATAAATGGCCTTGAGTACCTTGACATGACGTTGGCCAAGCACGGCCCCAACTGTGAGGTCACTTGCATCACACATCAACTCGAAAGGTATATTCCAATCCGGCGCTACCAGAACAGGTGCGCTAATCAGTTTTTTCTTCAAAGTCTCGAAAGCCTCCATGCACTTTTCATAAAAAATGAAGGGTACTTCTTTCTCAAGGAGATGGCTGAGAGGTTTGGCAATACGGGAAAATCTGCAATGAATCTTCTATAGAAACCCGCGTGCCCTAGAAAATCCTCTCAACGTCTTCAAATTAACCGGTGGAGGTAACTTCTCAATCACTTCAATTTTTGCTTTGTCTACCTCAATACCATCCTCAGAAATTCTATGGCCTAGCACAATACCTTCTGACACCATAAGATGACACTTATCCCAATTAAGCACTAAATTCATGTCTTCACATCGCTGTAACACACGCTCCAAATAAGAGAGCATTCCTCAAAAGAATCCCCAAAAACACTGAAGTCATCCATGAAGATTTCCAAAAATCTTTCTACCATATCAGAAAAAATGGCTGTCATACATCTTTGAAATGTAGCCGGGGCGTTGCATAAGCCAAACGTCATTCTCTTGTATGCAAACGTTCCATAAGGACAAGTGAAAGTCGTCTTATCTCTATCTCCATCCGTAATGAAAATTTGCAAGTAGCCTGAATAACCATCAAGAAAACAATAGAATTTATGCCCACTCAACCGCTCCAACATCTGGACAATATACGGAAGGGGATAATGATCCTTCTTGGTATGGTCATTGAGTCATCGAAAATCAATACACATGCGGTATCCTGTGACTTCCCTTGTTGGTATCCACTCATGTTTATCATTTTCCTTCACGGTAAATCCGCACTTGTTAGGCACGACTTGAATAGGACTCACCCACTCACTATCAGATATAGGAAAAATAATACCCATCTCCAATAACTTGATAACCTCTTTCTTGACAACCTCTTGCATATTGGGATTCAAACGACGTTGTGGTTGAACACATGGCTTAGCGTCTTCATTGAGGATAATCTTGTGAACACAGATTTCAGGACTAATTCCCCGAATATCAGCTACAGTCCAACCAAACGCTCTCTTGTGTTTCCTTAGCATCCTCAATAGCAAATCTTCCTACACATTGGTTAGTGACGAAGAAATAATAACAGGAAATAGATTATCATTTTCAATAAAATCATATTTCAAGTTAGGAGGTAAAGTTTTCAATTCAAGGTTCCTTGGTGGCTCCTCCACTGAAGGGTTCAATAAAGGACCATCATGCTCCAATTCTAGATATCGGTGCCACGGTTGTTTGTTAAATGTACGTCCGACATCCAAATAAGAGATCATTGCTTGCATTTCCTCATCATGACTCTCACATTCAAATACGGATAAGGCTAGGCACTCTTCAAGCTTATCTTCAAAGACCTGCATGTTAGCATTATCCATACAAACACAAGATAGTGCATCAACAAAAGAACATGACTCTCATGAATTATACGGGTGTTTCATGGCTTTGAAAATATTGAAGGTAGCCTCATCCTCGTTAACTCTCAAAATCAATTCTCCACGTTGGACATCAATCATTGTCCTTCCCGTGGCTAGGAATGGACGACCGAGAATAAGGGGTGTTGAATACCCTTCTTCCATATCCATAACCACAAAATCAACGGGGAAGTAGAACTTATCAACTTTCACTAACACGTCTTCTATGACTCCCTTAGGACGTTTTATGGACCTATCTGCTAATTGTAGAGTCATCTCGGTGTTTTTCAACTTTCCTATTCCAAGTTTGATAAAGTCCTTATATGAGATGAGGTTAATGCTAGCACCAAGGTCGCAAAGCACCCTCTTAAACAAAAAGCCCTCAATTTCACATGGGATAGTAAAACTCCCGGGGTCTTTGAGCTTAGGTGGAAGCTTATGTTGAAACACGGCTGAACATTCCTCATTGAGACAAATGTTCTCATATTCCTCTAACCTCTTCTTGTTAGTGAGAATATCTTTCAAAAATTTACCATACACAGGCATGTTAGTAAGTGCTTCTATGACTGGAAGATTTACATTCAAGTGTCTAAAAGTGTCAAGGAAGCGAGCATACTTTTTATCTAGCTTCTTCTTCTTAATTTCTTTCTTAGGGGGGGGGGGGGGGTAAGGCAATGACTCAAGATAAATAACTTTAGGTTTAGAGTTCATACCTTCCTTACCTTTCCCGTTGGATGCATCATCGGAAGCTTTCCTCAATGTTTGAGCTGCTCGTGGCCTCCATTCATTATCGGTGTGTGCACCGTCTTCTTCTTGCCTTTTCTAGAAAATGCCTGCTGAGAATTGGCTTGCGTCAAAGCATCCGTGGCGCGCGTCAACTCAGCCCTTCTTTCAGTGGCCTGCATCACAGAATCTTTGGCGTGCGTCAGAATCGGCTCCAAACTCTCTGAATGTCTATAGTGACTGTTGGCGTGAGTCAATTCATACTTGGCGGGGGTCACTGAGACATGTTCCTTAAAAAGGGTCCTCAAATCACTTGATCTCAGATTCTTCAAAATCCTCGGGACTTTTACCCAATCAACGTCCTCTTTTTTGACATTGACATATCCGTCATTCTGTAAAAACTCATCAACAATTTCCTCCTCCTCTTCACTCAACTCCTTCTCACTTTCGGTGTCGTGTAAATCATTTTCAACCTCATTTCCAACTTGATTATCATGAAATTCTCTACTCCCACAAACTCAACCACTTCGGGTTATGATGGCATTCACTCCCCTCGGGTTTCTTTCAGTGTTACTTGGCAATGCACCCGGTGGTCTGCTGGCGTTCCTCTCACCCTCTCTACACAAATGCTCTTCCATATTATGCACGGATGCTTCTATGTTTTTCATTCTCATATCATGACCGCTCAGATGTTCTTAAGGTACCCATATCTCTAGTCACTGTACCTATAGAAGACATCATAGATTGCATATTTGCAGCTTGAGTCGAGACAACTCCCATAAGATTCTCCATCATCTTTTCCATTCTCTCTTCATTTCCGTAGATGAACTTGAAGTTTGAGTGATTGGAATATTTTGTGTAGGGTGTTGTTGGTAGGAATGTGTGGGTGGTTGTGGAGGTTGGTATGAAGTATGGCCTTGGAAATTTTGGTTTTGAGGGGGGTTAGTGTTGAAGGCGGGCTTTTGTTGAGGGACGAAAGATGATTGCTTGTTCGGGTTGGAAGACCAACGTTGAGTGGGAAAATCTCTTTGCAAATTAGGCATTATGTAGTGCTCGGTGTTGTTGCATGTAGCTCACTTCTTCATTAGAATAATCACCGGATTCATTCATCTCCAACTGTGCATACTCTTCATTCTTCAATTCCCCACTACTCACATTAGTGGACATACTTCCTTCCAAATTCTTGCTTACTTTTATTTCATCAACGTTCTTTCTTAAAGAGGCTAATTGGGCCAACACTTCGGTTTGAGCGGTGGCCTCTCCCACAAAAGAAACTCTTTTTGTGCTTGAACCTGTCTCCCACATTCGGTTGTTTTTCACAATTTTCTCAACCACATCATATACATCTTGTGCCGCACTCATCATCAACGAACCATTGCACGTTTGTTCAACCTCGGCTCGTGATTCTTTTCTTAACTTTCGGCAGAAAAACTGAATTTGCATGTCCAACGGGTAACCGTGATCGGGACACGCTCTCAACAATCTCTTAAATCTCTCCCATGCCGCCCCAAGTGTTTCATGCTCACCTTGCTTAAAACTTGCAATTTCAACTTTCAACTCTAAATTACGACCGGGAGTGAAGTATTGTTTCAAGAATTCATTTTGAATTTCCTCCCAACTTGTTAGGGAATGGTGAGGAAGTGACATGAACCAATCCTTAGCCTTCACATCCAAAGAAAAAGGAAACATATACATCTTTGTTAACTCTCGATGCGCTCCTTGACTTTTGGCCGTGTTACATAATTCCTCAAAGTTGTAAAGGTGATGGTGCGGATCTTCGTCTTCACGTCCATGAAATTGTGCCATTGTGCCAACCAATCCAAAGAGATGAGCTTTAACCTCAAAATTGTTTGCTCCGGCATTCGGTAAAAGAATAAGATTGTTGGTCTCATTCCTCCGCACGGCTTGATCACAAAGTTGCCTTGGGTTTGAGGGGTTATTATTGTTGTTGTTCCAGTTGTTGCGATTTTGATGGCGGTTTTGTTAGTTATTGTTTGGTGGTGGTCGTGGTTCATTGGCATTTGGGGGGTTAAGAATGTGTAAGTTCGGGTTTGGTTCTTGGTTTAGGGCATCCACATACCCTTGTTCAACTTGTGCATTCAACGTGCCCTCGTCCATCTTTATTCCTTGGGTAGACGATCCTTGGGAAGAATTTCCGCAAAGTTCCAACCCACGATGAGCTTGACCAACTTTGTTCTCGGCTACTCGTTCCCTGATATATGTGTTGATATCTGGGATGAGAGGAGTAAGTGGTTCCTTACCACGTCGCGTTTTGGTCATCCACTACAAGGTAGAAACAACAATAGAACAGTAAAATAACACTTGGTGACTCACCAATTGCTAAGCACCAAAGAAGTAAAATAGAAGTAAGGTCAGAAAAGTTCGATCTGTTCTCGAAAATTTTAAAACAAATACAAGTAATAACCGTTACTCAAGATAAATCACCGGCAACGGCGCTAGAAAGCTTGATGGCCAAATCCTAGAGGTCCAATCTAACCGGCAGTGTACCGGGTCGACTGTAGTCAAGTTTGGTGAGTCAAGGTCGAATCCACGGGGAACTATCTTGTGAGGTTATACACTAAAAAGTTCATATTAATTCGATCTAGGTCGCAAATTTGTGAAAGCTTAATCAATTGCATAAATAAAGTGCTTGTAATGACAAAGATGAAAAAAATATAAAAGAAGCTAACCAAGATAATGTGTAGTCCAGCTATCCTCTTGCAACGTCATGGGAATGACTTCCTACCTTCCTACCCTTCATGTGCGAGATTGTGAAACTGTGCATTCCTAAGCAAGCAAATCCCCCTCATACGAGTGAATGGAATTTCTCTCTACCTCCTCCTTGGTCTAAGTGATCTAGACCTAATGATTCGGTATGCTACGCACATGAATGCAATGGCAAAGCCAAGAATCCCCGGAAAGGAAATCGAATGCCTACAAGAGGTCGATTTTACCTTCCGGTTCACCTACCATCTTCCCACGTCTAACATCTCCGTTCGGTATCCGTTAAACGTGTAAATGCTAACACTAGGCAATTACTCTAATGCAAGCAATCAATACAATACAAGTAGGTAAAGCTTCACAACAATCAAAACTAACAACATAAACAATCATTCCCAATTAATCACAAGAGGATAACTAATACTACAACACAATCTTGGCTAGATAAACCTAGCCACTCATGCCTACAAACATTAACATCTCAAGATTAACATTCATAAACATAAGAACAATTGAATGACAATAAAGATTAAAGATTACCAATTCAAATGATGAAATTCGAGTTGGTGTTCTTCATCCAACCTCAAAAGCTTCAATGAAGCTAACACTAGTGTGTTAAACTTCAAACAAGAAATCAAAGCTAAACTAGGATCCTTAATTGTTACAATCAAGTTCAAGTGCTAATTTTTCTACTAGAATTTGGATATAAGAGCCTTGGGGGTGAAGTGGTGCCTGCAAGATGGAAAAGCTGAAGAAGATGAAGTGTATATGATGATAATGTGTTTGGAAGAATAAAAGGGATTAATTCTTTGTTGACTCTGCACTGTTGACTCAGGTCAATCCACTCTTGGCGTAGGTCAAGCCCAAAATGCACTACTGGCGCAGGTCAAAGCTTCTTGGCGTGGGTCAAGTCCAATATGTGGTAGTTTGCTGAATGACATCCGCATTAAATGCCCAACTACCCCTTGACTCAGGTCAATGTGACATGGCTTGGGTCATCTGTATCTGAAATCACATAATCATAATTTATTCTCCCAACTGGTTTATATTTAACCTTCTAATGTGTATCAATAATCCTCATGGGCTGAAATCCTCGCCACAGCACAAAATCATCACAGAAGAATCAAAATCCACCCTGAGGTCAGAATCCACACTCCCCACCGTGATATCTGTGCTGTAAAATAGACACAAAGATATCATATGTAAATCTGATAACAAAATCGGCTAATACTAATATAATATAGCTAGAAACATGGTTTTTCTGAAATTCTATGGACACAAAATATGGTTCCCATCATCATTCAAATTGCTCAAGTTGATGTCAAAATATCGCTAATTGCACCAGAAAACGGGGTAAATCATCTGGGATTGTATCATCAGGTTGACCTACATCACGGGTCGAGCTATCTTATTTTGGAACTCTCCCTACCGAACGTGGTGGGATGAGCTTTTCTTCTCAGTACATCAAAAGACCGTCCGCTTAGTTGCATGTCATCATATTCTATAAGACCGAGCTCGACTCGGCATCACATTCTATAAAACTGAGCTTGGCTCAGCATCATATTTAGAGCTCTCCCTTGAGCGAATCTTCGATAGAACCGAGCATGGCTCGGCATCATATATCTATAAGACCGAGCTCGGCTCGGCATCATATTTGGAGCTCTCCTATGAGCGAATCTTCTATAAGACCGAGCTCGGCTTGGCATCATATTCTATAAGACCAAGCACTTCTCGGCATCATATTTGGAGCTCTCCCTTGAGCGAATCTTCTATAAGACCGAGCTCGGCTCGGTACCATATTCTATAAGACCGAGCTCGGCTCAGCACCATATTCTATAAGACCGAGCTCAGCTCGGCATCATATTCTATAAGACCGAGATCAACTCGCATCATATTCTATAAGACTAAGCTCGGCTCGGCATCATATTCTATAAGACCGAGCTCGGCTAGGCATCATTTTTGGAGCTCTCCCTTGAGCGAATCTTCTATCAGACTCAAAAAACAAATAAATTAAGTCTGCCTAAGCAGACTCTAGAAAATTAAGTCTGCCCGAGCCGACTTCCAAAAATTACGCCTGCCTGAGCAGACTCCAGAAAAATAAGCCTGTCTGAGCAGACTCCAAAAAATTTAGTCTGCAGGGAAGACCCAATTAATTAAGTCTACAGGACAGACACTGAACTGAGCCTTGTAAGTTAGACTCAGCAAGTTTGCAACCACCAATAGAACTTAATAAGATATTGCAAAAACATTGTACATGTTACAATTCTGAAACTTTTCTCCAAAGTCCTGTAGGATGTACTAAAAAAACTATAAAAAACAAAAATAAGTAAGTCTGCAGGAAAGCGAATCGAGCCATAAAATGAACTCGAGAAAAAACTCATTAAGTCAAGCAGGACTAACAACCGAGTCTCATGGGTCGGACCTAGCCAGATTTGTTAAGTCTGTAAGAAGCAGACCGAATCGATCTCCGTGATATCGACTCAAAGCAAGTTGGTAATAGCCAAACTCACTAAGTCTCAGAGGATGACTGATCAAAAACTTAACAAAAGTCTAAGTATGTCATCCAAAACTATAAGTAATGCATGGCATATCAAGTGCGCAAGACACCCCACTGCAAATCAGAGTACTGAAGGTAAGTGCTGAAAATAAAATTAAGGCAAGAGTTGCAAAAGTTTGCATATATTAAAACTTGCAAAAAATTGCATATATTAAAACATTGTAGAGAAAAAAATTGGAAACTTTTATCCAAAGTCTACAGGATAGACTCCAAAGTTTGAGCTCCGCAGGTCATACTCGAAAGCTTCAGCTCAGCATGACGGACCCGAAAAGTTTGCTTAAGTCTGCTGGACAGACATCAACTTTCAGAACTCCGCAGGTCGGACTCAACAAAGTTTGCAGGTCACACTCACCGAATTGAGCTCCACAGACCGGACACACCAAGTTTGCAGGTGAAACTCGCCCAATCAGCAGGACGGACAAAAGTATGAGCTCTCTAACTCAGCCTCTGTAAAGTTTGTAGACCAAAATTTCTTAGTTCGTAGACGAACTCAAACCAAGCTCCGCATGTTGGACTCGTCATAAAATTAATCTGGAAGATGGACTCGAGCAATAACCCGCAGGACGGATTCAAATTTCAGAGCTTTGCAGGCCAGTCTCATTAAGTTTGCGAGACAAAGTTAGTTCGCAGATGAACTCAAACCGAGCCCGGCAGGTCGGACCCCTCAGAAAGCAAGTCCGCAGGACGGACAGAAATTCAGAGCACTGGAGGTCAGGCTCAATGCGCTTGCAAAGCTGAGCTCACAGGTCGGACTAATTCTAAACAGCCAGTCTACAAGTCAGACTCGCGCAAGTCTGCACGTCGGATAAATTTTTTGGGCTCCACATGTTAGGCTCGCTAACTTTGCAAAGTAAACTTCCTAAGTCCCCAAAGGGACTCGAGCTGAGCTACGTAGGTCGGGCTCATAAAAATACAACGAAGCATAACCGAAATGAAAGTTCAAAAACCTAAGAAGCATTAAGGGCTGAGTTCTGCTCAGACTCTGTAGCAGGAGTAAGATTCTCCACAGAAGCATTGACCCGGGGCGGCTCGGCAGGAGCCGTTGAAGCAGAAGAAGCAGCCGTAGAAGACAGTAAATAAGGAGCTGCAACAACGTTCTCAAAAACCGTTCCACTTTAGAATACATGGGCCCGAATGACAGCGTCATATCAGTAAGTATGCCACCTGGCAGAGTACGTCATTGTAAAATTATACAAGCCTAGATGACAGTGACCGAGCAGCACCTATAATAGATCCAATCTCACAACGATTGGTTCATCCAGATCTGGGGGGCTTATGACGAGGGTTGAACTGAGCCTCGCCACGTGTCATCTCCTAATTGATCAAACATTAAATGAAGACATAAAAACTATAACATTAAGGTCCAGGAGCCCCACTTCACGCCTAAGGGCATACCCGAACCCCAGGTGGGAGATCATGCTGGATATACAAAACTCGAATCCGGATCCGTTCCATAATTGGATCGTCAGATCAGATTCACAGCACCGATCAAGACACTCGATTATGCACAGTAGAAGCTACGAATTAAATTCGCATGCGATTTTACCACGATTTAATTCACATGATTAATTAATATAACTACAAGAAAGTTAAAGATTTATCCAACAAAAGAGAAGCCGTGGTCTTCCGGATTGTATCTCCAAGAGATGACTGGTGGACGTCAATCCCGCATTCGAACCTCCTCGAATATGCCTTCAAGAAAAACCTAGTTTTTCTTCTTCCTAATGGCTAAGACAAGAAAACAAAATTTCTTTCTTTTTCCTAAAAACTGGCGTCGTATTTTTCATCGAAAATGGTGTTGGATTCAACTATTTTGTGTTGGGAGAAACTCTCTTTATATAGGATAATAACCAATAGTTTTAGAGTCTATCTTGTACACACCAATTTATCTTTTCTTTTAAGGAAAAATAAACAATTATCCAATAGGAAAACAAATTTCCTATTTATCCAATAATAAACTAATTTCTTATTTATAATTATTTAACACATAAATAATTATATTATCCACATTATAATTAATTAGGAGAAAATTTCTTTTCCCAAAATCAATAAAATGTGGCGCCATTTTTATGCCAACTGGGATAATAGAAAATGTCTTTTCTACATTACATATTATTTTACCGAATAAATAATACTCGCATATTCATTAAATAGACCAACTATTTAATTTATTCTCGAGGTTCCACAAAACGAGAAGATACTCGCATGTTAGGAGCCAACCCGGGGACCATGGATCTATAACCAGTAGCTACAATAAATTAAATAAAATATTTATCAAACAGAATATTTCTACTCAACTTATTAATTTCAGAATTACGCCACCATAAATCCGAAACTGAACTCTATCGATTATAGATATAACTTATTCTCAGAAAGTCGAGTCAATAAGTGTATATTGATATAATCATTACATACAGACCAACCCTCTATAGACTATCCGTAACGAAGCGGGATTATTTCCATAAACCTTCTTCATTACATCTTATCCTTATTTACCATTAACCCACTAGTGATCAATTAGTTCATAACCAATATGAACTCGGTCAATCGATCAGTTTCTAGGATCAACAAATAAGGGAATTGTCTTTCTACTTCCCACAGGAAAGAATGGATTACATATCTGTGAGACACACACTCCTCACTCATTCCAGAATAGTGCCAATGTGAAAATGATTCGGACCGCGCCTTTTATTAATACTTAACGAACACATCAAACCCTATCTGGAAACAAGTAGGAGTATGCGATCACTTCAGGATTAAGGTTAATCCATATATGATCATCTTGTGATTTAATAAGATTTCTCAATCGCGGAATTATATGAGAAATGCAGATTAAATCGGTCCAGTCCTTCATGACTACATTATATATAAATGCCCCACTTAGATAACTAATATCGACGGTCCGGATAAGATGGTCACACCATAAAGTGTTCTGGGCGCATTAATGGTGGTTTAATCAATAGCCCCATACTTTGATTAAGTTCACCACGGACTTACAGTTCAAGTGTATCATCATAATTTAATCCTCACGTGTGTCACACACTAAGTTATATGGCTACATATGATACAACTTAGGGTTTTCAGTAGTGTATTACTTATAAGCACGAAGCAAATAATAAGATGAGAATAAATCTATCATTTATTAATTATAAAAACAATTACATAAATTGTCTTTCGGGCGCTACTTCCAACAGATCAGTCACGTTCCCCCGACCACCGCATGTCGGCTAGGTCGTAACGGAACTGGGCCAGTGCAGTTCAGGCCGAGACGCCTGGGGGGCTCGACACATGTCGGCCAGAGCCTCTTTTATATGATAATTAGCCCACGTGCTTATGACATAATTATGGGAAGATCTTAAGGATCCTTTACCTATTAAGACTCTGATTTTGGTATTTAAACTATCCATAATTATCCCTAAATTATAGGAATACACACGTGATTATCCTTAAGGACTAAGAATGCGAATCTTTGTAGAACAAGGAAACGGACGAGACGTCCCCTATATAAACAACCCTAAGGAACTACGAAAGACTTGTTTCCTGAACATGATACGTAGGCAACTTGAGAGAAATAACTCTCAAGCTCAGTCTAAATCCACCCAAAAAACCATCCCTCGTTCATATTACCCTAGATTAAACGGCCCAGATTGATACCCGACGATTTTCAGCATCGTCAAAGACATTAATTTTGATGAAAATTTCTAAAATAACCTTTGATTATTATTAATGCAAAATAGTGAAAAAGGGTGGGTAAATAATTAATGAAGGGTAAAAAGAGAAAAATGTAATAAATGAGCATTTGTTATCTAAATGAACTTACATTATGGGACAAAACAAAAAAGTTAAATCAACTTACATTTTGGGACAGAGGTAATATAATTTTAACAAAAACGAATCCCTATATTTTTATGGAAACGAAAATATGGATTTTACCTAAAAAAATGTAGAATCACTTGACAATTGTTGCTCTAGATCATTTGAATAATACACGGTTGATCACCTCATAATTTATTCTTGAATTGTATCAAAAAACGGTATATCAACCGGTGACCCAAAACATTTTTTTTTTCCCTTTTTTTTTTTTTTTTTCTTTTCCTTGTTTCCCTACCGGCAGCAGCCTTCACCCTTTTCCTTTGTTTTTGCTCACGCACAAATTGGGTAGTGTAGTATATATAGGATTTCATTAGTTTAGGGTTTTCTTTCTTTTTTTCATTTTTCCTTTTACAGTTTACTAGAAATACCCAAAAATAACTGAAATACCCATAATTACAAACTTGGGTTTAGATATTGAAAACTGTGAATAATTTCATGTTGTTGTTTTAATCTCTATTCGCAGGTATAAAACATGTAATCTTTAAATTCTTAAATAAAGAAGCCCTATTTAAATTTCGTCTTATAGAGAATCTGATCTATTCGCTTTGGACGAAGTTTTTGTAACATATAAAAGTTGAGGCTGGGACCTTTTATTAAAGAATCTGTTAGTGTAAGTGCTCTTAATCATAATGTGTTGTTAGTTTCCACCTACTCAATTAATATATATATTTTTTTTTTTTTTTTTTTTTTGAAGGAAATGCATATTGGAATAAGGATAATTATACTTCTGGTCTCTTATTTTTCTTTATTTTCTCAAAACTAACCTTCTTCTTTCATTTTTAGGGGATCAAAATTATATCCCCTGGATATGGCTTAGTGTGAAGGTATGAGTGTTGTAGTGACCGTCTGGACTATAAGCTGGAGGTCAGCGGTTCGATTCCCGTAATGGGGTTGATTTCCGATTGATAACGCCCTTATGTGCAGTGGTCGACCAGGCAGCCCATGTTGGAGCTATTAGGTTACCTGATTAACCTCTCATCGCATTCTTGTGGGATCAGGGGCGAGGGGGCCCTCACGGTTAGGGTTTAACCGTTTAGGGGACCAAAAATATTAGGAGGTCTTTATTCACACCACACTAAATCTACCGTTGCACCACACTACAATAAAAAAAAACATGCATCTACTCTTTACACCACAGCTATTAATTTACACCACACTCTTATGTCAAATTTAAAAAAAAAAATCAATATTGCCAATCTTTTATTACTCCAATCAAATTATTATATCATCATATACACACCTAAATTATTTCAATTTACAAAACACTCCCATTTCAATTTACAAACCGTCCCCCTCCTCACTTGCTCCTCATTCTCGCTTTTAGGTGTAAAAAATTCATCGCTGCTCAGTCATTCAAAACCAGGTTTCCGGCAAAATCATCCTTCCGCCTCCCGACGCCGCCGCCTCTAGCCGTCGCTGCTTCGTTCACCGCCGTTATTGTTCCTATTCCACAGCCCGCATGTTAGAAGGCTAGAAGCTCCGCCCTTGCTCTTGTTTAGGTTTTTTGTTTTTTTTTTACTTTTATGGTGGGTGTTGTGCGCTGTCTGTGTTTGCTTTGTATTAAACTATTTCCGGCCAAATCCTGCTGTTTGTGTGTCACTCGTTAGTTATATAGATTTTGTGGAGTTGAATTTGATGTCTCTTTCATTGATTACCTACGATGTTCAAAAGTGTTTTTAGTCTTTATCAGTTGAATACTTGTCTGTTTTGGAATATATCAGTTGAGCTATGTAAATCTGTGTTTGTTACTTGTCTGTTTTGAATATTTCATACTATGTGTTTTAGTTGAAGACTTTGAGCATGGAATTCTTGTTCCCAAAAAATGGAAGATCTTAGGAAATGAGTGGAAATAAAGCATTCAGTATAAGTCTACAGATTGTGTCTTTTATAGTTAAAAATCTTGCATTTTGGAGTCTTCTTTCAGAGTGAAAAAGTGCAAAAACAAATGTTTGAAGTGTACTAATCATGCACATATGTTCTATTCGAGTAGTGTCTTTCTTAATGTCTAGTTTAGACTTCAGAAATGATATGTAACTAGCTGCAGTCCTTAATTTCTACTACATAACCTTATTTTTTGTTTCTTGATCTTAAGACTCGAATAACTACAAAACCTTATTCTTTAGTCTGTAAAAGAACTTAACTTTCTGTGAAGGTTTCTTACGAAAAATCTGATGACTGTGTTTTGGAATCACAAATTTTGATTAAAATGTGTGGAAAGCTACCTAGATTTGAGAAATTATAATACGGTCTTCTGTTTTTTTTAAACATTCTTTATCCATACTACCATGCACAGATGGCAAGTACCCAATGCACATAATACAAGTTTAGCATCTATTATTTATTATTTTATTTTTTTGTAGCAAGATAACTTAGGTATAAGAGGTTTCTTATGAATGATTTCTAGAGTTGTTTTGTTAATATGTTTTATCATATCTTTGTTACTTTGATGTGTAGGTATGAAGAACCCAAGGCATCAAAGCAAGCCAATGACCGATGAAGGACCGTCGAAGCGGCGAAGACCGACCGCTTCGTATAGAAAGGATAAACACAATATGAATGGATGTGAAAGACAATAAAAACTAGATGAGGAAAAAAAGAAAAAAATTATATCCTCTTCATTGTTACAGGAAAGTCTCTTGTACACCGATAGTGATGACGAGGGGCAACATAAAAACAGTCACGATGATAGTGAAAATGAAAACAATCAAGGCGAAGATGATAGTGAAAATGAAAACAATCAAGGCCGAGAAGATAGTGAAGAAGAAGACGAGGGTGAGAGAGATAGTAGTGAAGAAGATGGTAGTGGAAATGAAGAAGAGAGCGGTGATGAGAGCGATGAAGAGGATAGTCAAGAGGGAGGAGACAAAGACTTTTTTCCCTTATATCTTGATGATGAAGAGTATGAGTATGAGTTGTACGAAAAAGGACATGATCATGTTGCACATCATCTAAAGAACAAAATTGTAAGACATCACTCGTCTCTTACAATATATATCTTTTACTTTTACTTTTTTATTGTTCCTTCACTTACATATACTATTTTATATTGAATAGGATCGTGGCCCAATAAGATGCAAACAATACACCGGCAAACTGTGGACTTGGGATTTAGATACTGAGCCCGATGGCATCAAGAATATGATAAAACAAACGGTGTTGTATAAACTTTGCAATGCTTCCTATAGGTCGGTGAATAAAGTGCTTGTTTCTGCGTTTGTCGAGCGTTGGCATCCTGAGACAACAACATTCCACTTGCCATTTGGTGAGGTTACAATAAATTTAGATGATTTGGAACAATTGTTGAGTATCCCTATAATCGGAAAGCCGATGGAAACCGATTTTACCAATGTTGATCAGATGCATGTTTGGATTTCTGGACTTCTTGGTATATCTGTCGCAGATGTGTTGGAAGAGTTGGTACGCGAGGGTTTATCTTCACTTTAGGTTGACTCAAAGTTGTAGTAGCCGGATCAACCACTTCTATCAATCGTTGGACCAACTCCATTTTCTGCGTATTTGTTGATTCGTTAAATACTTCAAGGAAACGAGCAATGTGTGGCGTTGGATCAATGGTATCATCTCTTGACGGCCCATCCAATGATAATGTTTTCCAATGATGATGCACACAATCTCGAGGTATGGATTCATTAGTCCGTAAGATGCCCGTAATCTCATGTGCAAAAGGTATCCCATGTGTTTTCCTAACCACACACCCACAAAGTGTTGGGTCCAAAGCAACTTCATTCGACCTGTCCACCTCTTGTTCGATCAATGACAAAGCATGTAATGACACAAACCCGCGTAGAAAGCGGCACCACATTTTCCCATTTAACTTTGTAGGCCTCCTTGTTTTTTATGTTTCAAATGATGCCACTATGTTTCGAAAATGTTGTTCACACATGTTAGACACCGATTTCCACCCGGTAGTCATGTCGCAATTTGAAGTACGTAGCTAGTTTTTTAAAACTGCATGAGCCCCCTCAACCTTGCCAGTGTGGGTGTTCCCAAGATGGAACACTTTATTCGTCCAAACATTCACGTACTGTTCTTTGCACTCATCCATCCAATTTGCCTCGAGGTAATTGAATAATTGTCCACTTACCTTGCTCTTTATTCAACCACTCCAGCCAAGTATTCTTCTTCGGTTTCACTGTATATAATTATCTTCCAAATCTTCTCAATCTCAGCGGAATCATCTACACTGAGTGATTGTCTAAGCTTCGTTTGCACTGCTTTCTCGACGTGCCACTGACACAAAAGATTTTTAGCGGTTGGAAATACCGTGCGGATGGCAGACATTAAATCTTGCTCTTTGTCAGTCACAATCACTTTAATCGGAGTGTTAATGGTGAAAAGTGCCTCATACAGTTTTTGTAAAGCCCATTCGTAATTCTCTGTAGCTTCTGAAGCTAAAAAAGCAAACGCAATTGAGAATGTCATGTTGGTAGAGTGACCCCAACAATTTGCATGAACGGAAACTTATACTTATTTTCTTGTAAGTGCAATCCATCTGGCACTAGAGGTGTTAAACGAACCGAACGTTCGCGAACAAGGCTCGAACTCGCTCGTTTAAGCTCGCTCGAGCTCGTTCATTTATGTTATCGAGCCGAGCTCGAACGAGTTCTCCGCCGTTTAGTAAACGAACGAACACGAGCCTGTCGAGAACGCCGTTAGTGTTCGTGAACATATATTATATATAATATAAATAATAAATATATAAATATATAAAACAAATATCAAATATCTATTGAACGAGCTATTGAACGAGCCGAGCTATTGAACGAGCCCCTAAAAAAATTTGCCATTGAACTAGCCGAGCTCGAGTTCGAGCCTGTTCGCGAGCTTGATCTCGAGCTCGAGCTCGAGCTCAAACATTTTTCTCTCTTATCGAGCTGAGCTCGAATAGGCTTTTAGGCTCGTTTGTCTTAACGAGCCGAGCCGAGCATGCTCGATTATGAACGAGCTCGAGCTTGAACATCAGGTACTCGGCTCGGCTCGGCTCGTTTACAGCACTGTCTGGCACACATGAGGGAAATTCTTCACCAACAACAATGAGTCCTTTGGAACCCAAAATACATTCTTTATAGTTCCACCTTCTTTTATGTAACGAAGAAACACATCATCTTCACGAGCCTTATAAAAAACCTCTTGAATAACCGTCCGATTGTTTCTTTCTAATTTCTTCAACTTCACCCTTTGATTGTAGATTGTTTGTACGGAAGTTGCATTTTCACCGTTCTTATCCCTCAATGCCTGTAGTATATCTTTAGGGCATGATCCGCTCTTCGTCAAACTCACAACAAGGTCCATCTCATCTTTTGACAAACGACCCTTGAACGAATGTCCCAAATCTGACTTGTTCAAACTATGGTTGTGAAAACCTTTTTTCACAGTCACCCGCCACCCGCCAACTGTTTTCTCACTTTTCAATAACAAAGGAATGGACACCCACATTTTTTTGAGAAAGTATTCCGAGGCTTACCTTTCCCAACACCCCCAACCTTCTTCACATAATCCTTGCGCACGTCGCCTCCCCTTTCACAAGCGTACTTGACATAAGGACTACGATTTTCTCAGTAGTCTGACTTCCACCTGATTAGTACCATCCCAGTGTTTCGTGCAACCGTTGTTATCCATTTAATAGCTTCCGTGTCGGTGTTGAATACGTACACATGTGATTCATATAAACAATTAGTGATCGTATGATTAACTTTTCACATTTAACGCCACTTCGTTGAATATATTATTACCTGTTCAGTAATGAATGCATCACCAGAAAAAATATTGTTTGGTGTAATTTCCTCTACTTCCACTATCTCCATGTTATTCGCTTGGTTCATCAAATCTAATGCTATGAGTTCATTCGCACTAGGGATGTTGTCATCACGACCATCATTTTGTCCAATGATGTCATCATTTTGGCCAATGGTGTTATCTACCTGTATTGTTATACACACCCGTCAAATCATTGATTAATGTTGAAAACAAAGTTAATTTTAATGCTTAAAATGACAAGGGTACTTATACATTGACATGAACTTCGGTTTGGGTTCCTTCGGCAATGTCATCTAAATGTGGCAAATCTTGAATGACGCTGTCTTGTTGCATTGTTCGAGAGTATTCACCAACAACCTAAGACAATATGAATCACACGAAAATAATTAAAATATGTTCTTATTATTGTAGAGTTGTCCAAAGAACCATTCAAAAACCTACAAGGACTTCATATTTTGTGTCACCGCTAATAACATCGACAAGTGGTGATCCTCGAACGTTTGCATCTTGTTGATTTGTTTCAATAATACCTCCACCGATCTAATGCATCAAAAACACCAAGTTACAAGTTAAATATATGGATATTCATCATCAAAGACGATTCTCACATGTAAAAAACGCCATGCACGGGTGCACATACATTTGATTATCTCCTAGTTGAAACACTACTCAAGATTCGATCCCCTCAAGGTCGAAATCTGATAATCGACCATTTCAAGGTCGAATGTCTAAGAATCGACCTTTCGAGGGTCGAATGTCGGAGAATCGACCTTCCGAGGGTCGAATGTCTGAGATTCGACTCTGTTAAGGTTGTTTTTATCTGGGCGAATAAAAAGACATCAACTTTTGTAACAGTGAATCACCGAACCCAAAATAATGTTTAATACACTAATTGCATTTACATTTTAGCATTTCTACATGTTATTTTCACGAAAACAACACAAAATATAGTTGATTGATTTCAAAAGTACCTTCTCATCGATTTTGCTTGAAACCCCAATTTCTTCAATTGGGGTTTTTGATTCCACTCCTTCATCCATTGAACCTTGCTATACAACCTCCAAAGCAAGTTCTTTTTCCATATGGTTTGGGTGCATTTGGTGTAGAGATGATTATGATGAATAAAATTGATAAGGATTATGAAGATGGTGTGGGATTTGAAGGTTTTATGTTGATGAAGATGATGGAGTCATGAAGATAGTGATTTTGTTTGAAGATGATATTTGTTTGAAGATGGTGTGGGTGTAAGGGTTTTATGAAAAAGAAGATATTATTTTGGAGGGAAATAATGGGGTGTGTATGTAGGGGTGTGGGATATAAAGTAGATTAAAATTGAGGGACTAATTTATAATTAAAAAAATTGGTGTGGAAATAGTTTAAAAGTGTGGTATGAATGTAGATAATGTGGTGTAAATAAAGATTTTTTTATTTATGAAAATCAATGTGGTGCAAAGGTAGGTTTTACTTTTTAGGTGTGGTGTAAAGTATAAAGTGGTACAGCGGTAGGTTTGTTGTGGTGTGAATAAAGGCTCCCAAATATTATTATGGAAGATAAATGTCAGTTTTGAGAAGAAAAAAATAAGGCGCCAAAAGTGTAATTTTACTTATTGGAATACTCGATGCTCAAACGTGAAAATTTTGTGTTGTGATATCCATGAAAATCGGTAAAACCAGAAGAGAAAATTCGCTTTAATATATATGTATGGCTTCTAGCTTGTATGCAACCGCTTAATCTACCTATTTTCATGTTTACTAGAGGTTAGTGTCTGCGTTTTCTCTTAGAATGATTATTCTTTTGTCTATTGCTGTAATATATTGTTGTCATTGAAGTAGTATGTTCTGCACAGCCGATCCGGACCGTAAGTCCTCCAACAACAACAAGAAAAAGAACGAAAATTTGCAGCAACTTTTTTGCATCAGTTCAAAGTTCAAGTGCATGTGTTACTGTGTCGCATGTATAGTCTTTATTGTATTAACTGTAGGGATATTTTGGTCTTTTCACTTTTAGGCTATATATTGTTATACCCAAAGTATTACAATGCGAAAGTAAAAAAATAAAGAACCGAAAAGATGAAGAACAATTTTATTATATTCTGGACTGACACAAACAGAAAGGAAAAACAGAAAGAAAAACAACAAGGATATGTAACCGGACGAAGCTAATCTCTGTCCTTAAGACAATTATGCTCCGGCAAGACTCCACGGTTTAGCACTTGTCTCCGGGATAACCCAATTACCTGCTCGTAATTGAGGTACTTCAGCTTCTGAACTCAACGAACTCTTGGTGCTTCAGAATCTCTTCAACAAAAAATCAAACTTCCTTACTATATGAGATGAAAAAAGTATTATTTGGAAAAACTTGTGTTGTGACATTTTCACCAAAGAGGGTTTATATAGGTGAAAAAAACAACTCCCACTCCTAAGGTCACTAACCCTCAATAATGGTCACTACTAGCACTTATGACCACTAACCCATTAAGTCATTAATGGACAATTTCTCCAACAATCCCCACAAAATGGACATTAATGCAAATGCAGACCCTGAAGAGATTCTGACAGAAAATATTGCATCAGGAGAGGTAGCTTCTGGCTTTGAACCTGCCTTAGTGAAATACTATCGGATCTACTCGGCTAATCAGTGAACTATGTCTTGAACCGTTCAGCCTTTAATGTAAAACCAAACAATAGTACTCACACAATATTTCCCTTAACAAGTATTGGTTCTCAAGGTTGTGCTCATTTTGGCCATGAAACACCCTGGTTTCAGAAAGTGCGTTAGAGATTTCAAGCCACTGAATCCTCACAAAAGCGGCCCCACTTCACACTTACATAGGTGACCTCCTATCAAGAGTATTCTGCCATACCCTACTCGAATTTAATCAAGCTATAGGAATCATTAAAAGTTTTCACTTATCCTTACACATCTTACAGATAACACTTTTATTCATAGAATGGGTAAGTGTTCAATGAACCTTCATAACTTAGTTGTCCCTTTGAACCATGATCTTGGGATCTCCAGTCAACATGGTGGGGTTACGATTACAAAGTTTCTCGTCGTGAATTGGCTTGGCCCCATTCCGTATGTCAATTTTGACATTTGATCTCTAGGTAAACCTTTTGTTAGCGGATCCGCAAGATTGTCCTTCGATTTAACAAAATCGACGGAAATCACGCCGTTAGAGATCAGTTGTTTAATGGTATTATGTCTACGATGAATATGTCTTGACTTACCATTGTACATACTATTTTGTGCCCGGCGTATAGCCGATCGACCATCGCTATGTATGCTTATAGAGCAATAGGCTTAGTCCAAAGCATGGAATATCCTCGAGGAAATTACGAAGCCATTCTCGCTTCTTCTCCCGCCTTGTCCAATACAAATGAACTCGGCCTTCCATAGTGGAACGAGCAATGCAAGTTTGCTTTGTGGATTTCCATGACACAACAAAGACCACCAATAGTGAATACATATCCACTTGTGGACTTTGATTCTTTCGAGTCGATATCCAATTTGCATCACAAGATCCTTCTAACATCGCTGGATATCTCGTGTACCGTAATCCAAGATTCATTGTGAATTTTAAGTACCTCAGTACTCTATTCAATGCTTTCCAATGATCCTCACTTGGATTACTTGTAAATCTGCTCAGTTTATTTACAGCACATGCTAAGTCTGGTCTAGTACAATTGGTTATGTACATCAGACAGCCTATGATTTGTGAATATTTTAACTGAGACACAGGTTCTCCTTTACTTTTGACTAAGTGCATAGTCAAGTCAATAGGAGTTTTTATCGGACTTTCATTAAATACGTTAAATATTTTAGAACAGACTCAACATAATGAGACTGTGACAATGCAAGTCCATCCGACATTCTAGAGATTTTAATCCCCAAAATACATCTGCAACTCCCATATCCTTCATATCGAAGTTTCTTGTTAACATCTTCTTAGTATTTATGATTATATCATGAGTGCTACCCAAGATTAACATGTCATCAACATATAGACATACTATCACAAAGGAATTAGAAGTGTTATTGACATAAACACATTTATCGCACTCGTTAATTTTAAACCCATTTGATAACATTGTTTGATCAAATTTTTGGTGCCATGGTTTTTGCGCTTGCTTAAGCCCATACAATGACTTAACGAGTCGACATACTTTGTGTTCTTGACCTGTAACCACATAACCCTCAGGTTGTTCCATATAGATTTCTTCTTCCAATTCACCATTTAAGAAAGCAGTCTTTACATCCATTTGATGTATTTCTAGATTATTTACCGCAGCAATTGCGATAAGAACTCGTATCGAAGTGATCCGAGTAACCGGTGAATATGTATCGAAGAAGTCAAGACCTTCTTTTTGACGATAACCTTTAGCTACGAGTCTGGCCTTATATTTATCGATCCATCAGCCTTGAATTTTTTCTTAAAAATCCACTTACAACCGAGAGGTTTATGTCCTGGTGGGATATTTACTAATTCCCAAGTATGATTTTGCATAATGAAATCGATTTCACTATTGACTGCTTCTTTCCAGAACGGCGCTTCTGGATTTGACATAGCCTGAGCATATGTACTTGGTTCGTTTTCTACCATATAGGTGAAAAAATCAGGACCGAAAGACGTTGAAGTCCTTGCCCGTTTACTCCTACGAGGTTCTGGACCCTCAGTTTCTGGAGTAGTTTCACTTGTTGGTTCATGTGGCCGCTTATTTAAGCTTGTGTTTTCTTGACTTCTTTCTTTACATGGAAATACATCCTCAAAATATACAGAATTTCTTGATTCCATGATTGTATTCACGTGAACATCCGGATTGTCATATTTAAGCACTAGAAATCTATGTGCACTACTGTTATTTGCATAACCGATAAATATACAATCTATCGTTTTAGGCCCAATTTTATTTGTTTAGGTTTAGGCACTTCGACCTTTGCTAAACACCCCCACACTTTCAAGTATTTGTAGCTAGGCTTGTAGCCTTTCCATAACTCGTAGGGTGTTTTATCCATTTTTTTAGACAAAACTCTATTAAGAATGACATTGGCGGAAAGTATCGCTTCCCCCCACAAGTTCTGAGGTAAACCCGAACTTATCAACATAGCATTCATCATCTCCTTAAGAGTACGATTTTTGCGTTCAGCAATACCGTTTGATTGAGGTGCATAAGGTGCAGTCGTTGGATGGATAATACAGTCTGAACATAATTCATTGAACGGTGCATCATATTCACCACCTCTATCACTACGAACCTTCTTGATTCGTTTGCTAAGTTGATTCTCGACTTCATTCTTATAGCTTTTAAAAGCCTAAAGTGTCTCATCTTTACTACTTAGCAAATAGACATAACAGTATCTTGTACAATCATCGATAAAAGTTACAAAGTATTTTTCACCGCCTCTCGTTTGTACAAATTTTAAATCACACAAGTCTGTATGAATTAAATCTAACGGTTCGGTGTTTCTTTCCACGTAAGGAAAATGTGCCTTAGTCATATTAGCTTCGACACATATATGGCATTTTTCATTATTATTAAATTTTAAATTAGGTAATAAATCTAACTTCATCATCCGTCGAATTGATTTATTATTTACGTGTCCCAATCTATTGTTCCATAAGCAAGAAGTCTCAATCAAGTAAGCGGAAGAGGATGCAATTTTATTAGCCTCATTGGCACAACATTCTTTGGCATAATTTCCATTACATTAAGCTTAGACATACCCTCGGTGGAATAACCCCTACCGAGAAACACACCATTCTTGGTCAAAATGACCTTATCAGAACCAAAATTCAAATTGAAACCAGCCTTGTTCAATTTGTCACCAGAAATGAGATTCCTATGAATCTCAGGAACATGCAGCACATCATTCAGAGTCAGCTTCTTTCCTGAAGTCATCTTCAGAATCATTGTCCCTGATCCAACAATTGGAGAAGTTGATGAATTTCCCATCCACAGTTTGCCCCCTGTGCCAGCCTTGTAAGTTGAAAACACAGCCCGGTCAGCACAAACATGTCTTGTGGCTCCAGTGTCCACAAACCATTGCCTTGGATTCCCCACAAAGTTACATTCGACACCACAAATGAGAACATTTCCTCATCACCATCGGCCAAACCCGGATGTGCCCTTGGTCGAATTTCTTTGAACGGCACTCAAGAAGACGGTGCCCAAACTTTCCACAATTGTTACTGATTGCCATTGAACTTGTACACGATCTGTGGTTTCTTGTAAGATTCAACATTTTTCTTGGAAGATTGACCGATTTCTTCCTTTTACGATTCTTTACCTCAAAGAACATGAGCTTTGGCACATCCAACCTCGCACAATGATTTTCTTTCGGAGCCCTTATTGTCCTCCTCTCATACGGAGTCGGACAATCGAGATCCTCCATTGACATTTGCTTTCGCTTGTGTTTGAGATAACCCTTATACTCCCTCCAGATTCAGAAGTTTCTCAATCACACGAGACTACTTGAAAATTCTCACTTATCATCATATCTTCTTCTATAATTTTGGATATAATGATTTGTAATTCCTCAATTTGTTTAATAATGAGCTTTGGAATCGACCATCTTATAGTCCGTAAATTTACCCACTATAAATTTCTTAGCGCCTGCATCTTCAGTTTTATATTTTTTCTCTAATGCAAGCCACAGTGTTTTTGCACTTTCATACATAGAATAAACACCATACAAACTATTAACTACGCAATTCAAAATATAATTTTTGCATAGAAAATCACTATGCTTCCAACTCTCTACTGACCAAAGAACACCTGTGCTCGGTGTTTTCGGGAGGCAGCTGTTGGTTTCTCTTCAAAGTGAGCATCCTTGCTAGTCCAAGTGTAGTGAGATAGAACAACATCTTCGCCGCTAACGCTTGAAATTTAGGCCATTGAACTTTTCTCGGTTTCTCTCCATGAGAAGTATGAGAAGTACCAAAGAATGGTAACAACAGTTGTGTCACGAGAGACACATTAGCATCCAAAAGTGGATTCGGACTTGTGGTTGATGTGGTTCCAATAGTAGTTGTCACAAACGCATCGGTGACTCGGTCATTTACATTAATTGAAACGAAAGATCAACAACACAACCGAAGTCGTTTTGCCAAAAACGAGACAAAAAGGTAAAATCGTTTTTGCCAAAAACGATAAAAGGAAGATGGACCGGTTTTTACCAAAAACCAATACCAAAAAAAAAAACGGACCGGTTTTACCAGAAACCAATACCAAAAAGGAAGATGGACCGGTTTTTACAAAAAAAAAAAAAACCAATACCAAAAAAAGAAAGGACCGGTTTTACCAGAAACCGATACCAAAAAGGAGAATGGACCGATTTTTACAAAAAAACCAATACCAAAAAAAGAAAGGACCGGTTTTACCAGAAACCGATACCAAAAAGGAGACACCGACCAACTGAGTATCACAGATGATACTCAGAACGAACAGAAAAAATAAAAATTTCAGCAAGCAGACTGAAATTTATTTTCCATTTCTCAAAGATATACTTTTTAGAGCAAAGAGGCTCTAAAAAGAATTGTCTTAAGATTGTTATACTCAAAGTATTACAATGCGAAAGTAAAAAAATATAAAAACAGTAAAAGATGAAGAACAATTTTATTATATTGCGGGTGACACAAACAGAAAGGAAAAGCAGAAAGAAAAACAACAAGGATTTGTAACCGGGACGAACTAATCTACATCCTTAAGACAATTATGCTCGGCAAGATGCCACGGTTTAGCACTTGTCTCCCAGGATAACCCAATTACCTGCTCGAGGTGAGGTACTTGACCACGAACTCAACGAACTCTTGGTGCTTCAGAATCTCTTCAACAAAAAAACAAACTTCCTTACTATATGAGATGGAAAAAGTATTATTTGGAAAAACTTGTGTTGTGACATTTCCACCAAAGAGGGTTTATATAGGTGGAAAAAGTAACTCCCACTCCTAAGGTCACTAACCCTCAATAATGGCCACTACTAGCACTTATGATCACTAAGTGATCACTAACCCACTAAATCATTAATAGACAATTTCTCCAACATATATAAGCTTCTTTTGTAACCATGTACTGCAGCTCAGGGTAGTTATTGTTGGTATCAATGTATAGTTTTCTACTGTATTGCCTGTAAGGTCTTTTGGTCTTTTCACTTTTAGGATATATATAAGCTTCTTTTTGTAACCTTAAACTCTTTGTTGATCTTTTATCAAATGCAAGACTTGGTAAACCTTTTGCTTTTAACATTCTTTGTTATTTGATTCATAAAATGCTAGCACTTATATGGTACGGGACACATTGGTTCATATGGGTCCCACAGAAGTAATTTGGCATCTAAAATCATCTAAAACAAATAAGGATAATTGTCATACTTTGATAAACAAAAGTTAAATTATATATTAATCCGTCTGTACAGTTTCTTAAGTAAGAGTACAATACGACATCGTTTCAAAAAAAAAAAACGGTGTCATATCAGCACAGGTGAAGGACGACGAAGAGCAACCCGGATGCAATGTTAAAGTGGCTTAACCCTAGCTTCATGTTGAGTCAAGTGGTTTGACTGAGTTCTGCAGCGTTTAAAGACCAGCCACATAAATTACTAGTTAGATCAGCTTTGGTGTATCAACTGCTTTGTTATATCTGATATAGCTTTGTAATATTCTTAGTGTATTTCCTTTTAATCTAAAGTTTTATGCTTGAACCGTGGATGGAACTCCGGATTGTATCATTGTGTATTTTGAACAGTGGACCGAACTTTGGAATATTTTGAAAAAGTTTAAAACCACCAAACACTCTATTCACCCTCTTTAGAGTGTTTCCTTGCGTGTATATTGATCCAACAAATATAATGACACACTTTAGACCTATTAGCACGTGCAACTCTGCTTATAAACTTTTGTCCTGTACTTTGGTAAACCGCCTCAAAAAGTGATGAATTCTATTAGTTCATCTAACCAATCTGGATTCATCAAAAGTAGATTGATTGCGAATAATGTCATAGCATCTTTTGAAGCGTTTCATTCCGAGTCTCGGCAGGAAAGGTTGCGATCAATATGGCCCTTAAACTTGATATGCTGAAGGCGTTTGATCAGGTGGAACGGTGTTTTCTCAGGCAAGTAATGAAAGCTATGTTCTTCCATTAAAGTGTTATTTCATTGGTAATGATTTGTGTTTCTTCGCCTTCATACAAAGTGTTAGTGAATGGGCATCATTCTCATGAAATTTTTTGCCTACTCGAGGAATACGCCAAGGAGATCCCCTCTCATTTTCTATTTATTATTTGTGCAAAGGGATTTTATGCTATGTTTCGAAGGGTTACAACAACTACTTCCTTTCGTGGAGTAGTTTTTGGAAATCATCACTGCTGTGAGTTAACTCATCTTCACTTCGCAGACGCTAGTCTAATTTTCGTAGAGGCTACCCCAGATTCTTGTATCGCAATCATGGAAATCCTCAACGAATACGAGCTCCTCTCAGGTCAGGAACTAAATTTGAACAAGTTTAGCCTGTGTTTTAGTAAAGATATTGATGCAGGTTTAAGAGATGAAATGGCTACTTTTCTTAATATCCCTTTAGGAAATTAAAAGGGAAAATACTTGGGTCTCCACATCATAGTAGGCCGATCTAAGAAGGAAGTCTTTTGCTCTCACAAGGTATTTCAAGACAATTGTCTGAGACTAATCCATCGAGATACTGTCGGGCACCAAAGGTGGAGACCTCTCCCAACAAGGTTTGCCTATATAAAGGAGAAGGTTAATAAAAAATTGATGGGGTGGAAGGCAATTTTCATTCATAATCAGGCAAAGAGATTTTAATCAAAGTTGTCATTCAAGCTCTACCGCAATATGTTATGCATTGTTTCTTCCTCTTTAAATCTATCATAGTAAATTTAGAAAATGATTGGGCACTTCTTCTAGAGTTCCTCGGAAGGTAAAGATAAAGTTCACTGGAAATCGTGGTCGGTATGTTGCAAAAAGAGAAAAATAGGGAGGGCTTCGCTTTAAAGACCTCGAGTGCTTCAATAAAGCGCATATTGCAAAACAAGCTTGGCGTATTCTACATGGCCCTCAATCATTATCAGCGAGAGTCCTTAAAGGAAAATACTTTGATAAAAAATACTTCACTGAAGCTACTATTACTGATCATCCCTCGGCTATTTGGAGAGGCCTTCTGATTCGTAAAGATCTTTTATTATGTGGCACCATATAAAGAGTGGGCAATGGTAAATTTTTTGATATTGCTAAAGATCCTTGGCTCAAAATTTCGCCCTTCATAGCTAATATGGCACAACTCGCAAAAAGGTATCTATACTGTCAAGTCAGGTTATCAACTAGCCTATGCTTGTAACGCCCCGCTCCCGGATACCGAGCCCTTATCCGGAAGAGAACGTTCGGCGCGTATAACATTAAATAAATCTAATATTATACGCCAGCCTCTACGTCGTCGTATCACAATTAAAGCAACGGAAGCCCAAAAGGCTCGGGTAAAATCATAATGCTACTAGAATATAATACAAACCGACTAAGGGTAGGAAGGAAAAGCTTACAACAACGAGATAAAGCTTACAATGTACGATGATACAAAAGAAAGATACAAACCTTGTCTTACAAACTTGGAATAAAAGTGCAACAGATTATTTAAAGAAACCACAACGTATTCTAGTACAACCTTAAAAGAAAGTAAAAGTAAGCATCATCATAGCACCAACGCCATCAAATCATCATCGAACTTCTCAACGATCTCAAGGCTAACATGTTCGTCTTCTCACCCCAAAAGCACACAAAACAACATATGCAATTGAGGTAAGTACAAAGTACTTAGGAAGAGGAAGAAACTAATGTATAATTAAGTCTTACAACGAAAGGTTCATTAATTATTATTAAATTATCTTTATGAGACCGACTCAATTCTAGGGTTAACTTCATGTTCATCAACATGTCGTGACTAAACGTTTCTAACTTAACTTATCTTTGTCACATCGGCATTCAAGGGCACATCGCATGGTGCTACCCACCACGAGGTATCGTTTGCAACCTATCAGTGGATCACACCGATAGCCATGGGTTAAGACCCGATAGTGTACACGTTTGGCGAAGTCCTTCTGCCATTTAGCCGTTTATAGGCCAGCAGAGTTATTCACTTTATCTGACCGCCCACACATCGCGATATAGCTAGGTGCCTTACCAAGAATGTTACGATGTTTAGTCTTTTAACTACACATGTATGTTTATTATTAATTGTTAACTAGCCACCTAAGTATTTTCAAGTAAGCTCCCTCACCTCTACTACTCTCTTTCCTAGAACACTAGACACGGACAAAGTCTAGCACATATATACACATTGATGAATTTTAATTCATCAAAACACAAGCCAATCATACTCTTCCGACGGTCCCGAATTTCAACTCCCTTGAAAAGTACATTCGGTGCCGGAACTAAACACATCGGAAGCTTAATCAGGGCTTGTTCAAGTTCATTTAATGTTATTAGATCCATTAGAACGTTCCTAAACCAAGTATAGTATTAAAACATATATTTTCATGAGAAACTGGGTCAAGCGTGTGCTTGCCCTGGTCAAGCGTACGCTTGTGTAACTAGTAGCATTCTGTTTTTCATTCAGCAAGCACAGGTGTACGCTTGCCTTGAGCAAACCGTGCATTTTGCCTTGAGGTGTGTACGCTTGCCTTGAGCAAGCGTGCGCTTGTGCTCTCAGTAAACATTCTGTTTTTCATTCATCCACCGCAGGAGTGCGCTTGCCTTGAACAAGCATACTCTTGTGCATTAGAAAAACCTAAAACTTGCAATTTTCTGCACTTTACGATTTCCAACCCAAGCCAAACATGTTCTTCAACCATATACTCATCAAAACAGCAGAAAAGTACTACTTTTACACAACTAAACATCACATATTCATCTAACAAAAAGTAGACATGATATCTAGCATTTAAAACACCACAAACACTCAACCTTAAACATCATAAACCTAATTACGCATTAGGAAGAGCCCCTTACCTTATTAGCAAGTAGCACCAAAGCCAAACCTTCAAGAAAGACTGCAGCCCTCAACAGCAAACTCCAACTCAAACCTAATTGTTTAGGGTAAATTTATAGTGTTTTTAACGATATACGTTATATCAATTTCCCCCATATGTGGATGTTTTTCATAGAAATCGAGCTTTATATTGAAGTATTGAGCAAGTGATGTTTTAATGGGTTAGTTGCAAAATTGTATGATTTATGTGTAAAATTGATGGTTTTATATTGATTTGGAAGATACTACATTTTGCAATGTGTTTGATGTATTGTAGATACACAATTTCGACCAAAAAAAAGAGGATTAAAAGAGGTTAACAATCGGATTAATTAAGAGGAGAAGAGATAAAGATGAAATCGATTGAAGATAAAGATGAGAAGATCGATTTTTGAGCAAGCTGAACGTTCGTTCAAGTCCCGTCCAGGTTGGACGGGCGTCCAGGTTGGCAAAAACAGTACAGAGTCTTCAGGAAGTTGATGAACGGGCGCCCAAGCTTTCGGACGGGCGTCCGTAGACCGACTTAGCAGCAGCCGCCTTAAATCCCTATAAATATACGCATTCCTTAAACCCTAAGAGATATACTAGATCGCATCTTACACTTAGAAAACCCTAATTTCGAGATCAAGTCACCTCGGCCGGCTGAGCCTTGGTGCTTGGCCGGCCGAGGGTGTTTCTTTTCTGCTTTTTATTTTCGTTTTGCTGATGTTTTGATGCTGAGTGCTTGGGGCTGAGCAATTGTTCAAACGATGAGAATCCTTTTCAGCAGGTTTTTATATTTTCAATCTAAGTTTGTTTTGTGATTTAGATTAAAGTTGTATTTTTTCTATGCTTATGTGTTATGCAATCGATATCGAGAGATGTATTGCTCATTGATGTTTACCGTATGACGAGAGTCGGTGTAAACCTTAGATCACCATAGGAAAGATGGGATTTTTAATCTTGACATAACGGGAGTTGATAGGTTGAATATCTAGGTTGCTAGATTGAGAGATCTTACACCTTGGTTTGAGAGCGTCAATCTTATATATCGAGAGATGAGAGATTGATAGGCGAATTATCTACGAGAGTAGGGATTCTAATAAGGATCCGAGAAAAGAACAAAATTGAGGGCATCACATAAAAGATGTGAGCTTAGAACTCAACCTAACCTTCGCCTAAGAAGACTCTTCACTTGGTCCTAGTGCAACTTGACTAAGGTCTAAATATTCTTAGTTTTACGAGGATTTACCACCAAGAACAAGAGAGATCTGAAAGGTTCTAAAAGATCTAAGATACCTTATCTTAAAAGCAAAATTTTAGGTTAGCAAAGAAACTTCTACGGGTTCCTGCCATTCTGAAAGATCAAGGAAGGATCAGAACGGTTCTAAGTGGTCTAAAGAGATCTTATCTTAAGGAAGGGAAGCCTAGAAAAGCAAGGAACGTTTCTCTCTGATACCAACTGTAACGCCCCGCTCCCGGATACCGAGCCCTTATCCGGAAGAGAACGTTCGGCGCGTATAACATTAAATAAATCTAATATTATACGCCAGCCTCTACGTCATCGTATCACAATTAAAGCAACGGAAGCCCAAAAGGCTCAGTTAAAATCATAATGTACTAGAATAGAATACAAACCGACTAAGGGTAGGAAGGAAAATCTTACAACAACGAGATAAAGCTTACAACGTACGATGCTACAAAAGAAAGATACAACCCTTGTCTTACAAACTTGGAATAAAAGTGCAACAGATTATTTAAAGAAACCACAACGTAATCTAGTACAACCTTAAAAGAAAGTATAAGTAAGTATCATCATAGCA
This sequence comes from Gentiana macrophylla, assembly GCA_026214975.1. NCBI lineage: Eukaryota > Viridiplantae > Streptophyta > Magnoliopsida > Gentianales > Gentianaceae > Gentiana > Gentiana macrophylla. Next base: position 84,162,966 of record CM047809.1, on the reverse strand, counting down.
CCAACGCCATCAAATCATCATCGAACTCCTCAACGATCTCAAGGCTAACCTGTTCGTCTTCTCACCCAAAAAGCACACAAAACAACATATGCAATTGAGGTAAGTACAAATTACTTAGGAAGAGGAAGAAGGTAATGTATAATTAAGTCTTACAACGAAAGGTTCATTAATTATTATTAAATTATCTTTATGAGACCGACTCAATTCTAGGGTTCACTTTCATCAACATGTCGTGACTAAACATTTCTAACTTAACTTCACATCGGCATTCAAGGACACATCACATGGTGCTACCCACCACGAGGTATCGTTTGCAACCTATCAGTGGATCACACCGATAGCCACGGGTTAAGACCCGATAGTGTACACGTTCGGCGAGTTCCCCTGCCATTTAGCCGTTTATAGGCCAGCAGAGTTATTCACTTTATCTGACCGCCCACACATCGCGATATAGCTAGGTGCCTTACCAAGAATGTTACGATGTTTAGTCTTTTAATTACACATGTACGTTTATTATTAATTGTTAACTAGCCACCTAAGTATTTTCAAGTAAGCTCCCTCACCTCTACTACTCTCTTTCCTAGACCACTAGACACGGACAAGGCCTAGCACATACATAGACATTGATGAATTTTAATTCATCAAATCACAAACCAATCATACTCTTCCGACGGTCCCGAACTTCAACTCCCTTGAAGAGTACATTCGGTGCCGGAACTAAACGCATCAGAAGCTTAATCAGGGCTTGTTCAAGTTCATTTAATGTTATTAGATCCATTAGAACGTTCCTAAACCAAGTATAGTATTAAAACATATATTTTCATGAGAAACTGGGTCAAGCATGTGCTTGCCCTGGTCAAGCGTGCGCTTGTGTAACTAGTAGCATTCTGTTTTTCATTCAGCAAGCATAGGTGTACGCTTGCCTTGAGCAGGCGTACTCTTGCCTTGAGCAAGCGTGCGCCTGTGCTCTCAGTATACATTCTGTTTTTCATTCATCCAGCGCAGGAGTGCGCTTGCCTTGAACAAGCATACTATTGTGCATCAGAAAAACCTAAAACTTGCAATTTTCTGCACTGTACGATTTCCAACCCAAACCAAACATGTTCTTCAACCATATACTCATCAAAACAGCAGAAAAGTACTACTTTTACACAACTAAACATCACATATTCATCTAACAACAAGTAGACATGATATCTAGCATTTAAAACACCACAAACACTCAACCTTAAACATCATAAACCTAATTACGCTTTAGGAAGAGCCCCTTACCTTATTAGCAAGTAGCACCAAAGCCAAACCTTCAAGAAAGACTGCAGACCTCAACAACAAACTCCAACTCAAACCTAATTGATCAACAATTAAGCCTAAATTAATTGTGATCAAAGGTTCCTAAACAATCTAAACTATGAATTGATCAACTAGAACACCAAAACAAGATCTAATCTTCAAGATTCTAGGTTTAGAACCAAATCCATACCTTTACGATACTCTGAACTTTTGCTATCAAAACGATCCTCTCTTCCCGCTGATTCTGAATCTTCAAACGATTCCGAAAATCGACCAAGAACCAGAGAGAAATTGGAAGAAGTCTTCTTTGATTTTCTTTTCTATTTTTCTTCAGAGGAGTAGAACGTTCTTTGCTAAAAAATCAATTCTGATAACTCCCTCAATTAAGTGGGTGGTTTATTTTGTAAAGTATAACTCCCAAGGAGTTATTGTCTTGAAAGCCCCCTCAAAATCATTTTTAATACTAATCAACCCTCTTTTTAAATATATATATCGAATATATACATATACATACTTTAAATCATTTAATTAAATTAAACAAAAATCTGAATTTTGTTAGAAGACTCTTTTGCCCTTTTCTGAAAAGTCGGGATGTTACATTCTTCCCCCCTTAAAGAAGTTTCGCCCTCGAAACTTGCCAGAACCAACTCCACTTTCATCTTAGGTACCGGCATGCCTACCTTCTAGTTCACCATCAAACAAAATGCTATCTCCAACTTATTTGAACCTTAGTATTTTCGACATCAAGGCTTCAATACGTCCAGCACAACTGATCTTGTACTTCAAACCAAGCACTACTCTAGCTTATTCACACCTTTCATCTACCTTATACTCAACTCTACTATCCTAACTTCTTAGCTTCTCCTATAACACTTTGTCCCAAAAGTCATAAGTCACTCCATTAATCACAAGTAGTATTCTTCTAGGTTCTTTGTCCATTTGTCACCCTTACAGCTGTTTCCGTACTTAGATGAGGGTTACTTTGACTTACACATCCGCCTTACCTTCAAGAAAACTTAAGGAAATTCAACTCCGCCTTGTTAGCAATCCAGCACTAACCCATCTACAGCACACCCAAACCACAGACATACTTCAATCTTTACTAGTCTTCAAAAAGGAAACCATATGAACATCTTCTACCAAACTTATAAGGCTTTTCTATAGACAAGAAACAACTTTTGACAGTGATTTTATCAGCAACCATAATTTTATAGTCCAACAGAAGACTGGAGTTGTAAAAGAATTTTTTTCTTTAAGTAAAACACATACAAGAAACAAATGTTTAAACTTATTCTCACCTTGATTCCAGAAGAAAGGTAAGAATGGTTGTAAAATTCTTGGGAACTGAAACTACTAAAGAAGATAGCAATAGAAAATCTTGAGACATGTAACTAAAAAAAATGAAAGATGGTTTGAACTTGGTTTACATGCATAAAGTACAAAATTTGTTTAGGTAACCCAAAATGGATGATATGTAAGATTTACCAAGATAAATCAATTAAAACAAAAGTTCTCTGGCTGGGACGTTTGTTGCAACCAAAAGATCATCCTATACAACCCATATTGAAAACATTTCCTTTCTCTTGAAGTAATTGGTATGATTGAATGCAAAATAAAAATAAAATAAAATTTCTTTCTTCGCTATTAAAGGATTCGATTGAAAAGGTCAGAAAGGAAAAGGAGTTTCAAATCTTATTCAAATATGTACATATATATATATATATATATATATATATATATATATATATATATATATATTTAAAAACGGGGAACATCTTCTCCAAAGGTTTAATGGTAAAGGTAAATTGAAGAAGTGCTTCGTGGATAAATCATAAGTGGCGATTGAGTAAAGAAAACAATGACTTCAAATAATGCACATTTATGTGTCGTTCGAAGACTAACACAAGGTTTTTTTTTTTTTTTCAATCAAGGACTATTGTGAAATTGTCAACAGATTTGCATCGAAGGTGAAAATGTTCAAAGGGATGAGGATAACCCTTTGTCTTAAGAAAATCAGAAAGTCATTTCTCCCAATTTGAAGAAGGATGATTTAAAACAAGACAAAACATCTTAAAACTTATAGCAAAATTTTGTCAAGGAAAACCCTTAACAAAAAGAGTTGCAAGCTGATTCTCTGTCAAGCATAACTTTAAAAGGCCTGCACGAGACGCAAAAAGAGATTTGACTGCTCGCTTATTCAACAATTTCGTAAAAAAAACAAAAAAAGAAAATGTTGTACTTTGAAAGTAATTATCGACAGGAATTTTGAACATATGTATATATATATATATATATATATGTATGTATATATGTATTTTTCTATAAAAAAAATGGTCTGGAACTATTAAAAGATACTTGGGTAAGAAATGATTGTTCACGTATTCTTACCAGAAGGCAAAAAGATATGTGATTAAAATGGGTGTTTTGAGAAAGTTTGATCTTTCAACCGGTTTTCAAAATGGTATAAAACTCTAACAAAAGAGTTGAGTCTTTAAACAAAAAGTTCTATGCACTAAAACATCTTGTAGGGGATGCATTGAAGATAATCACTAGGATGCAAAAATTTGTTGCCCCGAAATAGCTAAACATGATACAATGGAAGGATATGCAGTAGCCAGTTCAAATAGTTTGAAGGATGAGAAACTTGTTTCCTTAAATCAAGCATTTGACACTACGGAAACATCTTCACAAAAAAATAAAGTAAAAAATATGACTCCTCAAGGAATGAACACATTTGGAAAACAAAACCTCGCAATAAGAGAACTTTTATCGAGTTTCAAAAAGTTTCAAATGGATGATTTAGCTACAACCTGGTTACAGATAGTATGGATGAGGAAACATTTGAAATCAGGGGTAACCAAGTATGAAACCAAATGATTATAAAAGAACATTGTAATAGAAAACATAGGATTGGAAAGTCACAACGTACGTAATTGTTTCTCGTCACAGAAGGGTATTAAATCTACAACACTTAATACCTACCTACTAAACTTCTTATTTTGGATAACAAGTAAGTTAAAAGTCTTATGCTACAAAGACTTCCCAACACCTCTAACCCCACACCTAAACTTCTAGGGTGAAAGAATGTTGTCTAGCCTTTCATGAACAAGTACTTAAATGGTTTTAAAAAGTTTAAGTACATACATCAACCATGAAATGATTGACTTGCACAGAACAAACCAAACTGATTTTGAACATGATGTAAAAAGAAAAGTTGTAGGTATACAAGTTTTACATATGCTACACAAAATTCAGAATTTATGGAAAAGAATTGGTTGGTTAAAATAATTATTTTTCGTCGACTGCTGTAAGCAGTCAAAAATTTCAGAAAATTATAATCTGCATTGTGTTGCAGATTGTACTCAAACCCGAACGAATTTGCACTTGACTCCAAAACAAAAATTGCAGAGCAGAAAGTTTCCTACGACATATCAAAAATTCAAGTCGTTTGGGGGTGTTTAGCTTATTCAAAACAGATTCATAAGTAAGAGTACCGCTGCAGAATTTTATGAACAGAGTATTCCTCCTTGTTAAGCAATTTATGAACAATCCATATTGAAAACTAAGTTTATTCCAAAAGAGAAATTGTAGATAAGGCAATTTTCTAAGTGGCTGAAAATTTACAGAATTTTTGGAACATCAGAAAGGATATTACAAGACTTATAGACACATGAATAAACTCGTTTACTCGTTTTGCATAACACCAAAATAAAAAAAATGATTAAATCAAAGTGTCGCAATAAGAAAACTTCAAATCCTCCAAGGGAAAGAGTAATGAGAGAAAAGTCTGAAAGCTCAAAAGAAGAAAGGGATTCTAATAAGGATCCGAGAAAAGAACAAACTTGAGGGCATCACATAAAAGATGTGAGCTTAGAACTCAACCTAACCTTCGCCTAAGAAGACTCTTCACTTGGTCCTAGTGCAACTTGACTAAGGTCTAAATATTCTTAGTTTTACGAGGATTTACCACCAAGAACAAGAGAGATCTGAAAGGTTCTAAAAGATCTAAGATACCTTATCTTAAAAACAAAATTTTAGGTTAGCAAAGAAACTTCTACGGGTTCCTGTCATTCTGAAAGATCAAGGAAGGATCAGAACGGTTCTAAGTGGTCTAAAGAGATCTTATCTTAAGGAAGGGAAGCCTAGAAAAGCAAGGAACGCTTCTCTCTGATACCAAGCTATGCGCGCCCGCTCCGGATACCGAGCCCTTATCCGGAAGAGAGCGTTCAAGCGCGTATAACATTAAATAAATCTAATATTATACGCCAGCCTCTACGTCATCGTATCACAATTAAAGCAACGGAAGCCCAAAAGGCTTGGGTAAAATCATAATGTACTAGAATAGAATACAAACCGACTAAGGGTAGGAAGGAAAAGCTTACAACAACGAGATAAAGCTTACAACGTACGATGCTACAAAAGAAAGATACAACCCTTGTCTTACAAACTTGGAATAAAAGTGCAACAGATTATTTAAAGAAACCACAACGTAATCTAGTACAACCTTAAAAGAAAGTAAAAGTAAGCATCATCATAGCAGCAACGCCATCAAATCATCATCGAACTTCTCAACGATCTCAAGGCTAACCTGTTCGTCTTCTCACCCCAAAAGCACACAAAACAACATATGCAATTGAGGTAAGTACAAAGTACTTAGGAAGAGGAAGAATGTAATGTATAATTAAGTCTTACAACGAAAGGTTCATTAATTATTATTAAATTATCTTTATGAGACCGACTCAATTCTAGGGTTCACTTTCATCAACATGTCGTGACTAAACGTTTCTAACTTAACTTATCTTTGTCACATCGGCATTCAAGGGCACATCGCATTGTGCTACCCACCACGAGGTATCGTTTGCAACCTATCAGTGGATCACACCGATAGCCACGGGTTAAGACCCGATAGTGTACACGTTCGCGAAGTTCCCCGCCATTTAGCCGTTTATAGGCCGTGAGTTATTCACTTTATCGACCGCCCACACATCGCGATATAGCTAGGTGCCTTACCAAGAATGTTACGATGTTTAGTCTTTTAACTACACATGTACGTTTATTATTAATTGTTAACTAGCCACCTAAGTATTTTCAAGTAAGCTCCCTCACCTCTACTACTCTCTTTCCTAGACCACTAGACACGGACAAGGCCTAGCACATACACAGCCATTGATGAATTTTAATTCATCAAAACACAAGCCAATCATGCTCTTCCGACGGTCCCGAACTTCAAAATGAAGTCTCAATCTTTCTGCTGCTTACAAACTACAATATGAAACCTCCTACACCTTAAAGTTCATAAGACGAAAAGAGTCCCTTGAAGAGTACATTCGGTGCCGGAACTAAACGCATCAGAAGTTTAATCAGGGGAAAAAAAAAAAAAAGAGGGAAATATCCATGCTCACCACCTAGGTTAGAGAGTCTTCACCATGTAGGTAATGTAGTACGAGGTTCTTCTCCCCCCTCATGCAGTAGTTACTAGCTCCTAGGATTGCCTTAATAAAAAAAACCTCTCTCTTTACCTCTAAAAAAAAAAAGAAAAAAAAAGAGAGAAATACGACATTTAGTAAGAAACTCGAGGGGCAGTAGAGCAATTATTATGTGGCCCCATATAAAGAGTGGGCAATGGTAAATTTTTTGATATTGCGAAAGATCCTTGGCTCAAAATTTCGCCTCTTCATAGCTTATATGGCACTACTACTTAAAAGGTATCTATATCTTGTCAAGTCGGGTTATCAACTAGCCTATGCTCTAAAATTTTGGTCCAATGTTATTGTAGAAGCTTCGTCCTCAAGTTCAAACTATTATATGTGGAACTCGATATGGAAGATGAAAGTAAAGCAAAAAAAAATCAGCATTTTTTTGTGGAAATTAGCTAGTAACGCTTTGCCCACATTTGTTGCCCTGCAACGTAGAAGAGTGGGAAATGGGATTTTTCTAGTATGCGATAAAGAGGTAGAAATTGTATGGCATTGCTTGTTTGAATGTTCGCTTTCTAAAGAAGTATGGAAACACTCGTCATACTCTATATGGTGAAACAAGCTGAGAGCTCAATCGCCCATCGACTACCTTGTTGGGCTACCTCAGTTTAATGGCGAGCTCGGATTTGCCGTGTTGTCACCCTACCATGGAATATTTGAATACTCCATTGCAGTTGGATTTTTTAAGGTAAAGCCATCTATCTTAGTTTTGCTATCATTCATTCCAACACATAAGTTAAGGAGTAATGGCAGCTCCTAAATAATGTGATTCGGCGCCAACCACCGAGTGATCACTTCATGTTTATTGTAGATGCGGATATTAAGGAAGGAAAGATAGCAGTGGGAGGACTTATCTGGGACTGCATTGTAAATATTCTTAACAGATTTTCAAAATAACTCGATTGAAGTATGGATATTTTAGTTGGAGAGGTTTTAATTGTCTACCATGCTATATTCTACGCTATTCTATGGGGTTATTTCAGAATGGTGTTTGAAGGGGAATCCCAATCCGTGATACAATGTTTGCAGCTACAAGAAGAGGACATTTTGCCGGTTGGTTGTATTATCGAAGATTGCCGTCGCTTGTTAGCTTGTTTTTATTTCGTCTCATTCTCTTTCATCAAAAGGCATGGAAATATCCGGTTGAACTAGCTGTGAGGCACCATGTTGAAAGAGCTTTTGACTGCACCTTACCCATAAGTAAGAGTTAGACTCGGAAAGTACGATCCGTGCCGAACTCCGAATTTATCAGGCCAGTTGGTTTCGGATACCGGGAACTTTAAGCAAAAAATAAAATAAAAAAGGGAAATATCCATGCTCACCACCTAGGTTAGAGGGGAAGTTTTTGTGTGGTGTGTACCTACGTAGGTACACACGACGTGGCTCTCTGTACACCACACGATTTTATTCTGCACCAAACTATGTGGTTCTGATTGTACCACGTCGTATGTACCTACGTAGGTACACACTATACAAAAACTTCACAGGTTAGAGAGTCTCACCATGTAGGTAATGTAGTACGAGGTTCTTCTCCCCCCCTCATGCAGTAGTTACTAGCTCCTAGGATTGCCTTAATAAAAAAAACCTCTCTTTACCTCTCAAAAAAAAAAAAAAAAAAAAAAAAAGAGAAATACGACATTTAGTAAGAAACTCGAGGGGCAGTAGAGCAATTCTTAAATTACTTGCTCGACCCTCGGTATTACCGGTTCAAGTTTTTAGCCGTCTAAAGATAAGATTAGGTTTCGCTCTTATTGAAAGCAAAGCAGAAGAGAATTTTCTAGTGAAAATGGAAAAGTACTTCGGAAACGCTTACAGAGGTGACCCAGGAGTACCTCACGCCGACACGGATAGATTCTTTAACATATGGATAGGTTCCATCGCCTTCTCCGCAATCACCTGGTTCAATCCTTACATTTGGCATGTCACACCCCAGTACAAGTAATTCTCCGCCATTTTTTTTTTTTTTTTTTGAGAAAATGAATTTTGGAGACGTGTAAAACGAGTAGAAATTGAGTACTTTCGTCGCCTTTTCCTGCCTTTGTGTTTTCCAGCAATTCCCTACCCGCTTATTCTTGTTATTGGTCTTTAGCTTTAATTTTTTGCTTTTAAAGCTTGCTGATTCCATGATTTACTGTGCTTATGTTTCTTGAAGTTTATTTGAGTGCTTTGATCACCCCTTCTCAATATGCCTCTTTTCCAATTGTTTGTTATAATGTCAAAGAAATGCCTACTTAAGTGGACATTTTTTGGGGGGGTCATGTAACATATTTTATCCATGTGAAGATGCCTTTATCTTTTTTTTTTTTTTGATAAATATTTTTCTCTCTCAAACAACTGCATCCTGTGACATTCTAAGTTTGAATTCAGCCCTGAGTGTTAGTTATTTTGTGGCGTATCCTGCTTTCCCTTGAAATGATGTCTGCCTGTGTATTGGAGCATGTAAGTTCTGAAAAATGCAATAGATGCGTTTATGTGATTTATTGGATAAAATGGCACCTGTAATTGTGCCCTGCAGATTATCTCGTGGCGATCACTGTAGGTGATTAGATTGCATGTGTTGAGCTTTTAGGATTCTCAATTTGCTTAAAGTGGACTTTCGGAATTCAAAATCCTTTGTAGACCTGTGAATTGAGTTTTTGTATGAAAAAAGTGGTGAAATATTTTTGCCACCGGGTACTGTTTTTTTGTGTATGTAGCTGTATGTATTTTTCAAAAAGTATGCCAGCTTAGCTATTTAACATGTTTTGTGAATGACTAACTTCACTTGATGTGAAGTGAAGAATTGTAAGAAGTGTGTGTTTAGATATGCTCTAATTGGCTAGATAATTGAAAGCAGCGTGAATGACGATAAACCGCAATGGATGACAGAAGAGGGATTCTTTCTAAATTTGAGTTGAACAAAGTTTGTGCAGTTTAACGACTTGTATTCTGGCCTGAATATTTTTACCTTTACCCATAGTTTTTCTTGAACCTGTGCAATTGCTTTCAGGTTGAAACTCAAATGAAAAAAAATTATTCTTCAGATTTTACTTGTCATAAAATGTATGTTTTAAGTTTTGTATCTGTTTGCGAGGCAGCTATCATGACAGAGCTATGCTGTTTGAGCAATATCACATGAAGAAAGCATTGGAGCAGGGGAAACCTTACAAATCTCAGGTGATTTTTTTGTTAAGTTTGTAGTTGTGAATTGTGATACAATTTTTTTCCTTCTTTCTTGCATTGAAGTATCTGAGTAAATCCTTGGTTCCTAGGCAATCTAATATATGGAGTTCCATATCCATTTTACGCACCATTTCTATTTAGGGTGTAAAAAACTGGGAGCCCCTAAACTATTGACATCGTAACATTTCGGCCTTCAAACTTTTTTTCATAACAAATTAGCCCTTAAACAAAATAAAACATAACATTTGGCCCTTCCAGCCGATTTAACTGATTCTGATGCCGAAGCAAGGGCATTTTGGTACATTTACCCTCTTCTTCACCTTTCCTCTTGTCCATCTGTATCAAAAACTTCCTGAAAACATGTTGCTTCCATTTACGCAAAGAAAAAAATGACATAAAATGAAAGCCTGTTGTGAAAAATTTAGAAGTCCCGTCTAATTGAGATCCAAAAATTGCTGTTGTCATTAATTCTATAAAAAAAAAAAACTTCACCATGGATGAGGACAGTGCTTTGATCCGTTGGATTTTTTTTTGTTGTTGATTTTCTTCTGTTTTCTTAGCCCTAGTTGATAGTGCTTGTTTGGATTTTGCAATCATCTTTCCAACGTGCTAAAAAATTGCTACTGATATAAAAAAAGCTTTTTTCCTCTGCACGTTTGAATCTAAAAAAAATAATTGTGTCTTTAGTTTATGGTAGGTTATTGATTCTTCTTCTGTATACAATTTTTTTTTTCTGAGTTCGATGCCTCAATTTCAAGTTGATTACTATATTTTTAGGGCTAATTAGTAGTGTAATGGGTAGATGACAATAATGGATTTCTTGTTTTTCACTTGATTAAAGATCTGCTGTTCAATTAGCAAAACGTTGTTAGGTGAAGAGCTGTCATGTTCGTCTTCCTTTAGGAAATTTCATGCTGATTTGATAGTTGAATAGTTGAAGAAGACGAATAATTGCAGTTGGGTTGAAGAAGATAGGCTGAAGAAGATGAAAATTGGTAGTTGGGTTGAAGAATTTAGGTTGAAGAAGATGAATAATGATAATTGGAGAAAATAAATCATGTTTAGACGATTTTACCCCTAAAAATATGTAGTGGATAGCCTGAGATGGAATATTCCGGGGTATAATTCCCTTAAAATCGTTTGAAAGGGCTAAAACGTTACGTTTAATTTGCTTAAGGGGCATTTTGTTAATAAAAAAAAACATTTAGGTGCCAAAATGTTACGTTGACAATAGTTTAAGGGCTTCCAATGTCTTTTACCCTTCTAATTAATTCTCCCTTGCACAGTCCCTTTATTTATCCATATTTTCATCAGCAAGTGTAACTGCATACAGATTTTCTTTGCAGTTCCATCATCTTTGTTGTTTTCTGTTTCTTGCAGTGGAATTCGATGCCTAAAGAGGTTCGGGACTCATACTACTACAATTGGCCTACCTATTTCCCTTAATCACGTCGAATCCCCCCCCCCCCCCCTCTCCTCTCTCCCCCCCACCCCTCTTTTAAGATGTCTTTTATTCCCTTTTCTTGATTGAAAAATGTTTGAAAGAACACCCTTCCCCTTGGTGCTCATAAATGTTGATTAAGCAGGATGGAGGATTAATGCTTCTTATTCAGTATTATTGAATTATCTTTTCCTTGGCATATGTTTACTCATGTGAGACTTTTGTTCAAGTTAAGTATCTGCAAGTGAAAATTTCTGTGAAATTGAATCAACAAGTTTGCATGAGATCCAATGTTCATGAATTCCAAGAGTCAATAACATTCATTGTTTAACTCGCAAACCTTTAGAGACTTGTCACGTTTATTACATATTTAAAATTCCATAGTTTAAACCTTTAAATGGTATTTGAGATGATTCCTCTTTTTTATTTAGCCTATAATACGACTTAAACTTATTTATTAAGTTTTAATCCTGTGTTAATTATTTTGTTAGTATAAGGACGGAAATAATTTTACTGGACTATTTACACCTACATTAAAATTCGCAATTCACAACGGAGAAACACGGAAAGAACAAGTATTTGCTAATTCGCAATTCACGAATTTCACTGCCTGTAACCATTCTGATTAGCAGAAAGAAACGGAGAAGATTAACGGCCTTGACGTGCCAATATCTTCGAAGAAATTACTTTGTATACCATCTTCAACTGGTTGGTTGCTGCTGTTTTCTTCCCCAACTCCGACGTAGGTTACGTATCTGCACCTCTTGTTCACCAGATCAAGTATTTTCTCTTCGAGAATGGTCCTTTGGTTCAGGTTGCTTTCAAGAATAAGGGTCAACATGTCCTTTTATGGACTCGCCGTGGTCCCCCTCTCCGGGCTCTTCTTGTTGTTTCTGTACATCCACGATGACCTATCTATTTCATATTGTTGTTTGATTTTGATCTCTGATTAACTTTTAATCCTACCCTTTCGGTCAACTTTACCTCGGTTTCCGATGAATTTAGCAATTTTTACCACTTTTCTTACCTGAATACAGTTGTCTTCTTCTTTTGAAATAAATGAATGAATAATTAATGAAAGATTCCCCTATGTTCTTGCTTCTACTCTTGTAACTAGCTGAGCTTTACTGCGTTAAGACATGCTTTTCTTCCTTTTTTCTCGATAAAGTGTTTTAGCACTGCAAATGTTTGAATTACATTAATAGAAGTATCGATACTTTTACCAAGCAAAAGCACATGAGACTTTTATAGCAGTATTGACACCTTTACCAACTAAAAACACAAATCAGATCCAGTTTGCTTTATGGGATGTTTGAATTGTCCATTAATGTTGAGGGTGTCCATGTGAGAACACTAGCCTTTTAAGGTGACACGGTGACTGAAGGTGTTATTGTGAATTGCACAAGCTTTTTGAGGTGTTACTATGAGGACTGAACGTGTGGATTGAAGGTGTTACTGTGATGACACTAGTTTTTGGGGTGTCAGTGCAATTGAAGGTGTTACTATAAAACACACAAGTTTTTTGGGGTGTTACCATGAGTATTGAAGGTATTCTTTGTGTGAGACTAGTTTTTTGGGGTATTCTTGTGAGGATTGAGGATGTCCTTTGTGATGTGGTAGTTTCTTAGGGTGTCATCGTGAATGAAACTGTTACTGTAAAATACACAAGTTTTTGGGATGTTACTATGAGGATTGAGGGTATCACTCTGATGACACTAGATTTTTTGGGTGTCACTGTGACTAAAATTGTTACTATAAATTTGAGAAGTTTTTGGGGTGTTATTATGAGGATTGAGTGTGTCACTTGTGATGACACTATTTTTGAGATGTCACTTATGATGACAATAGTTTTTCGTGTTGTTATTGTAAATACACAAGTTTTTGGGGTATTCTTGTGAAGGGTGAGGTGTCTTTGTAAGGATTGAAGGTATTCTTGTGAGGGTGTTATTATGAGTATATAAGGTGTTACTACGAGAATAAAGTGTTACTTCAAAAGGTCGCTAAAATACATAATGTGTCAATGTGATGGTGTTTACGTGTTTATTACTAAAGCGATATTACATCCTTTGTGTATTGGTAATAAAAGGTATTCTTGTGAGTGTGTAGCTATGAGGTGTTACTATGAATCTTTGTGAGGTGTTACTACAAAAGGTGTGACAATTGCAATTGATGCAAATTTCTTTTGATTCAAAATTATAAGGTGTTACTACAAGCGTGAGTACACATAAGTGTTCTTATGAGGTGTTACAGTGAGAATAATGTGTTCTTACAAAATTATAAGATGTTAATGTGAGGGTGTTGTTGTATCGTAAGGTATTCACACATCCTTTGTGTACTATTAATAAAAGGTGTGAAGGTTTATTGTATCGTAAGGTGTTGATGCAAATGGTTTTTGGATTTCAAAATTAATCGAAAATGCATCATATAAGATATCAAAATAAAAATGAAAAAATATGAATTTTGATGGAAGAATTTTGATAATCGAATGTATAAATCAAAAGTTATGGTTGTTATAAATAAATAAAAATAAAATAAAAAAACCAAACCAAACTTCACTAAATGAAGGCTTTCCTGTTGCAAATAATAACAATAAAAGGAGTGAACGGCTTTCCTATTGCAAATAATAAATAAATAAAAAAGGAGAGTCGCTTGGTGGAATGGAACGCACAATTCTGGAATGCGTATTTTTTATCATTATAAGTAAGGGCATATTTGTTTAGTGGATACTATTTTGTCTTTTTGACAACTTTTCAAATTTTGTGTCGTGTTTATTTATTAGGTGATAAAAAGTGATTTTAATCTCCTTGCCTCATATAAATATACCTCACACCACTTTGTGCGGAGGTGATAAAAGAACAAAAGTAATGAGAAAAGTTATTTCTTACTTTGTCTACATTTTTGGCTTTATACATTCAGTGTTATACCAATTGTTTCATAACAAATGCATCCTTTTGCAGACTTGTTAGACTTATTATAGTTCCGATGATGACAATACCGGTTGTTATAGATGCAAACAAAAGATATCTTAGATGATCTTGTATAGAGTTTGATGAGTATGATATTGTATATATTTGTATTATACAAGCACAATAATAGTCATCGATAGGTTTCAATAGACTAGGACCATTCAAATTTAGTGAGACAAAATTTATGTAGAAGTATGAGGACTATAAATGAATACTTGAAGATTGATGGAACAAACTCAGATTATAAGCCTGAGGGTTCAGACTCAAATGAGAAGACTTGAATACTTGAAGATCAAAAATCAAAAAGTTTACTTCAAGGAAGTCTTGAGATGACTCGAAGTAACTATGTGATGGAAATTAAAAACGGTGTATTCTTATCTCACAAATAAAATATGAGATATTAATTCATATCAGAAACAAAGAAAAGATATGACAATAATACATGGTGTACAAAGAAATATTCAAATGATGAAGATTATGTGAAGATAATCAGACTTAAAAGGACAATTGAAGGGTAGGTTTGAGTCAAGATTAGTGTGTGGAAGAGCAAATTTTATGCAGTATAAAAGTTCAGACGGGAAGAATAATTTAGCTGAGATGAAAGATATTCATAATATAAGAGATAGCTGACAGATTCAAACGCAGAATATTCCAGCCGTAAAGATGATGATTCGGCGAGAATGACCATATCAAAATTTGGAAAAAGCAAGTTATTTCAAGATAAGGATTATGTCTGGGACGTCAGATCAAATTTAATCAATGGTCAAGCTTGAATTCCGGAGGATAAAATCAAGGACCGTAGAATTCCGTTAGTTGACTGCCAGTTAGTGTCTGAAGGACAAAATACGATTTGCCGAATTAATCAGAAAGGATATTCAGTAATTTTGTAGAATAATCAAGAAATTCAAAAAATGGCAAATTATTCAAGCCGGCATAATTTCGAAGATGAACGATAGAGAATTCAGCACTATAAACAGAGAACTTGAAGAATAGTAAATTTAACAAATGGAAATGTCTTATTAAGGGTGTCGTTACTCTGCTGAATTTCTTGCTCACCAAGAAACATTAAAAAAATTCTTTAAGGCATTCAATGCAAAATCCAGAAATACAAGAAAAATCCTCTTTATTTCGTTAATTGTTTGACCAAGAGAAGACACGATGATTTAGCACTTTACCACCAATAGCCTATATTCAGTCAAATACAGCTATCATCTAGCATATAATCTCAAAACCCAGACAGGTCTTAATACATACGCTTCTTCAACATCGGGTGGCTATCTTTGAAATTCTCTTTGGTGTCTAAAAGTTATGCCTCGAATTGTTCACTTTATGTGGAAAGTTCTTTTCAATGCTCTTCCCACGCCCTGGAAGGCTTCATTCGTAGGGTTTAGGAAGCGAGAATGTGCCAGCTATGCCAAAAATCAAATAATACTACTTGGCATTGCTTGGTAGGATGCGAATTACCTACAGATAAATCACATATGCTCTTTTCAAATTTTGTCTCTCTTGGATTTTTTTATATTGGATGTTTTAGGATAAAATGGAAGTGGATGTTACTTTTTGTTTGCTTTCTTTGGAATATCTGGAAATCTAGATGTGATGGGATTTTTGAGTAAAAAGAGACTCGAGTTGACTATATTATTTCTTAATATACGCGTGCTTCTCAAAAGTTTTGTATCTCTGCAAACGTGCCACCTTTGCCAGAGAAATGACAGCCTCCAAATGCCGGTCTTCTCAAATTTAATGTGGATGCGACCTTTGATGATAGTATTACGGCGAGTAGGAGGACACTAAGAAATCGAGATGAGGTCATCATAAGGAACTAGGATCGTTTACTGTGTTGTACCACATGCTGTATTGGTGCTAAAAACCCTAAACGACGTCATTTTCGGTAATATTTTTTTCTTAGTTTGATCGAAACGGTGTCGTTTTGGCCAATACATATACTCACATCATTTGCTATTATTTCCTCTTTGTGAGAGGATCTCACCTCTATCATAAGGTGCTTCTCAAGGAAGTAGGAATGAAGATGCAGTTAGTGCAAGCGAGTTTTGGTTATTTATGTGCTATGTTCTTAGCCTTGATTTGGGGCTTTTTCGGGTTATTTTTAGGGGATTAAGCCATCACCTATCATTGTCTTTTATCTCATAGTGAAGACTACTCACTAGAGTGATGATCATAAATGATTGTCACAATTTGTTGCTTGTTATTGTTTCTATTTCCCTCTCTTTTGTTATAAGACAAGGAAATATTCCTACCTATTTGTTAGCACAAGAAGGTCTTAGGCTAGTAGAAAATATGGAATATATGAGACGTTTTCCCACTCTTTAATGTACTCGTGGCTAGTGTGATGTCAAGATAGATTTGTAGCGTCTTCAACCGAGAATGATGTGCAATTTAAGTGAGGTGAAATGGATATAAATGTGCCTATGTTATGAAATAATGTGTATAATGAATGTCTATTCCAATAGTTTACATACATCCATTAGTTAATATCATTCACTCCATAAGTTGTGGATTCCAAGAGCCATAATCATTCAATAGTATTCATTCCATGGGTTAGAAACCTTTCATAGTTGAATGTATTGTGTTGTACCTATATATATTCATACCTTTTGTAAGAAGTGAGTGGTAGAGATGAAGTAACAAGAAAAGCTCATTCTTGCTTTTATCTATGTAACGCCCCATTCCCGGACACCGAGTCCCTATCCGGAAAGAGCGCTCGGCACATATATTATCAAATAAATTCAATAATATATGTAATCCTTACGTCATACATCGAGAACCAAGCGACGCGGAAGATAAAAGCGACTCGGGAAAAACCAAAAGACAAAAGATCGAACACCGGTTTTCAATCTTTGTGAAAAACTAAATCCAATAAAGAGAACTAATCATCCAACATCCAAATCCCAAAATATCTCAAAAGAAGCTAAACCAAAAGAAGGACAACATTGTTCAAGCGTGAGACAAGCTGTTTTAAGAAAGAAACAACTAAAAGAATGAGTCTTCAAAAGCTTCATCTCAAACTTCATCATCAAAGAACTCGTCAACCGTAGCAACTGTTCATCTCCTTTGGGAAAAGGGAAGACAAACACAGCGTAACGGGGTAAGTACAAAAGTACTCGATGCTTAGCGTAGAAGATCGTATAACTATGATCTCATAAAGAAATAAAAGCAACGCCGTCTTTTATTAATTCATTTCCGTTGTTAACCCTAGCTAACTATCATATTATGTTTCTGAAAGATAACATGAGGTTCCAAAAGGTATCTAACTTAGCTCAAGTTTGTTACATCATGAATAACAAGGGCACTACGCTAGTAATAGGATGTACTAGGACAAGCTGGGTGCAACCTACTTAGAGACACGCTCTAGTAGCCCGGGAATATCGAGTCCCGATAGTGTGATAACCGGCGAGAATGCACCAGGCGCTTTAACTAGCCAATCGATTGACCGGCGTGGGTATAGTCTACTTTTTACAGTCGAGAAGAACACATCGCGATATTGTACTATGCCTTACCAAGCATTGCATGATGTTTAAGATTATTAATCTAGCACATATGTTTGATTAGATGTTTAACTAGCCACCTAAATGTTTTCAAGTAAGCTCCTCACATCTCTACTCTCTTCCTAGACCACTAGACACGGACAAGGCCTAGCAATTACACGAGACATCGATAAACTCAGCTTATCGAAGCACAAGGCAAATCAAAGCTTTCGACGGTCCCACACTTCATCTTTTAGGGAATCCATGTGGTGCGGAACTAAACGCATCAAAAGCTATTTTAGGGCTTTGTCACGTAAGGTTATGCGATAAATACGCTATTATGGAGCTTTAAACACATAACAAAGGAAAAGCGATCTTGAAAGCGATCCCTGTCCGGACGGATAAACTTTACATCCGATCATCGAGAAAGAGGCATGCGGATACACAACTCATCCGTGCGGATGAACCAACACTCGGTCGACCGAATGGATAGGCTCGGTCGACCGAGCCTCTCTTGCACTGTACACATTTTTCTTGCACCACGAGAGGGCGGTTTTTGCACTCTGCGTTTTACTCAAATTCAACCCAAACTCGACTTAAGCGGATTAAAACCATGAAAAACAATCATACAAATTGCTCTACCACTTTACGAAACCTTAATCATACGATAAGAAAACCACGTTACCTTAATTTGTGTGGTACAACGATCCAAAGCTTCAACCCGTCAAAGTTTAACCTTTAAATCCAAGCGTTAATGGATTTAAGGATTGTTGATATCAAAGCGATCCTCGTCTCGCGGTGATCCTTTCTCTCTTGAGACGTCTGTTGAAAAGGGCAACGGATTAGCCTCGAAAAGCGAAAGCTTCTTCTCCCCCTTTTTTTTTCTTTCCTGTGCTTCTTCCTCTCAAAATATGCGCCCCTCTTTTTTTTTTTGTCAAAAACAACTAGGTTAAAATTAGGATTAGTTTTCCTTTTATAATCCCAATTACCTAATTATTTAATTATTTTCCTTAAAAGAAAATCCTTGTTTATCCCTTTTTCTTTCCTTTTTTTTTTTTGAAAATCCTTTAATTAAAAATAACATAATATTCTGATTTTTGCTAAAAGACCGAATTGCCCTTTTTCAAAAATCGGGATATTACATTCCTCCCCCCTTAAGAGGAGTTTCATCCTCGAAACTAGATCGTACCTGGTAGATGAGGGAACTCTGGGAACTCGTTGAACATGTCCGCTTCCACTTCCCAAGTGGCTTCCGTCGGTGCATGATTGCTCCATTGCACTAATACTAACGGAATCACTCGTCTCTTTATCACCTTCTATTTCCTATCCAGAATCTTTATCGGCTTCTCCATGTATGTTAGATTATCTTGCAAAACTTCCGGATCAATCTCAGGTTCCACATCCACTTTAGATAAACACTTCTTAAGCATCGATACATGGAAGACATTGTGGACTCTAGACATCGATTCTGGCAACCGAAGTCTATAAGCCAACTTCCCAACTCTTTCGATGACATCAAAAGGTCCTACATACCTTGGACTTAGCTTTCCTTTCTGTCCGAACCTCTTGATACCCTTCATCGGAGACGCTCGAAGGTAAACTCTATCCCCGACCTCAAACTCTAGCGGTCTTCTTCTAACATCGGCCCAACTCTTACGGCGATCTTGGCGACTTTCAAATTTTTCCTTATCAACTCAATTTTCTCCTTGGCTTTTTGAACCATCTCCGGCCCCTGTGATATGTTTCTCTCCCACTTCATCCCGAGTAAAGTGGAGTTCTACACTTCCTACCGTACAAGGCCTCAAAAGGTGGCATTCCCAAACTTGCATGGTAACTATTGTTGTAAGCAAACTCGGCCAAATTGAGGGTAATCTATCCATGATCCTCCGGCATCCAAAACACAAGCTCTAAGCATATCCTCGAGAGTGCGAATCGTTCTCTTTGATTGCCCATCCGTCTGCGGATGAAGCATTAATACTCAAATCGGTCTTCGTCCCAAAAGCTTTACGCAAACCCTTCGAAGCGGTCGATAAATATACTATCACTGCCGGATACAATAGATAGAGGCACACCATGAAGCTTCACTATATTGTCGATATACATAGTAGCGAACTTCTTTATAGGCATGTCCACTTTACACGGCAAGAAATGGGCTGATTTTGTGAGTCTATCCACAATCACCCAAATCATGTCATGACCGCCCTTAGTCTTAGGCAAACCGGTGATGAAATCCATCGTGATATTCTCCCATTTCCATTCCGGTACCTCAAGGGTTTCAACAAACCTCCTGGTCTTACGTGTTCTGCTTTCACTCTCTCGGCATGTATCACATCTTGCCACAAACTCTGCGATCCCTAACTTCATACCAGGCCACCAATATCTCTCCTTGAGATCTCTATACATCTTAGTGGCTCTGGATGTACCATAAAAGCAATCTTATGAGCTTCATCCATAACCTTCTCTCTTAGGCCATCCACATCGGGCACACACAAGCGGTCTCCGTACCAAAGATGACCACTCTTGTCCAGCTGATAACCCCTTTGTAGGCTTCTCTCGAGCTACTCGCTTCAAATTAATCAACACAGGGTCTTTATCTGCTTAGCCCGAATCTCATCTAGCAAATCGACCTTGCCATCAATGGCGCCAAATTCGAGCTTCACCCTTCCTTTCAATCACTTGAATCGCATCCCATCCGGTGATCTACGACTTCTTGCAAGGTAGTGATAGCATTAACCGCTCTCCGGCTAAGTGCATCCGCTACAACATTCGCTTTACCGGGTGGTATTGAATGTCCAAGTCGTAATCTTTCACGAACTCAACCATCTTCTTTGTCTCATGTTGATTCTCTCCGAGTAAAGAAGAACTTAAGACTCTTATGATCCGTGAAGATCCTTGCCTTGACACTATCTGAGATAGTGTCTCCAAAGCTTCGAGCAAATACCACTCTTTGCCAACTCCAAGTCGTGTGTAGGGTAATTCTTCTCATGCACCTTTAAGCGCCTAGATGCATAAGCAATCACCTTTCTGATTGCATCAAAACACAACCCAAACCTTGACCCGATCGTCTGTATATACATCATAGTTATCAAAAACTTCCGGTAATGCTAACACGGGTCTTGTGGTCAACTTTTCTTTCAAAGTCCGAAAAGCTTCCTCACATTATTTGGTCCACTCATACTTAACGTTCTTTTGAGTAAGCCTCGTGAGAGGTGTAGCTATCTTAGAGAAATCCTTTACAAACTTCGGTAGTACCCAGCTAAACCCAGAAACTTCTTATCTCATTCTTGATGTCGGTGCAGGCCACTTAGAAGCGGCTTCTATCTTATTTGGATCCACCTTAATGCCTTCTCCCGAAATTATATGCCCAAGAAAACTCACTTGGTCCAACCAAAACTCACACTTAGAAAACTTGGCATACAGTTTGTTCTCCTTTAAGGTCTGTAGAATTATCCTTAGGTGTTCTTCATGCTCTTCCTCATCCTTAGAGTACACCAAGATATCGTCTATGAAAACTATCACAAACTTATCGAGATAAGGCATGAAAACTCTTTGCATCAAGTCCATGAATTTCGATGGAGCATTAGTGAGTCCAAACGGCATGACCAAAAACTCATAGTGTCCATATCTCAAATCTTGAAAATTTGTCTTAGGTATATCGACACCTTGATCTTCAAGCGATGATAACCGGACCTAAGATCAATCTTAGAGAACACCTTCTTACCTTGCAACTGACTGAACAGATCATCAATCCTTGGTAAAGGATACTTTTTCTTGGTTGTCAGTTTATTCAGCTCTCTGTAGTCGATGCACAAACGCATACTCCCATCTTTCTTCTTTACAAACAAGACCGGTACTCCCCATGGAGATGTACTTGGCTGGATGATGTTTTTCTCTAGAATCTCCTTCAGCTGAGTTTTCAACTCTTTCAACTCATTTGGTGCCATCCTATAAGGTGCTTTAGCCACTTTGGTGATGCTCCGGCAATCAATTCGATCTCGAACTCTATGGCCCTATCAGGCATATGTCTGGCAAATCTTCCGGGAAAACTTCGGGAAAGTCCTTAACTACACGAGTCTCTCTAACTCGGGCCTATGCTTTTCCTTGTCTAATGCATAAACAACGAAACCACTGGCAACTCCTCTTCAAAGCTCTTAGGGCTTTAACTACTGAGATAATAGGATAACGACCCTTGCTAGGCTTGCATCGTTACCCGAGAAATGTCTTAGCTGATTTTCTGGGGCTTTAAAGATCACCCTCTTACCTCTACAATCCAAGTAGACATAATTCTTGGACAACCGAGTCCATACCAGGATAACATCGAAATCGAGAAATCCAACACCGTCAAAGCATCATCTGGCACTTGTAAGTCCCAACTCTAATATCGACTTGGGGTGTGACTTGAGCACATCTAGTGACTCGCCCAAAGGTGTGGTTATACTCAAAGGTCTCTCCAATTCCTTAAGGGGTAGGTTCAACTTCTTAGCTATCTTAGAGAAACAAAAGTCCATGATGCTCAAATTATCAAGCAATTTGAAAGCGCTAGATTATCTATGATTATGGTACCTAACAAGTGAATCTATTTAAGTACAAATATGTAATATCATATGCGCTATATCATATTAAATATCTATAATAAACACAAACCTTTGAAAAGTACACACATCCACAAGGTCATCTAACTCTTCGGTTTGCATCTGCTGCGAAGACCTGGCTGAGTACGCTACTGTAGTATGATTACCTTTGGTTACCTCGTCCTCTACCAGTTACCTTGAGAGAGCTTCTTAGGACACGCTCTCGAGTAATGTCCCACTTCCCCACAGTGGAAACAACTCACGCTACGCCATGCACTCTCTCTGTGTGTGTCTTGTTACACTTAGCACAAACCGTTGGCGTTCCACTTCTTTGAACTCTTCGTGGCGGAGTTCCTACCCTCTTAACATTCTGCTGCGGTGCTCTCTATTACTTCCTTGAAAATTTGAGAACGACCTCTTATCTCCAACTACAACCGTCTGTCTCTTGGCAAATCTCTCCATGATCAAAGCTCTATCCATGGCGCTTGCCATGCTCGTGAGGTCTATCTCTAGCATGCCCCCGCCACCTCGTGTGACAATCCTTCCATGAATTTATCAATCTTTTTCTCTTCACTTTTCATGATCTCGAGGTAGAATCGCCCAACTCATGGAACTTCCAGAATCTTGAGTTCTTGTAGTATATCTCCCTTGTTTCAAACTCAGGAACTCATTAGCCTTCGCATTCCATCTTTGTCTAGGAAAGTATTCCTTATAGAGCAGATCCTTGAACACCGCCCAATCCGTGATCCTTGGATTAACTTGCTCATATGCTTCCATCCAACTTTACGCATTTCTGTCAACAAGGATATGGCTAAATGAGCCCACTCGGTTCGGAGCTTTCATATTTACGCGCGCCTTCTCGAACCCACGAATCCATAAATCGCATTTGTTGGCTCAACATTGCCAAAGAATTACGGCACCTATGTTTCTTCATCTTCTCATACCAATCCAGCAGTGCATCATAACCCCCGGCGATGATCTTTGTCTTGGGCTTTGAGCGGTGGGGCATTACGATCTTGATAGTTACTGTTGGGGATGAGTGTAGGCAGTGCTACAAAAGAATCCGACCTAGGTGGTGGTGGAGGTAGAACCGTCGGTTTGCGGTGTAAAACTTCGGTGCGATGAGGAAGCGTCGATACTGTGGATAAGCGAAAAAGCGACTAGCGGTGGATGAGAAAGTCCCGACCGGTCCAACTCGTGGTCCTGGAGGTGAAGTAATGGCGAGTGCTGCGGGTGTTAAGCCGTGAAGGACCCCCTTGTTCCACTCTACCTCTGGTGACAATGTCGGTCACTGATTCACCCCACGCATGATCTTTGCTCTGAGGCGGGGTGTTCCTTGAGAAACCGTAGGGCTCTGGGTAGGGTGGTCCACTTCTTCTCCTTCTCGGAATCACAACCTCGGTAAATCACGCCTCGGCGTTACCCGTCTGGGTGTTAGCATTTGCCTCGGTGTTACTCGTATTAGCTCCTCCTCTAGTAAGAACCATTACATTACCAAGAAAGAGAGGGGTTACTAAAGCTCTAAAACTTATCTTAAAGAAGAAATCAAGTCCTACACGACAAGGAAAACCTTTTCTCTCGATACCAAGCTGTAACGCCCCATTTCCGGACACGAGTCCCTATCCGGAAAGAAGCGATCGGCACATATATTATCAAATAAATTCAATAATATATGTAAGCCTTACGTCATACATCGAGAACCAAGCGACGCGGAAGATAAAAGCGACTCGGGAAAAACCAAAGACAAAAGATCGAACAACGGTTTTCAATCTTTGTGAAAAACTAAATCAATAAAGAGAACTAATCATCCAACATCCAAATCCCAAAATATCTCAAAAGAAGCTAAACCAAAAGAAGGACAACATTGTTCAAGCGTGAAACAAATGTTTTAAGAAATAAACAACTAAAAAATGAGTCTTCAAAAGCTTCATCTCAAACTTCATCATCAAAGAACTCGTCAACCGTAGCAACTGTTCATCTCCTTTGGGGAAAGGGAAGACAAACACAGCGTAACGGGGTAAGTACAAAAGTACTCGATGTGCGTAGAAGATCGTATAACTATGATCTCATAAAGAAATAAAAGCAACGCCGTCTTTTATTAATTCATTTCCGTTGTTAACCTAGCTAACTATCATATTATGTTCACTGACATAACATGAGGTTCCAAAGGTATCTAACTTAGCTCAAGTTTGTTACATCATGAATAACAAGAGGCACTACGCTAGTAATAGGATGTACTAGGACAGCTGGGTGCAACCTACTTAGAGACACGCTCTAGTAGCCCGGGAATATCGAGTCCCGATAGTGTGATAACCGGCGAGAATGCACCAGGCGCTTTATCTAGCCAATCGATTGACCGGCGTGGAGTACGATCTACTTTGTGCAGTCGAGAGAACACATCGCGATATTGTACTATGCCTTACCAAGCATTGCATGATGTTTAAGATTATTAATCTAGCACATATGTTTGATTAGATGTTTAACTAGCCACCTAAATGTTTTCAAGTAAGCTCCCTCACATCTCCTACTCTCTTCCTAGACCACTAGACACGGACAAGGCCTAGCAATTACGAGACATCGATAAACTACAGCTTATCGAAGCACAAGGCAAATCAAAGCTTTCGGCGGTCCCACACTTCATCTTTTAGGGAATCCATGTGGTGCGGAACTAAGCGCATCAAAAGCTAATTCAGGGCTTTGTCACGTAAGGTTATGCGATAAATACGCTATTATGGAGCTTTAAACACATAACAAAGGAAAGCGATCAAAGCGATCCTGTCGGACGGATAAACTTTACATCCGATCTTGAGAAATAGTCATGCGGATACACAACTCATCCGTGCGGATGAACCAACACTCGGTCGACCGAATGGATAGGCTCGATCGACCGAGCCTCTCTCTTGCACTGTTACACATTTTTCTTGCACCACACAGAGGGCGGTTTTACGCACTCTGCGTTTTCTACTCAAATTCAACCCAAACTCGACTTAAGCGGTTAAAACCATGAAAAACAATCATACAAATTGCTCTACCACTTTACGAAACCTTAATCATACGATAAGAAAACCACGTTACCTTAATTTACGTGGTACAACGATCAAAGCTTCAACCCGTCAAAAGTTTAACCTTTAAATCCAAACGTTAATGGATTTAAGGATTGTTGATATCAAAACGATCCTCGTCTCGCGGTGATCCTTTCTCTCTTGAGACATCTGTTGAAAAGAGCAACGGATTAGCCTCGAAAAGCGAAAGCTTCTTCTCCCCCTTTTTTTTTCTCTCCTGCGCCTCTTCCTCTCAAAATATGCGCCCCTCTCTTTTTTTTTTTGTCAAAAACAACTAGGTTAAAATTAGGATTAGTTTTCCTTTTATAATCCCAATTACCTAATTATTTAATTATTTTCCTTAAAAGAAAATCCTTGTTTATCCCTTTTTCTTTCCCTTTTTTTTTTTTGAAAATACTTTAATTAAAAATAACATAATATTCTGATTTTTGCTAAAAGTCCGAATTGCCCTTTTTCAAAAATCGGGATATTACAATCTACATCTTTGCTTTTATACTAGTTGTTTGTTTTCTATTATTTTATAACACATTTTCAGCACGAGACTCTACCAATGATGAGCTTGGCATTTGATTGACAAATCTTATGGAATTTTTAGAAGAAAACTACGAAGGCCTAAAGATCAACAATGAAGATTTCAAAGAAGAAACAAGTTGGTGTCCACTTGATGGTTGAATACCACAAGTGCTCTATTTATATATTGCAAAATTAGGGGAGACAACCAAGAAAAGAAAACAATTTTGGCAGCCTCGAAAAATTCCACCTTATGAAATTTATGTCACAAAATTGCCTACCGGTGCAACAATAATTGGACAGTAAAGTATTCTTTCCATGTGATTTCAATTTTATGCATATTTAGATATTAATTTTACGTGATAATTATCTCTCATTTATCATTCTTCTAAAATTTATAATATGTGGCGCTTATCTTTTGATCTATGCAGTTGTAATCTTTAGCCGTATTAATGGGAATGGCTTTGGCTCGGGACATATGTATCAAATTGAGTGGAAGATATCATCTAATAACATTCACGTCAAAGCTCCCTAAATGACTATGGAATTTAGAATATGTTGCAGATATTGAGATTCTCATTACAAGATGTTTTGTTGGTGATAATTACTATCGAATGAAGTACATGAAGGAACCCAAAACTTGTCAAATAGGTTGCTCTCGGGTATATTGTTTTGGAGATCTTTGATCATTCATTTCGATGCTACTTATATGGTAAGGTATTGAGGTGATTTTTTTTATTTGTATCAATTCATTTTAAAATTTTATGTATGATTATACAATAAGTATTTTGATACAATTGGCATTGATGACATCAATATAAAGATGAGAATATCAATCGAGAGAAAATGATATGATCATATGAAGATGATCAATCTTTTGAAAATGAATAGTTTTTTTGAAAATACATATATATGGACATGAAGTCCAAAAATAGCCTTTGAATGGCATAAAGTGAATATAAAATTCACAAAAAATGGAAGATGAAACTTGAGATTGATTAAAGATGATGACAAGATTTGAATCATAAAGAGTGCGACAACGCATGTTGTACCATGAAAAAAAATTCTCAATTAGAAAATGAGAGAAGCAAATGATAATATATGCAAGAGCTATTTTTATAAGGCTTCAAAAGAGCCATTGAAACAAAATTGTTCGAAATAAAGTTCTATGCTATCCCAAATCTCGAATTTTTATTGAATTTTATTGAGATATGCGTAAAAATGAGTATCTTATCGAGACATACAAAAGGAGTATTTACTTATGCTAAAGAACATTTTCTTGATGATTTGAACTATATGTTTTAAATGATGACATATGTCCATTCTAGAAAGAGAATGTGACAAATATAATATGCATGAGTAATGCAATGATATATGTACTATATTACATAAGTTGCATCATATTTATACAATTTCATTTCATGAAATGAATATGATCAAATTAAATTATATAATATGCATAATGCTATACAAGTACATTCTGTCAAATGAATGTCATCAAATTAAAATATTAAGATATATCATTCCGTTCAATGAAGTGGATGTGGAACTATATTATTCTTCTGGAGATATCAATTAACGTGGTCATACCAAAATGAGGCAACAGATGAAACAAAATTGAAATGTCAAACTCCAAAAGAGGTTATTCAAAGTCCCCCGCTTGAAATATATTTCTGAAATTTGTTGATGCTAGCATAAGAGGATATCTCATTGAAATGTAGAATCCGTCACGGGTTATTACAAATATTCTGAATATCAATTGTGATAAAAGTATTGTCAAAGATTAGCGGGTGGAAAAATAAATACAAATAAATCAATTCTCGTAACAAACATTATAATATAAATGAACTTGAAGTTCATATCTGAATAGTCGTGTATGAATCACGTAATACACACACAGTGTGACAAAATTTACCATGTGAATTATGAGATCTAAACGAGTTATCAATTATAAATATTCTGATAATATAATAATTATGAAGGACATGTCATAAAATAGCTATATAGCATATCAATATATGAGACACAATAAGAATTGTCAAGCTCATGTGGGGGAGAAAATGAGCATGCATGAATTAATTGATTATATTATTTTATCGAAACCCCCAAAAGAATGCCAAAAATAGAATCTGACATGTCATAGTGCTATGTTGATATTTATTCTAAATGCAGTAATCACATGATATATATTGTTTCCAAAATATATAAATATCATAGATATGAGATAGTTAAATAAATTTTATAATCATTGGAAACAAAAGTCACATATCACTTGATCATGAGGTTGATATAGCAAAAACTATTGTGTTTTGAAATGTGTAAATCACTTGAAGCGAATGATAGAGCATCAAGTTACATCTCGGTGCAGTTACTACATTTTTAACAAAGATCATTTCCCGGCATTAGGGGAGATAAGAAACCCCATTTTAAAATATAAGAATACCGAGAAATGTCGAGAAATTTTATAAAGATTTTCTATGCATCATTCAAACAAAATTGCGTAAATAGTTTTATTTGCAGTATTTAGCAAGGAACTGCCAGATGATTTTATTGAATATAAAGAGTGACTATTTATAAATGCATCAAATCAAACTTGATTGATAATATTATTTATGCGAGAAGCGTAGAAGACTGATCGGTGTAAAACGTAAAAATCCGCGGAAAATGAATTCGATATTTATATTAAGTCACTCATGAAATCTCTTGAAGAGATTCGACTTGAAGACGAAAACCCCAAATAAATTCACATGTGCATCAAATGATAAAATATTGGGGTTTGAGAACAACGGATCCATGCATTGATAAGGATTCGGTTTATACTAATATCGAATAAGCAAAGTATTTTATGGGAGAAATTTATAATATATTATCATAGTCATTGATGGCGTATTTGCCTCATAATTTGCGATTATAATCTGGATCCAGAACCCAAGTCAATAATAGAGTTCTAGAAGCACATAGAGTGGGTAAATGTTAAACAAGCAATGGAGAAATTTGAACTTGACTTGAATTTGGTTTTGTAATAACCAAATATAAATTTTGATCAATTACGTTCTCCCATTACAAATAACATCATCTTCCTCTACTAAATGACTCTGGCAGCAACTATGATGTCTTATATGACATCGTGACCGTATATTTATAGCTCATTAGACATGACTGGTCATATGAAAATCCATGATATGGATTTAAAACTGAAAGAAAATGAATATCGCAACATGCAAATTATTTAGTTGCGAAGGTCTTTGCATGACCTATAACATTTATGATAAATGAAATAAATTAAATATATTCCTTTTGAGGATGGAATATATATGTATATATGTATATGTAGCTCATACATAATGATATGAGTTATGGTATTAAATCCCCTATTGTTACTTATGAGGACAATTCGGATTCTGTTGCTAGTGTTGCACACATGAGTAGTGTGTATGACATTTGTTAGCCCTTACATTTAAATTCAACTCTATAAGAGAGGTGATATACAAAAAGTACACTTTTGTGACAATCGTGATTTGTTCATTAATTTAATTCCTACATCTTTTTTGGAGAAAGATGTTAATTTATAACATTGTAATGCATATATTTGAAAGAATGTTGCCGTCGGGAGGGCGAAAACTTGAAAACAATTTGAGGCTTTGGTCTTGAAGATCAATGACTATACTATTTTTCCCTTTTAAATGAGTTTTTTCCCCCAGGGTTTTCTTAGTTAAAGGTTTTTAACGAGCCAGCCAGTGCAACACATAAAAACGGATATGTCAAGAACTATTTTCCTTGTCTAGTTTTTGTCCCACGGGGTCTTTCTAGCAAAGTTAATAGTACATGACATATACATTATGCAACTTAGATAGAGCAATCAAATCAGCTCAATAATCAATTTTCTTTGTCTACTATTACATTTGCGAAGAATATCGTTCATCTCAAATTGATAATATTTACATAAGTGGGAGAGCACATGATCTTCATAAGAGAAGTGAAATCAATATGCAATGAATCAAGTCAAAGTGTTGATCCGACAAGTTCAATTACACTAAAATGACGAAGAATTGCAGTAGTGCATGGTATTCGATTGATATTTCAAAGGACACAAGATGAATTATACATCATACTTTTGCAGATGATCTACAAATAAAAAGGCGATGCACAGTTGTTCTGATCAAGTGATCGGTTCAGTCGATTTATTCATAGAAGTATAGCTTTCTACTACATTCGAAGAGAAGATTTCCGTTTGCCGATTCGAAGATCTCAAGTATTGTTTTCATCAGGGGGAGTAATACAAGCATGAACGAATATGTACTATTTTCCTTCACTGGGATTTTTTTCCAAAGGGTTTTTTTCTAGTAAGGTTTTAACGAGGCATATTCCTTATGTAATGGACATTCAAGGGGGAGTGTTATGAAATAATGTGTATAATGGATGCCCATTCCAAGAGTTTACAAACATCCATTAGTTAATATTATTCACTCCATAAGTTGTGTATTCCAAAAGCCATAATCATCCAATAGTATTCATTGCATGGGTTAGAAACTTTTGTGATTGAATGTATTGTGTTGTACTATATATTCATACCTTTCGTTAGAAGTGATTGGTAGAGATGAAGGAAAAGAAAATTTGAATCTTGCTTTTGTCTACATCTTTGCTCTTATACTTGTTGTTTGTTTTCTATTGTTATATAACACCCTATTATTAATTAATAATACCCGTCCTTTTAGGGATGATGTATACTTTGATAACAGAATGGAGCAAAGGATCATGTTTTTCATTCACAGCAAGATCATTTGCATATAGTCATTAGATTAGGACACTTGTCTCTAGCTCATTACACCACTTATTCTAAAGAATCTATCTTAGATATTACACTCTTAGATATTACAAATAGGTCCCTCAACATCTGGGTGTTAATGTTTACTTAATGAGGGTGATATTCAACATTTAGTTTGGTCCTGAAAGGAACAAAAGCAGTGCTGAATAGGACTTTTGTGAAGATATCTACAGGCTTCTCATTTGATGGGATGTAGTCCACCACCAAATCACCATTAATAACTTGATCTGTGACATAATGAACATCTATCTCAATGTGCTTGGTCCTGGCATGAAAAATTGGATTTTGTGCTAAGGAATTTGTGCTGATGTTGTCACAGTATAGTACTGGTGAAGATGTGAGTTGAATACCAAGTTCCTTCAAGAGAGACTTAAGCCAAGTAATCTCTGTTTCGGACATTTACCATATACATATTCAGATTACATCAGACTAGATCTTGAGACAACATGCTGTTTTTGATCTCAAGTCACAAGAGAGTCACCAAGATACATACGGTGTCCGACCCACAGATCTTACTGTCATATTCTGACATCCCCAATCTGCGGTGAGAGAATTAGCGACATCAGTATAGGCAGTGAGACTAAGTGTGCCTTGTGACTTGAAGTGTTGTCCAAAGTGCATTGTTCCTTTTAGATATCTTAGAACTCTTTTCAAAGCCTACTGATGAACATCACTAGGGGAGTGCATGAATTGACTTAAGGTGTGTTCGATAAAACTTATTTTATATTTATTTTACCGGAACACCCCAAGTATAAGGATCGTAGTATAGGGTGTTACCGAGTCGTCCTAAGGAATCGTACAATTATCGGATTAAAAATATATTTGTTATAAATAATGTCACAACTTATTAACTAAAATTAAATTTTATACTAATTAAACTAGGGTTTATGCTAATTATGAGCAGTAAAAGCAGCGATGAGCAGTAACTCCGATGAATAGTAAATTTGCAGAAAATTAACAATTAACAACTAGAATTTAAAACAACTAACTTAGCAATCAACGATTTATACTAATGATTCGATTTATCAAGTAATTAAAACAACGGCAAGGCAGCGGGAATCCACCGATCAACCAACCCAACCCCAACTAGGCGGCAAGCTAAAGATATAATTTTTAGTAACGATCAATCACGAATTCGATTAAATTTCTCTAAGCGAATTCTAGGGTTTCGTTTTCTTTTTCAAGTAAAACAAAGCGACATGCAAAAACACGATCACGAGATTATTTCTAATACTCTTACTCAAATAATTATAAGCGATCTCTCGAATTATAATTAAGTGCATCAATTGAAAAGATCACAACTTTGAACAATATTTTCATATAAATTCAAATCAAGCGATAGTTTCATCGATCTCTCGATTCGAATAAAACATAAACAATACAAAACAAATTCTAATTGTGAAAAACGATAACTTTACTCACTAAAAGTGCGGCTAAAAATCTCTAGTTGGTGTTGATGTTGATCGGTTTCATCCGTTGTCCCACCGTGATGTGCTTAGCCAATAATCATGTTGTTAACCATGATTATTGGCTTGGAAAAATTCATCCTAATTAGGCTTTGGTGCGGCTGGAAAATAATTGCGGCTGCTCCTCTATCTCGAAGTGCGGCTGCTTTGCTGCGTCTGTATTGGTGATTTAGGGTTCTAAAGGCTGCGGTATTTATAAAACAGGTAAGTCGGTTGCTTTCTGATAAAGCGGCGGACGCTCGTTTACTTCTAAAATTCATATCTTGAGTTGTAGACCTCAAAAATTATGATCCGAATGTCAAAAAAAAGCTCTCGGAAAACTCTACAACTTTCATTAAGGACTCTTCTTGAAAACGCCTTTTGATTAGCCCGTCGTATTAAGTATATTTCGGGATTTTCCACTTACCCAAATTGATTACCCACTTGACCACCATTTGAGTTGTAGAAGTCCGATTGGCGTAATTCAAAGTGCGTTGGAAAGCTCTTTCAAAGATCTAAAATTTTCATGAAGAAGTCCTCCCCTGAAAATGCCTCTAAGCTGGGTCAAATCTCCGTCGAAAATATGTAATGATTTAAGTACTTAGGAAAATTTGCTCCGTTGAACTCGTAAACTTGTGGCATCTTCTTCTAACCCTCTAAACACCTCTTTTAGACCGAAGATATGCATCTACAAGATATCAAAATATTGCAAAGTGTAACAACATCCAAATAAACATAAAACCAATGATAAAAACACATAAATCAGCCACTTTTGCAATTTATTATCTTTAAACATCATTTGCTCAGTTTATCCTTTTGGCGAGTGATTTTCTATAAAAATCACTAAAACACGGGAGATAATGTTACGAAACAACTCGATAAAAACCATAAAATTAGTCGTAAACAACTCCCCCCACACTTAGACTTTTGCTCGTCCCGAGCAAAACAATCAAAACTAGCTCACTTTATATGCGATCCAAATTGATCCACTAACTCACGTAACAAAAGATACAACAACTATAGCAAGTGCTACCAACATAGAGATAGATTCGGTGTGTGTGTGACAAGCCCTTTTAAATCTTCACAATCGTCTCAAACAATACCCTTTCAAATAATTTAATGACTATCCTAGGTATAGGCGATAATTGTTCCACACAAAGTCTTCCCGTGCACTCGGTAGGATAATCCTACTGACATATCATTCAACTTATCTTTGGGTATAAGTTCAGCGATAACAAAGTCTTTAATTTTTTTCACTTTCTTTTTTTCTTCTTTGGCCGCACATCGAGAATGAGCTCTTACCCATCATAGTAGAATAGGATGTTTCGTGATAACACCTACCTTACTCAAATCATAGGGTAGCTTTTCACGATTGTCGTGAGCTTTTGGTTATCATAGTGGAATAGGACATTTTTTTGAACATTAGTTACGTTTCACTTATCACATTCAAACCTTGAGATATTCACGATTGCACGTTACGAACTTAGTGTTGTTACTACCTTTGTTACTATTAAGAACAAATCTCTCTAAGATAAATCACTAAAATAGTGAAAAGATACAGTTCAAAATTTTTGCTTCAATATCAAAGGCTTACGTGAGTGTGAAATGAATACTATCTCAAATCAGTAAAAGCATGCTATAATTATCTCTCAAAGTCACATAAAATCATTGTCAGGAAACTACAACTAGCAAGCCATTTGTTTCAATTACATCTTTGAAGATTTACAATTATCCAAGTTTACTTTGAAAAATTTTAAAATTTTGAGATAATCACATTTACTCATTTAGGAAGATATAGCATGATAACATACCCAATTTAGACACCCACACTTAAATCACATTATGTCCTCGAATGTGCAAATAAAAGAAAAGAATACTTATTTGGTTTTCAAAGTGATTGCCGGGCTGTAGGTTGGCGAGTGGTCGAGGCCATAACATGAATGTACCATTTGCGGCTCGTATCACGAGCAGACAACACTAAAAGTGATAAGCTGGCGTGAAACCGCTCAAGCGTATACGCAACACTCGACATAACATATAATCTCGAGGGTACAAAGGGTATATGAGTAAACATGTATACACATAAAACAACCACAAATAGGACAAGGATAACCAATACCCAACTCACCAAAGTTTTATTCCTAATAACCTAAAAACTTAACTAAGAAGTAACTTAAAAGACTAAGTTTGCCTCTAGTAGCGCTTCTTTTATGTCATTAGCTTGATAGAGATTTCAAAGTCACCCCGGATCGGGCCACTTGGGTATGAGGCTAACCACTTCTCTATCGGACTCGGAATGACTAGAACGGAAATGGTTTTTCGCCACAACAACAAGTCAAGTGCGCGATAAGATCATGAAATTTCTCTCTCCAGACAACCACGACTCTTTTCTTCTTGTTCTTGTTTGTGAGATCTGGTGAGGTATGCTAACGAGGCTCAAGAGCATCGGCGAAGTATATCTGCAAGGTTAGGGGTAATAATGTCATCATCCACTCCAAAGAAGTAGGATGGAATCTCTTCACAAATAAACGACTCAACCGTTTCATTTCTCTTTTGAAAGTCTGATGCTTGAGGCTTTTCTTTTGTTTGCCCAAAATACTTCTTGAGTCTGTGACCATTGACCTTAAGCGGTTGATCGCCGTACCCTTTCAACGTAATGGCTCCACCGGGATGAACATCAAGAATCTCAAAGGGCGGACCACCAGATTTAAGCTTACCGGCAAAAGATGGAGTGCGGTGTTATACAACAAAGCCATGTCTCCCACTTTGAATTCCGATCTTTAATCCTAGCATCGTGGGCGCCTTCGTTCTTTCTTTGCTGATTTTGGTGTGTTCGTAGGCCCCTGAGTTTGAATTCATCGAGCTCATGCGGTTGCAATAATCTTTTCTCCCCACGAGTTGGCTATCGAAGTTTAAGAATTTAATAGCCCGATAAGCTCGTGCTCGGCTCGGCCCGGTAGATGGCAAGCCTTGCCATAGACCATTTGGAATGGTGATGTACCCATAGGGGTCTTAAGCGCGATGCGATAAGCCCAAAGTCGTCGTCCAACTTGGACTCGAGTTGGATCTATTTGAATTTACCGTTTTCTCCAAAATCCGCTTTAGACTTACATTTGCTTACCTCGACTTGGCCTTTGGTTTGGGGTGGTATGGTGTTCCAATTCTATGCTTGACACCATATTTCTCAAGAATTTTATCGAGTGGTGCATTACAATGCGAACCTTCATCAGCGATAAGGGCTCAGGACGACCAAATCTAGTAAAGATATTCTTTTGCAAGAATTTCTTAACAACTTTGTGATCATTGGTTTGGGTAGCTATAGCTTCAACCCACTTGGAAACATAGTCGACACAGACGAGGATATATTTATTACCGCACGAAGATGGAAAGGGTCCCATAAAATCTATGCCCCAAGCGTCGAAAACTTCGCATTCAAGAATGGGCTTAAGTGGCATTTCCATCCTACTACTCTGCCGTCGAGTTCTCGGCACCTATCACAACCTTTACAAAGGCTTCGCATCTTTAAGCGAGTTGGCGGTAGAATCCCGCTTGAAGGATCTTACGCAACCGTCTTTGGTGTTCCATAGTGACCTCGGTAGGACCGCTATGGCATTGTTCAGGATATCCCGCGATCATGCTCGGGAACACACCGTCGAAGCAACCCGTCCTTGCGGACTTTAAGCGGATATGGATCCTCCCATACGAGATATTTTAAGTCGTTGAAAAATTTCTTCTTTTCACGATCGTCATCTCTTCTAAATGCCCACTTGCTAAGTAGTTGGCGTAATCGATACCACGGCCTCCCAGTCTCTAGCTTCATTAATTGCTCAGTCGGAAAGTCAATGCCTATCTCCTTAGGGACTTCGCCACCCTCATTCACTAGGCGAGATAAGTGGTCAGCTACAACATTATCACTACCCTTCTTGTCCTTAATTTCAAGGTCAAATTCATGTAGTATCAGAATCCATCTGAGTAACCTTGGTTTAGCGTCTGCTTTGCCCATAAGGTAGCGTAGTCTTTGCGTGATCATCCCACACCACCACTTTGGACCCTAAAGATAACTTCGAATTTGTCAATAGCAAAAGCAGCGCCAAGAATTCCTTCGGTAGTGGCGTAATTGCATTGGTGGGTTCAAAGTGCGGCTCGCATAGTAAATCGGCTGAACTTTTGTCAATTCTACGCCTAGAAGCTGCGCCCAGCTGCGTAGTTAGAGGCATCGCAAATTAATTCAAAAGGTTTAGTCGATCGGTAGCGATTAAAATGGGGGCCTTTGGTTAGCTTATCCTTTAAGCTATTAAAAGCTTTCTTACACCCATCATCAAACAAGAACTCCACTTCCTCTTTCAACGAGTTGGATAACGGCTTTGCTATCGTCGAAAAGTCTTTAATGAAAGCGCCGATAGAAGCCCACATGTCCCGAAATCCTCGTACCTCCTTCACTTTGTCTTCGGTACGACATTCTCTCAATGGCTTCTACTTTAGCTTTATCCACCTGAATACCATCACTTTGGACACCTTGTGTCCCAAAACAATCCCTTCTTCGACTAGAAAATGGCACTTTTTCGATTAAGCACGCGATTTTTCTCAACACAACGTTGGAGTACCATATCTAGATTCTTTAAAATTTCATCAAAAGCGCCGCCATAGGCGAGAAGTCATCCATGAAGACCTCCATGCACCGCTCCACAAGTCCATAAAAATGGCCAACATGCACCGTTGAAAGGTCGCGGGTGCATTGCATAAACCGAAAGGCATTCTGCGAAAAGCAAAAGTGCCAGATGGACAAGTAAATGTGGTCTTTTCCTGGTCATTGGGGTCGATGGCTATCTGGAAGTAACGAGTATCCATCGAGGAAACAATAATACTTGTGACCACTCGGTCTTTCGATAAAATTTGGTCAATGAAGGGTAGGGAAAATGATCCTTAGCGGTGACTTCATTTAACTGCGATAATCAATGCAAACTCTATAGCTTGATCCACAAGGCGTAAGGCAACTTCTTCCCTTTTCGTTCTTTTCCACAGTAATGCCTCCCTTCTTTGGCACAACTTGAGTAGGGTGACCCACTCACTATCGGCTATGGCATAGATAATACCCATATCGAGCCATTTTATGATCTCTTTTTGACAACCTCCTGCGTATGCGGATTTAGCCTCGCTTTGAGGTTGTCTAACCTTCTTCGCTCCTTCCTCCGTTCGAATCTTATGCATGCACACGCGTCTGGTGATTCTACGATATCGCCCACCGCCATCCGAACACGAGGATATGTTTCTCAAGCACCTTGATTAATTGCGCTTCTTGCTCCGGCTCGAGTTTAGGCGAGATGATCAAGGCAACTTATCACCGTCCTTAAGGAAGATGTATTTTAGGAGGCTGCGGAAGTGGTTTCAACTCTAAGTCGGTGGTGGTTGCTCGATACTAGATTTTAAGGGACCACCTTTATCCTTGTGAGCTTGGACCGGTTGGTGAAAAACACCTCATCTTCACGAGGTGTAACCCCGAAAGGTATTGAATGACATCATCAGAGGAATCTTTCTGTCGACTTCCGTTGTTTCTTTCTTATGCTTAACCATCTTCTTAAGTTCTTCTTCTTCAAGCTCTTCAGCAAGCTGCTCCCAATCATCCAACTCCCAATGGGTAGTTTCTCTCCAAAAGTCTATTTCGTCCCAGCTACCCATCAGAGCTTCTTCTTCACCAGGGATGAAGTCTTCACGACTCGATTCTTTGAAATCATCGTTTGTTCTTTGGGCATCTCCATGCTTCTAACTCACTAACAGGCTCGGTGTGGCGTGTGAAGATGACTTCGTCAATGACTACGGGCTGTAATGAATCGGAAGATGGTCCATGATCATTTGGATCCTCAATAACCGAAAACACCTATCTCTGCCGACTTCATTGCTTCTTCAAAGTAGGCATCTTTTTCGTCCTCATGACAAAGCGGCCGACAAAGCGATATTTCATCAATTACGGCTCTTTCGGGATGTGTCCCTCGTGTGAAGGTAACGGATGTGTCATCGACTCAAGAGTAATCTGTCGCTGCGAAGTCGATGAGGCGTTAGAAGTGTCTAAAAAAGGTTCGGCCTAGAATTAGAGGCATCTCCTTATCAGGTGGATAGTCTAGAATAACCCGATCGGTAGGGAAGACTAAATGCTCAACTTGAAGGAGAACATTAGCTACACAACCGGCTGCCGGACCGGCTAGATCTATCTACCATCCCGAAGAGAAAAATAGGCGTTCCGCATCCTTTTATCTAACCGAGCTTTTGCATATGTTTAATGGCATCACATTAATAGAGGCCTCGAGTCGCATAAGACATTTCGAATAAATGGCCTTCGATCTCACAGGAGATTGAAAGGTCGCGAGAGGTCACCTCTAAACAACAAATGACTTTTACGTGAAACCATCGCGCAATCTTCGCGAAGCACTTCTTGACCATCCCTGAAGCTTTCTCTTACTCCCACGAATTCTTTTAGATACTTAGAGCATTTAGGCATCTCCGTTAATACCTCGGCCAAGTGGCATAGTCACCATAGTATCTCTAAGCATCTTCCTCACTCCGTCATCTTGTTTGTCGAGTTTAGGATATTCTCTCTTTTCTTTGCCGGATAAGGAAGGGTTTTGAATGATTAATCATAGGTTGACTTTTAATGGCTTCATCTTCCTTATCCTTCCATCGGCGAACTTCTCGTTTTCTTTTTAGTCGGGGTTGGATACGACTTCTCTTCTCAACATCCTCATCACTATCCCGAAGAATCATCACCACTCGGCTCTTCCTCCTTTGTTGCTTTCTTTGGCATTTAACTTCGATTGCCCCCTCACGAACTTATGGCGTCGGGAGGGGCTACTCATTCCGACATCTTTCGGGTCCGGTTGTCTTACGGCTTACGAGGGTGGCTGCATTCAACTCCTCCTCTCCATATTCCCGTTTGAGGTGTGATGGCGGTGCAAGCATTGATATCTGCCTTAGGGTTTTATCTGTATAACTCGGCGATCTTCCTTGAGGTCTGCTTGCTTGTTGATCGACCATCGACCAATCTGTCTCTCCATTGTCTTTTGACCGGTGGCTAGTGTTTTCACCATGTCAACTAGCTCATCGAATTTCTTACGAGAGCGTGGGTGGGGGGCTGTTGATTTTGCGTTTGGGCCCGATTACCTTGGGGTCTTGGGTTATTGGATGCACCAGGCGGTGTATAATAACTATTCAGCGGATTTCCGAAAAGTTGCGGTTTGAGTTTGATTTCGATTGACGAATTTTGATGAAGCCTCACGAAGGGTTGATTACAGTTCTCCATGGCTTGTACTTCCTCATTCATCACATTCCCGACTTGTATGCCCGAGTGATTCACATCTGCTGGCCGTTCTTCTTTGCTTCATTTGTAGATTGGCTAGTTGCTAGCTTGTTCATTATTTCCATTTGAGCAACTAGCATCTTTGTCTCTGAGTCACTTGCAGCAGCCTCCTTTTTGCTTCCACTAACATGGGTCTTCTTTTGAGTTGCCCACATGTTATTCTTAGCTATCGTTTACGCTACCCTATAGGCGGCATCATCTCCTCCTCCTAAAAACGATCCATGAGCTGTGGAATCTAAGTAATCTCTATTGGGTTGAGTAACACCCTGATAGAATAATTCTAGAAGTTCATGTCGAGTGTATCCATGGTTAGGGCATTTCCTCATTAACAGATTCAACCTCTCCCAAGCCTTTCCCATACTCTCCCCTTCTAGTTGCTCGAAAGTGGCTATATCTCTTTTACGTTCCATTATCGTTCCAGGTGAAGCAATTTGAGCAAAGGCTCTTTTAACATCATTGATTATGAAGAGAGTGATGGGGTAAAGACTTAAACCATCGATTTGCGTCACCCCTTAAAGCAAAGGGAAGAGTTTCAATTTAACAACTTCGTAGAGCGCCCGGGGTAGTGACCCGCTTCATGATTTGCACAAAAGTAGACAAGAAGTCATGTGGGTCTTCTGCGGCGGTGCCATGGAATGAACTATTCGCACCATCCCCACAACTCCATTCTTAAGATCAAAATGCATTCCTCCCATCTCTGGAGGCCGAATTGGTCTATGCCCTTCCAAGAAGTCTTGATCAAGATAAGGCGCATAAGGGTCTTCTTTGCTAGTAATTTGCTGCCGCTGAAATTTATTCTTTGTTGTGCATCTCGAGGTTGTTGTTGCATCTATTTGGTTTATCCAGGCTTCTTGTTGTTGTTGGTTCTGCAACATTTGCATCAGAATTTGGTTTAATTGAGCAGGATCTTGGTTATTATTCCCTTGGTTCTCCGGTTCGTCATCACTAGAACCGTGTTCGCTCATGTTGTCAGGGTTTGGGAAAAGTCTCCTCTTGACAATGTCCCGTTCAAGTTCAGGACAGTATAATAACGGTCCTTTCTTACTCCTAGTTTGCATAAACCAGGGGAGCAAACAGAAAAGTCAACACTGACGAAAGGTCAGGTTGACAAGGGATTTAACCTTGTAAACAAGGGTTGAGAAAAGAAAGGAAAAGAAAAGGATGGAATTAAATTAGTGAGAACAAGAAAGAGGAAACAGACGGGCGTCCAAAGCTTGGACGGGCGTGCCTGGAATGAGATCCGGACGAGCGTTTGGTACTCCAGGACGCACAAATGCAGTATCTTTGGAAACAGTTCAAGATAGGGATTAAGACCAGACGGGCGTCGATATGGTTGGACGCCCGTTTGAAAGCTAAAACGAGGGTAGAACAGAGAAAACAGCAGGGATAACGAACAGAAGACACTAAATTAAATCCTAAAACTTAGTTATCGATCAGTTAGCTATAAAATAAAATAAAAATAAGATGAATAAAAAAATAAAAAAAAATTAACTAACCCTAAATCTAAGGCTTTTATAACAAACTAAAACTAACAACTAAATAAAATTATGAAACAAAATTTATAAACTAAAAACTGAAGTAAAATAAAAATAAAAATAAAAAAAATAAAATAAAAAAAATAAAAATAAAAATAAAATGTACCTGCTAGCACTTGTACCCTGCAAAACAGAGTTAGTACCGACACAAAAACTATACTAACAAATAATCCGACAACCGTTACCGATTCCCCGGCAACGGCGCCAAAAACTTGTTCGATAAAACTTGTTTTATATTTATTTTACCGGAACACCCCAAGTATAAGGATCGTAGTATAGGGTGTTACCGAGAAATCCCTAAGGGAATCATTACAATTATCGGATTAAAATATATTTATTATAAATAATGTCACAACTTATTAACTAAAATTAAATTTTATACTAATTAAACTAGGGTTTATGCTAATTATGAACAGTAAAAACGCCGATGAACAGTAACTCCGATGAATAGTAAATTTGCAGAAAATTAACAATTAACAACTAGAATTTAAAACAACTAACTTAGCAATCAACGATTTATACTAATGATTCGATTTATCAAGTAATTAAAACAACGGCAAGGCAACGGGAATCCACCGATCAACCAACCCAACCCCAACTAGACAGCAAGCTAAAGATATAATTTTTAGTAACGATCAATCACGAATTCGATTAAATTTCTCTAAGCGAATTCTAGGGTTTCGTTTTCTTTTTCAAGTAAAACAAAACGACATGCAAAACACGATCACGAGATTATTTCTAATACTCTTACTCAAATAATTATAAACGATCTCTCGAATTATAATTAAGTGCATCAATTGAAAAGATCACAACTTTGAACAATATTTTCATATAAATTCAAATCAAACGATAGTTTCATCGATCTCTCGATTTGAATAAAACATAAACAATACAAAACAAATTCTAATTGACGAAAAACGATAACTTTACTCACTAAAAGTACGGCTAAAAATCTCTCTAGTTGGTGTTGATGTTGATCGGTTTCATCCGTTGTCCCACCGTGATGTGCTTAGCCAATAATCATGTTGTTAACCATGATTATTGGCTTGGAGAAATTCATCCCTAATTAGGCTTTGTGCGTTTGGAAAATAATTGCGGCTGCTCCTCTATCTCGAATTGCGGCTCTTTGCTTTGCGTCTGTATTGGTGATTTAGGGTTCTAAAGGCTGCGGTATTTATAAGAAAGGTAAGTCGGTTGCTACTGATGAAGCGGCCGGACGCTCGTTTACTTCTAAAATTCATATCTTGAGTTGTAGACCTCCAAAAATTATGATCCGAATGTCAAAAAAAAGCTCTCGGAAAACTCTACAACTTTCATTAAGGACTCTTCTTCAGAAAACGCCTTTTTGTTTAGCCCGTCGTATTAAGTATATTTCGGGATTTTCCACTTACCCAAATTGATTACCCACTTGACCACCATTTGAGTTGTAGAAGTCCGATTGACGTAATTCAAAGTGCGTTGGAAAGCTCTTTCAAAGATCTAAAATTTTCATGAAGAAGTCCTCCCCTGAAAATGCCTCTAAGCTGGGTCAAATCTCCGTCGAAAATATGTAATGATTTAAGTACTTAGGAAAATTTGCTCCGTTGAACTCGTATAAACTTGTGGCATCTTCTTCTAACCTCTAAACACCTCTTTTAGACCGAAGATATGCATCTACAAGATATCCAAAATATTGCAAAGTGTAACAACATCCAAATAAACATAAAACCAATGATAAAAACACATAAATCAGCCACTTTTGCAATTTATTATCTTTAAACATCATTTGCTCAGTTTATCCTTTTGGCGAGTGATTTTCTATAAAAATCACTAAAACACGGGAGATAATGTTACGAAACAACTCGATAAAAACCATAAAATTAGTCGTAAACAACTCCCCCACACTTAGACTTTTGCTCGTCCCGAGCAAAACAATCAAAACTAGCTCACTTTATATGCGATCCAAATTGATCCCTAACTCACGTAACAAAAGATACAACAACTATAGCAAGTGCTACCAACATAGAGATAGATTCGGTGTGTGTGTGACAAGCCCTTTTAAATCTTCACAATCGTCTCAAACAATACCCTTTCAAATAATTTAATGACTATCCTAGGTATAGACAGTAATTGTTCCACACAAAGTCTTCCCGTGCACTCAGTAGGATAATCCCTACAAAGATATCATTCAAACTTATCTTTGGGTATAAGTTCAGCGATAACAAAGTCTTTAATTTTTTTCACTTTCTTTTTTCTTCTTTGACGCACATCAGAATGAGCTCTTACCCATCATAGTA
Organism: Gentiana macrophylla; assembly: GCA_026214975.1. Lineage (NCBI taxonomy): Eukaryota > Viridiplantae > Streptophyta > Magnoliopsida > Gentianales > Gentianaceae > Gentiana > Gentiana macrophylla. The sequence continues at coordinate 84,119,573 of CM047809.1, read as the reverse complement.
GAATAGGATGTTTCGTGATAACACCCTACCTTACTCAAATCATAGGGTAGCTTTTCCTGATTGTCGTGAGCTTTTGGTTATCATAGTGGAATAGGACATTTTTTTTTTGAACATTAGTTACGTTTCACTTATCACATTCAAACCTTCAGATATTCACAGTGCACGTTCTGAACTTAGGTGTTACTACACTGTTACTATTAAGAACAAATCTCTCTAAGATAAATCACTAAAATAGTGAAAAGATCTGATTCAAAATTTTTGCTTCAATATCAAAGGCTTACGTGAGTGTGAAATGAATACTATCTCAAATCAAGTAAAAGCATGCTATAATTATCTCTCAAAGTCACATAAAATCATTGTCAGGAAACTACAACTAGCAAGCCATTTGTTTCAATTACATGCTGAAGATTTACAATTATCCAAGTTTACTTTGAAAAATTTTAAAATTTTCGAGATAATCACATTTACTCATTTTCAGAAGATATAGCATGATAACATACCCAATTTAGACACCCCCCACACTTAAATCACATTATGTCCTCAGAATGTGCAAATAAAAGAAAAGAATACTTAGCTGGTTTTCAAAGTGATTGCCGGGCTGTAGGTTGACAGTGGTCAGGCCATAACATGAATGTACCGCTGCAGCTCGTATCACGAACAGACAACACTAAAAGTGATAACTGGCAGAAACCGCTCAAACGTATCTGCAACACTCGACATAACATATAATCTCGGGGTACAAGGGGTATATGAGTAAACATGTATACACATAAAACAACCACAAATAGGACAAGGATAACCAATACCCAACTCACCAAAGTTTTATTCCTAATAACCTAAAAACTTAACTAAGAAGTAACTTAAAAGACTAGGCTGCCTCCTAGTAGCGCTTCTTTTATGTCATTAGCTTGATAGAGATTTCAAAGTCACCCCGGATCGGGCCACTTGGGTATGAGGCTAACCACTTCTCTATCAGACTCAGAATGACTAGAACGGAAATGGTTTTCGCCACAACAACAAGTCAAGTGCGCGATAAGATCATGAAATTTCTCTCTCCAGACAACACCGACTCTTTTCTTCTTGTTCTTGTTTGTGCAGATGATGGTGAGGTATGCTAACGAGCTCTCAAGAGCATCGGCGTAAGTATCTGCAAGGTTAGGGGTAATAATGTCATCATCCACTCCAAAGAAGTAGGATGGAATCTCTTCACAAATAAACGACTCAACCGTTTCATTTCTCTTTTGAAAGTACAAGATTTCAGGCTTTTCTTTTGGTCGCCCAAAATACTTCTTGAGTCTGTGACCATTGACCTTAAACGGTTGATCGCCGTGCATCTTTCAACGTAATGGCTCCACGGGATGAACATCAAGAATCTCAAAAGGGCGGACCACCTAGATTTAAGCTTACCAAAGAAAAAAGATGGAGTCCGGTGTTATACAGCAAAGCCATGTCTCCCACTTTGAATTCCCGATCTTTAATCCTAGCATCGTGGAGCGCCTTCGTTCTTTCTTTGCTGATTTTGGTGTTCTCGTAGGCCCTGAGTTTGAATTCATCGAGCTCATGCAGTTGCAATAATCTTTTCTCCCCACAGAGTTGGCTATCGAAGTTTAAGAATTTAATAGCCCAAGAAGCTCGTGCTCCACTGATTGGTAGATGGCAAGCCTTGCCATAGACCATTTGGAATGGTGATGTACCCATAGGGGTCTTAAACGCAGTGCGATAAGCCCAAAGTGCGTCGTCCAACTTCAGACTCCAGTTGGATCTATTTGAATTTACCGTTTTCTCCAAAATCCGCTTTAGACTTCTATTGCTTACCTCGACTTGGCCACTGGTTTGGGGGTGGTATGGTGTTCCAATTCTATGCTTGACACCATATTTCTCAAGAATTTTATCCGGTGGTGCATTACGTAAATGCGAACCTTCATCATCGATAAGGGCTCACAGGACGACTAAATCTAGTAAAGATATTCTTTTGCAAGAATTTCTTAACAACTTTGTGATCATTGGTTTGGGTAGCTATAGCTTCAACCCACTTGGAAACATAGTCGACACAGACGAGGATATATTTATTACCGCACGAAGATGGAAAGGGTCCCATAAAATCTATGCCCCAAACGTCGAAAACTTCGCATTCAAGAATGGGCTTAAGTGGCATTTCCATCCTACTACTCTGCCGTCCAGTTCTCTGGCACCTATCACAACCTTTACAAAAGGCTTCTGCATCTTTAAACAGAGTTGGCCAGTAGAATCCCGCTTGAAGGATCTTCGCAACCGTCTTTGGTGTTCCATAGTGACCTCCGGTAGGACCGCTATGGCATTGTTCTAGGATATCCCACTGATCATGCTCAGGAACACACCGTCGAAGCAACCCGTCCTTGCAGACTTTAAACAGATATGGATCCTCCCATACGAGATATTTTAAGTCGTTGAAAAATTTCTTCTTTTCCGACACGTCATCTCTTCTAAATGCCCACTTGCTAAGTAGTTGGCGAATCGGGCATACTCACGGCCTCCCAGCCTCTAGCTTCATTAATTGCTCGATCCGGAAAGTCAATGCCTATCTCCTTAGGGACTTCGCCACCCTCATTCACTAAAGCGAGATAAGTGGTCACTACAACATTATCACTACCCTTCTTGTCCTTAATTTCAAGGTCAAATTCATGTAGTATCGTAATCCATCCGAGTAACCTTGGTTTAGCGTCTCTGCTTTGCCCATAAGGTAGCGTAGTGTTGCGTGATCTGGCCCACACCACCACTTTGGACCCTAAAAGATAACTTCGAATTTGTCAATAGCAAAAACGATCGCCAAGAATTCCTTCTCGGTAGTGGCGTAATTGCATTGAGCCGGGGGTTCAAAGTGCGGCTCGCATAGTAAATCGGCCTGAACTTTTGTCAATTCTTCCGCCTCTAATCGCGCTGCATGCGTAGTTAGAGGCATCGCAAATTAATTCAAAAGGTTTAGTCCATCGGCGCGATTAAAATGGGGGCCTTGGTTAGCTTATCCTTTAAGCTATTAAAAGCTTTCTTACACCCATCATCAAACAAGAACTCCACTTCCTCTTTCAACAAAGTTGGATAACGGCTTTGCTATCGTCGAAAAGTCTTTAATGAAACGCCGATGAAGCCCACATGTCCCGTAAATCCTCGCACCTCCTTCACTGTCTTCGGGCACGACATTCTCTCAATGGCTTCTACTTTAGCTTTATCCACCTGAATACCATCACTTTGGACACCTTGTGTCCCAAAACAATCCTTCTTCGACTAGAAAATGGCACTTTTCCCGATTAAGCACCGATTTTTCTCAACACAACGTTGGAGTACCATATCTAGATTCTTTAAAATTTCATCAAAATCGCCGCCATAGATCGAGAAGTCATCCATGAAGACCTCCATGCTTCGCTCCACAAGTCCATCAAAAATGGCCAACATGCACCGTTGAAAGGTCGCGGTGCATTGCATAACCGAAAGGCATTCTGCGAAAAGCAAAAGTGCCAGATGGACAAGTAAATGTGGTCTTTTCCTGGTCATTGGGGTCGATGGCTATCTGGAAGTAACCAGAGTATCCATCGAGGAAACAATAATACTTGTGACCACTCAGTCTTTCGATAAGCTGGTCAATGAAGGGTAGGGGAAAATGATCCTTAGCAGTGACTTCATTTAACCTGCGATAATCAATGCAAACTCTATAGCCACCACAAGGCGTAAGGCAACTTCTTCCCTTTTCGTTCTTTTCCACAAGAATGCCTCCCTTCTTTGGCACAACTTGAGTAGGGTTGACCCACTCACTATCACTATGGCATAGATAATACCCATATCGAGCCATTTTATGATCTCCTTTTGACAACCTCCTGCATGTATGCGGATTTAGCCTCCTTTGAGGTTGTCTAACCTTCTTCGCTCCTTCCTCCGTTCGAATCTTATGCATGCACACGCCTGGCTGATTCTCCGATATCGCCCACCGCCATCCGAACACGAGGATATGTTTCTCAAGCACCTTGATTAATTTCGCCGCTTGCTCCGGCTCGAGTTTAGAGACGAGATGATCAAGGGCAACTTATCACCGTCCTTAAGGAAGATGTATTTTAGGAGCTGCGGAAGTGGTTTCAACTCTAAGTCAGCTGGTGGTTGCTCGATACTAGATTTTAAGGGACCACCTTTATCCTTGTGAGCTTGGACCGGTTGACTGAAAAACACCTCATCTTCCTGAGGTGTAACCCGTAAAGGTATTGAATGACATCATCTAGAGGAATCTTCCCGTCGACTTCCGTTGTTTCTTTCTTATGCTTAACCATCTTCTTAATTTCTTCTTCTTCAAGCTCTTCAAAGAAGTGCTCCCAATCATCCAACTCCCAATGGGTAGTTTCTCTCCAAAAGTCTATTTCGTCCCAGCTACCCATCAGAGCTTCTTCTTCACCAGGGATGAAGTCTTCCTGACTCGATTCTTTGAAATCATCGTTTGTTCTTTGGGCATCTCCATGCTTCTAACTCACTAACAGGCTCAGTGTGAGCGTGTGAAGATGACTCGTCAATGACTACGGGCTGTAATGAATCAGAAGATGGTCCGCAGTCAGCTGGATCCTCAATAACTTCGAAAACACCTATCTCTCGTCACCTTCATTGCTTCTTCAAAGTAGGCATCTTTTTCGCCCTCATAGACAAATTTTCGACAAACGATATTTCATCAATTACGGCTCTTTCGGGATGTGTCCTCGTGTGAAGGTAACGGATGTGTCATCGACTCAAGAGTAATCATCCTTGCGTAAGTCGATGAGAGCGTTAAGTGTCTAAAAGGTTCGGCCTAGAATTAGAGGCATCTCCTTATCAGGTGGATAGTCTAGAATAACCCGGTCGGTAGGGAAGACTAAATGCTCAACTTGAAGGAGAACATTAGCTACACAACCGGCTGCAGACCGGCTAGATCTATCTACCATCTCGAAGAGAAATAGGCCTCCGCATCCTTTATCTAACCCGAGCTTTTTGCATATGTTTAATGGCATCACATTAATAGAGGCCCCTGAGTCGCATAAGACATTTTCGAATAAATGGCCTTCGATCTCACAGGAGATTGAAGGTCTGCCAGGGTCACCTCGCTTAACAGCGACTTTCTGTGAAACCATCGCGCAATCTTCGCGAAGCACTTCTTCAGCCATCCCATGAAGCTTTCTCTTACTCCCACAGAATTCTTTTAGATACTTAGAGCATTTAGGCATCTCCGTTAATACCTCAGCAAGTGGCATAGTCACCATAGTATCTCTAAGCATCTTCCTCACTCCGTCATACTGTTTGTCAGAGTTTAGGATATTCTCTCTTTTCTTTGCCGGATAAGGAAGGGTTTTCGAATGATTAATCATAGGTTGACTTTTAATGGCTTCATCTTCCTTATCCTTCCATCGACTTAACTTCGGTTTTTTTTTTAGTCGTGGGTCTGGGATACACGACTTCTCTTCTCAACATCCTCATCACTATCCCCCGAAGAATCATCACCACTCAGCTCTTCCTCACTGTTGCTTTCTTTGGCATTTAACTTCTGATTGCCCCCTCCTGAACTTATGGCGTCAGGAGGGGCTACTCGTTTCCCGACATCTTTTCGGGTCCAGTTGTCTTACCGCTTCTGAGGGTGACTGCATTCAACTCCTCCTCTCCATACTCCCATTGAGGTGTGATGGCAGTGCAAGCATTGATATCTGCCTTAGGGTTTTTATCTGTATAACTCGGCAGTCTTCCTTGAGGTCTGCTTGCTTGTTGATCAGCCATCTGACCAATCTGTCTCTCCATTGTCTTTTGACCGGTGGCTAGTGTTTTCACCATGTCAACTAGCTCATCGAATTTCTTCTGAGAGACGTAGGTGGGCTGTTGATTTTGCGTTTGGGCCCAGTTACCTTGGGGTCTTGGGTTATTGGATGCACCAGGCGGTGTATAATAACTATTCATGGATTTCCGAAAAGTTGCGGTTTTGAGTTTGACTCGATTGACCAGAATTTTGACTGAAGCCTCTGAAGGGTTGATTCTGGTTCTCCATGGCTTGTACTTCCTCATTCATCACATTCCCGACTTGTATGCCCGAGTGATTCACATCTGCTGGCCGTTCTTGCTGCTTCATTTGTAGATTGGCTAGTTGCTAGCTTGTTCATTATTTCCATTTGAGCAACTAGCATCTTTGTCTCTGAGTCACTTGCAGCAGCCTCCTTTTTGCTTCCACTAACATGGGTCTTCTTTTGAGTTGCCCACATGTTATTCTTAGCTATCGTTTCTGCTACCCTATAGGCGGCATCATCTCCTCCTCCTAAAAACGATCCATGAGCTGTGGAATCTAAGTAATCTCTATTGGGTTGAGTAACACCCTGATAGAATAATTCTAGAAGTTCATGTCGAGTGTATCCATGGTTAGGGCATTTCCTCATTAACAGATTCAACCTCTCCCAAGCCTTTCCCATACTCTCCCCTTCTAGTTGCTCAAAGTGGCTATATCTCTTTTACGTTCCATTATCGCTCCAGGTGAAACAATTTTGAGCAAAGGCTCTTTTAACATCATTGATTATGAAGAGAGTGATGGGGTAAAGACTTAAACCATCGATTTTGCGTCACCCCCTTAAAGCAAAGGGAAGAGTTTCAATTTAACAACTTCGTAGGAACGCCTGGGTAGTGACCCGCTTCACATGATTTGCACAAAAGTAGACAAGAAGTCATGTGGGTCTTCTGCGCAGGTGTTGCATGGAATGAACTATTCTCGCACCATCCCCACAACTCCATTCTTAAGATCAAAATGCATTCCTCCCATCTCTGGAGGCCGAATTGGTCTATGCCCTTCCAAGAAGTCTTGATCAAGATAAGGCGATAAGGTCTTCTTTAGACAACAACACCTGCAGCCGCTGGGTTATTCTTTGTTGTGCATTCTCGAGGTTGTTGTTGCATCTCTTTGGTTTATCCAGGCTTGTTGTTGTTGTTGGTTCTGCAACATTTGCATCGTAATTTGGTTTAATTGAGAGCAGATCTTGGTTATTATTCCCTTGGTTCTCCGGTTCGTCATCACTAGAACCGTGTTCGCTCATGTTGTCGTGGTTTGGGAAAAGTCTCCTCTTGACAATGTCCCGTTTCAAGTTCAGACGATTATAATAACGGTCCTTTTTACTCCTAGTTTGCATAAACCAGGGGAGCAAGCAGAAAAGTCAACACCGATTTAAAGGTCAAAGTTGACAAGGGATTTAACCTTGTAAACAAGGGTTGAGAAAAGAAAGGAAAAGAAAAGGATGGAATTAAATTAGTGAGAACAAGAAAGAGGAAACAGACGGGCGTCCAAAGCTTGGACGGGCGTCTGCCTGGAATGAGATCCGGACGAGCGTTTGGTACTCCTGCACGCCTTCTGCAGTGGCCGGAACGGTTCAAGATAGGATTAAGACCAGACGGGCGCCGATATGGTTGGACGCCCGCTTGAAAGCTAAAACGAGGTAGAACAGAGAAAACAAAGAGGATAACCAATGTAAGACACTAAATTAAATCCTAAAACTTAGTTATCGATCAGTTAGCTATAAAATAAAATAAAAATAAGATAAATAAAAAAATAAAAAAAAATTAACTAACCCTAAATCTAAGGCTTTTATAACAAACTAAAACTAACAACTAAATAAAATTATGAAACAAAATTTATAAACTAAAAACTGAAGTAAAATAAAAATAAAAATAAAAAAAATAAAATAAAAAAAATAAAAATAAAAATAAAATGTACCTGCTAGCACTTGTACCCTGCAAAACAGAGTTAGTACCGACACAAAACTATACTAACAAATAATCCGACAACCGTTACCGATTCCCCGGCAACGGCGCCAAAAACTTGTTCGATAAAACTTGTTTTATATTTATTTTACCGGAACACCCCAAGTATAAGGATCGTAGTATAGGGTGTTACCGAGTCGTCCTAAGGGAATCGTACAATTATCGGATTAAAATATAGCTGTTATAAATAATGTCACAACTTATTAACTAAAATTAAATTTTATACTAATTAAACTAGGGTTTATGCTAATTATGAACAGTAAAAACGCCGATGAACAGTAACTCCGATGAATAGTAAATTTGCAGAAAATTAACAATTAACAACTAGAATTTAAAACAACTAACTTAGCAATCAACGATTTATACTAATGATTCGATTTATCAAGTAATTAAAACAACGGCAAGGCAACGGAATCCACCGATCAACCAACCCAACCCCAACTAGACAAACAAGCTAAAGATATAATTTTTAGTAACGATCAATCACTTAATTGATTAAATTTTCTAAGCGAATTCTAGGGTTTCGTTTTCTTTTTCAAGTAAAACAAAACGACATGCAAAACACGATCACGAGATTATTTCTAATACTCTTACTCAAATAATTATAAACGATCTCTCGAATTATAATTAAGTGCATCAATTGAAAAGATCACAACTTTGAACAATATTTTCATATAAATTCAAATCAAACGATAGTTTCATCGATCTCTCGATTTGAATAAAACATAAACAATACAAAACAAATTCTAATTGACTAAAAACGATAACTTTACTCACTAAAAGTACGGCTAAAAATCTCTAGTTGGTGTTGATGTTGATCGGTTTCATCCGTTGTCCCACCGTGATGTGCTTAGCCAATAATCATGTTGTTAACCATGATTATTGGCTTGGAGAAATTCATCCCTAATTAGGCTTTTGTGCGGTGGAAAATAATTGCGGCTGCTCCTCTATCTCGTAATTGCGGCTGCCGCTTGCGCCTCAGACAGTGATTTAGGGTTCTAAAGGCTGCGGTATTTATAAGAACAGTAAGTCGGTTGCTACAAGAACCGCCGGACGCTCGCTTACTTCTAAAATTCATATCTTGAGTTGTAGACCTCCAAAAATTATGATCCGAATGTCAAAAAAAGCTCTCGGAAAACTCTACAACTTTCATTAAGGACTCTTCTTCAGAAAACGCCTTTTGATTAGCCCGTCGTATTACGAGTATATTTCGGGATTTTCCACTTACCCAAATTGATTACCCACTTGACCACCATTTGAGTTGTAGAAGTCCGATTGACGTAATTCAAAGTGCGTTGGAAAGCTCTTTCAAAGATCTAAAATTTTCATGAAGAAGTCCTCCCTGAAAATGCCTCTAAGCTGGGTCAAATCTCTGTCGAAAATATGTAACGATTTAAGTACATAGGAAAATTTGCTCCGTTGAACTCGTAAACTTGTGGCATCTTCTTCTAACCCTCTAAAACACCTCTTTAGACCGAAGATATGCATCTACAAGATATCCAAAATATTGCAAAGTGTAACAACATCCAAATAAACATAAAACCAATGATAAAAACACATAAATCACCCACTTTTGCAATTTATTATCTTTAAACATCATTTGCTCGCTTTATCCTTTTGGCGAGTGATTTTCTATAAAAATCACTAAAACACGGGAGATAATGTTACGAAACAACTCGATAAAAACCATAAAATTAGTCGTAAACAAGGTGTTGATAGCAAAGGCTACATCTGGTCTTGTAAATTGTTCGGTAAAAACTCGTCTTAAATTTATAATTACCGGAACACCCCAAGTGCAAGGCTCGTAGTAAAGGTGTTACCGGTCGCCCTAAGGGAATCGAACGCTCATCGGATCAAGTACGCTTAACGATGGTGAATTGTCACGAAAATCTAATTAAAACTACTAAAGTCTATGAATTCTATAATCCTAAATAGTCTGCTGTCTAAACTGACAAAACAGTAAAATATCAAAATAACAATGAAGGAAATAAAAGTTGAAACAATCAAATTAAATTCAATTAAACTAAAAATCTAAACCGATATGCAAAAAGTAACGAACTTTCTTATGAATATAAAGGAACAAAGAGGGCAACAAGGATCCACCAAACAACCACCACCCAACCGAAAGTTATGAGTTAAATTAAATTCCTTGGTATGATCTAACCTAAATTCGATCTAATTTCTTTAATCAAATTTATTTAGGGTTCGTTTTCTTTCTCAAGTAAAACAAACATAACAATGAAGAACATGATCATGAGTTCGCCTCCGAATCTCCTACCCAATCAATAATAAACAATCTCTTGAATTATTATTAATCGTATCAAAAGAACGGTTCTATATATGAATCTAATTCTCATTAAAATTCAAAACAGATAAACGTTTCATTGATTTCTCAATCTAATAAAACAAACATTCAAATCTATTCAATTGATAAGGAAAATAAAACTCAAACTCACTAACAATCGCTACTTGAAAATCCCCTTGGTTGTGATGGTGTTGTGTTGGCTTCATCCCGTTGTCCTCATCGCGAATCTGTTTAGCCTCAATCATCCTTGATCTCCAAGAAAGAATTGAAAGAAGAAGACTCATCTTTTTATGTGTTTAGTGCGGCTGCTGCTAGGGTGCGGCTGCTGTGTGTATTTTTGAGCGAATGATATGATATGGTGCGATTAGGGTTCAATACACGCTGGTATTTATAAGATTTTGAGGCGGCTAGGGTTAAGTCGGCCGTGGACGCCCGTCCGGTTCTTTGGACGCCCGTCCACTCTGCTTGAAATCTTCGAATCGGGCCGAGTCATGATCAAACACCCGCCCTTCTTAAATCAGGACGCCGTCCCGCTGAAAATCATCAATCTCGAATCAACTTCTCTCATGGACGCCCGCCCACTTTTTATGGACGCCACCCACCGACGGGAGACCAAACGCTGCTCATTTGTCTAAATCTTCATTCCAATCTCCAACTTGCATCTTCCTCCTTCCATCAACATGCAAGCATACCTACAAGGCGATAGAAACGAGCAAATTGTAAAATCGTACAAAAACACATAAAACTACGTAAACAACTCGATTCTTCACTTTTAAACGTTTCAAACTCCATTCTCTCAATTTATCCTTTTAGCAAGTGATTTTCTATAAAAATTACTAAAACACGGAAGATATTGTTACGAAGTAACTTGATATAAACCACAAAATTAGTCGTAAACAACTCCCCCACACTTAGACTTTTGTTCGTCCCGAACAAAACAATCAAAACTAGCTCACTTTATATGCAATCCAAATAGATCCCTAACTCACGTAACAAAAGATACAACAACTATAGCAAGTAATACCAACCTAGAGATAGATTCTGTGTGTGTGTCAAGCCCTTTTCAATCTTCACAATCCTCTCAAACAAATATCCTCTCAAATAATTTTAATGACTATCCTAGGTATAGCAGTAGAATGCTCCACACAAAGTCTTCCACAAGACTCAGTAGGATAATCCCTACAAAGATATCATTCGGTTTATACTGGGTATAAGTTCAACGATAACAAAGTCTTTAATTTTTTTCAAATTTCTCTTGTTTTTCTCTTTTTCTTTGACGCACTCGAATGAGCTCTTACCCGTCATAGTAGAATAGGATGTTTCGGGATAACACCCTACCTTACTCAAATCATGTAGGTAGCTTTTTCCGATCGTCGTGAGCTTTTGGTCATCATAGTGGTATAGACATTTCGAGATAATGCCCTACCGCACTCCAATCATCGACCAAACTTTCGACACACCCATTTATTTAGTATTGACTCAACTTTTTCAAAAACATTAGTTACGTTTCACTTATCACATTCAAACCTTCAGATATTCACAAAGGCACGCTCAACTTAGGTGTTACTTCACTTTGTTACTATTAAGAACAAATCTCTAAGATAAATCACTAAAATAGTGAAAGGATACAGATTCAAAATTTTTGCTTCAATATCAAAGGCTTCGTGAGTGTGAAATGAATACTATCTCAAATCAAGTAAAAGCATGCTATAATTATCTCTCAAAGTCACATAAAATCATTGTCGTGAACCTACAACTAGCGAGCCTTTTGTTTCAATCATATGCTCAGAACTCACAAAAATTTTAAATTTGGCATGAAATCCACGCATTTACTCATTTTCCAATAAATATAACATGAAAACATGTAGACACCCCCCCACACTTAAATCACATTATGTCCTCAGAATGTGCAAATGAAAGAAAAGAATACTTAGTTTGGTTGCAAAGTGGTTGTCGGGTCAGTAGGTTGACAAAGTGGTCGTCAGAACATGAATGAACCGCGCAACTCAGATCAAGAATGCATAACATCAGTAGGAATAGCTGGCAACAACCGCTCAAAAGTATCTGCAACACTCGACACAACATATAATCTCGAGGGGCAAGGGGTATATGAGTAAACATGAATGCACATAGAGATGGCAAATAAAGCATTCACAAATAGGACAAGGACAACCAACACACCAATCACCACGGTTTTACTCCTAATGCCCTAAAACTTAACTAAAAGGTAACTTAAAAGACTAGGCTGCCTCCTAGGAGCGCTTCTTTTATGTCATTAGCTTGACAGAGTAAACCAAGTCAACCTGGATCAGGCCACTTGGGTATGAGGCTAACCACTTCTCTGTTAGAATCAGAATGACTAGGACGGAAATGGTTTTCGCCACAACAACAAGTCAAGTGCGCGAGAAGATCATGAAATTTTTCTCTCCAGACAACACTGACTCTTCTCTTCTTGTTCTTGTTTCTCGACGCTGGCCGAGGTATGCTAACAAAGCGCAGGAGCATTGATGAAGGATCTCGCAAGGTTAGGGGTAATAATGTCATCATCCACTCCAAAGAAGTCGGATGGAATCTCTTCACACATAAACGATTCAACCGCTTCATTTCTCTTTTGAAAGTATAGTACTTGTGCTTTTCCTTGGGTTGCCCAAAGTACTTCTTAATCTCGTGACCATTGACTTTGAACGGTTGATCGCCATACCCTTTCAACGTAATGGCTCCACCAGATGAACATCAAGAATCTCAAAGGGGCTAGACCATCTAGATTTAAGCTTACCAAAGAAAAAGATGGAGCCTGGTGTTATACAAAGAAAGCCATGTCTCCCACTTTGAATTCCCGATCTTTAATCTTAGCATCGTGGAGTGCCTTCGTTCTTTCTCATCGATTCTCGAATTCTCGTAGGCACGGAGTCGGAACTCATCGAGCTCGCTCAATTGCAATAATCTCTTTTCCCCACAAAGTCGGGTCGTCGAAATTAAGAATTTAATAGCCCAAGAAGCCTGCGGCTCAAGCTCGACCGGTAAATGGCAAGCTTTGCCATAAACCATTTGGAAGGGTGACGACTCCATAGGGGTCTTAAACGCAAAGGCGATAAGCCCAAAGTGCGCCATCCAACTTCGCACTCAGCTGGATCTATTGAATTCACGCTTTTCTCCAAAATCCGCTTTAGACTTCGGTTGCTTACCTCGACTTGGCCATTTGGTTTGGGGGTGGTATGGTGTACCAATTTTGTGTTTGACACCATATTTCTCAAGAATTTTATCCAGTTGGTGCATTGCGTAAATGCGAACCTTTATCACCGATAAGGGCTCTCAGGATGACTCGAATCTAGTAAAGATATTCTTTGCAAGAATTTCTTTACAACTTTGTGATCATTGGTTTGGGTGGCTACGGCCTCTACCCACTTGGAAACATAGTCCACACAGACCAGAATATATTTGTTAGAGCATGATGATGGGAATGGTCCCATAAAATCAATGCCCCAGACGTCAAAAACTTCACATTCCAATATAGGCCTCAAAGGCATCTCCATCCTATTACCGAGTCTCCTACTCTTTGGCATCTATCATGCCTTTGCAAAAGGCTTCAAAGATCTTTAAACAAAGTAGGCCAAGAAAACCAGCTTGAAGGATTTTTGTGACTGCCTTAGGTGCTCCGTAGTGCCCACCAATGGGACCACTATGACATTGCTCCAAGATATCCAATTGTTCATGCTCCGAACGCACCTTCTAAGCAACCTCGCCCTGCGGACATTAAACAGATATGGATCTTCCCATACGAGATACTTTAAATCGTAAAAGAACTTCTTCCTCTCCCGACACGTCATTTCCTCTAAATGCCCACTTGCTAAATAGTTGACGTAATCGCCGCATCACGGCCTAATCAGATCAAGCTTCATCAATTGCTCAAGAGGGAAATCGATGCCTATTTCCTTGTGCTTTTCGCCACCCTCATTTACTAGGAGAGACAGTGATCACCACAATATTTTCACTACCCTTCTTATCTTTGATCTCCAAGTCAAACTCTTGCAAAATTAGAATCCATCCGAGTAACCTTGGTTTTGCATCCGCTTTGTCCATAAGGTAGCGTGTAGGTCGCATGGTCCGTCCAAACCATAACTTGAGAACCTAGAAGGTAACTTCTAAACTTGTCGATAGCAAAACGACGGCTAAGAATTCCTTCTCGTGGTGTAGTTGCATTGAGCCGGGTTCAAGGTGCGGCTCGATAGTAAATGGGCCTGAACTTTTATCAATTCTTCCGGCCTAAATCGCACTCCATCTGCAGAGTTAGAGGCATCGCACATTAATTCAAAAGGCTTAGTCCAACAAAGCGATTAAGATAGGGGCACTTACGAGCTTATCCTTTAGGCAATTGAAAGCTTCCTTGCATTTCTCATCAAACAAGAACTCAACATCATCTTTCGTAAGGTTAGATAATGGCTTGGCGATGGTAGAAAAGTCTTGAATAAACCGCCTGTAGAAGCCAACATGACCTAGAAAACCTCGTACCTCTTTCTTTTCAAGCTGGCACGCCATCTTTCAATGGCCTCTACTTTAGCCTTATCAACTCGAATACAAGATCGACACCTTGTGTCCGTAACAATCCCTTCATCTACTAGAAAATGGCATTTCTCCCGCTTAAGCACTAAATTCTTTTTCAACACAAATGTTGGAGCACCATATCTAGATTCTTTAAGATTTCATCAAAGTCGCCGCCATAGATCGAGAAGTCATCCATGAAGACCTCCATACATTTCTCCACAAGTCCATCGAAAATGGCCAACATGCACCGCTGAAATGTTGCTGGTGCATTGCATAACCGAAAGGCATTCTCGCAAAAAGCAAAAGTGCTCGATGGACACGTAAACGTAGTCTTCTCCTGGTCATTAGGGTCGATGGCTATCCGGAAGTAACCGAATATCCATCGAGGAAACAATAATACTTATGACCACTCGCCTTTCAAGAAGCCGGTCAATGAAAGGTAAGGGAAATGGTCTTTGGCGGTGACTTCATTCAATCTGCGATAGTCAATGCATGCACTGCTGCTACCACAAGGCGAAAGCTACTTCTTCCCCTTTTCATTCTTTTTTCCACGGTAATACCTCCCTTCTTTGGCACAACTTGGGTGGGGCTAACCCACTCACCGTCGGCGATTGCATAGATGATTCCCATATCTAACCATTTTATGACTTCTTTCTTGACAACCCCTCGTGACGTATGCGGATTCACCTTTTTCACGAGGTTGTCCGACTTTCTTAGCTCCTTCCTCCGCTCGGATTTTATGCATGCACACATCGGGCCGATTCCTCGGATATCACCCACTTGCCATCCAAACGCTGGGATGTTCTTTTCAAGCACTTTTATCGCCAGCAGGCTTCTTGCTCGGGCTCGAGTTTTGAAGAGATGATCAAGGGTAACTTATCACCATCCTTAAGAAAATGTACTTAAGGTGTTGCGGAAGCGGTTTAAGCTCTAAGTCAAGAGGTGGTTGCTCAATACCGGATTTTAAGGGGCCACCTTTTTCCTTATGGGCTTGAAGTGGTTGGATCAAGAATACCTCATCTTCCCGAGGTATAACCCCGTAAAGGCATTGGATCACATCATCCATAGGGATCCTTCACAAGACCCGCTTTCTCCTTCTTATGCTTGATCATCTTTCTCAACTCTTCTTCTTCTAGCTCCTCCGCTTTTGCTCCCAATCATCAACCTCCCAATGAGTAGTCTCTCCGTAAATCCACTTCATCCCAACTACCCATCGGGCTTCCTCTTCTACAGGTTAAAGTCTTCCCGATGCAACTCTTTGAGCTCATCGCTCATTGCTGGGAATCTCCATGTTTCTTGTTCATTGACAGGCTCAGTGTGAGCAAGTTGTGAAGACGATCCATAGTCAGCTTGATCTTTAATGTGTATAGCTTCGAAAACACCTATCTCTGTTAGCTCTACCGCTTCTTCAGAGTTGGCATCTTCTTCGTCCTCATAAATTGCTTCAACGAACGAGATTTCTTCAATCAAGGGTTCCTCAGGACTTTCCCTCGTGTGAAGGTAACAGATGTATCATCGACTCTAAGCGTAATCTGACCCTTACAGAAATCGATGAGGACGGCAGAGGTGTCCAAAAAGGTTCGGCCTAGAATTAGGGGCATCTCTTTGTCAGGTGGATAGTCCAAGATAACCCAGTCAGTGGGGAAAACCAAATGTTCAACACGAAGAAGAACATTAGCAACACAACCGTCGCCGAGCGGCTAGATCGGGTCTACCATCAAGAGAAATAGGCGTTCCTCAAGATTCTTTTATCTAAACCGAGCTTTTTGCAGACGCTCAATGGCATCACATTTATAGAGGCCCCCGAGTCGCATAAGACGTTTTGGAACATGTGGCCTTCAATCTCACAAGAGATTGAAGGTCTCCCGGGTCACCTCGCTTAGTAGCAACTTTTTGTGAAACCATAGAGCACTCTTCTCTTAAAGCTTCTTCCGCCATCCTGAAGCTTCTTCTGCTTCCACAAACTTCCTTAAGATACTTAGAGCACTTGGGCATTTCTACCAATACCTCGCCTAGGGGTAAACTCACTTTGGTATCTCTAAGCATCCTCCTCACGCCGCCATATTGTCTCGTCATGACCGAGGTGTTCTCTTTCTTCTTCTTCGTGGATAAGGAAGGGCTTTATCATTGTTCATGGCTTGATTTTTTATGGCTTCGTCTTTCCTTATCCTTCCATCTCGACAAACTTTTCCTCCTCTTCTTTGTCGTGGTACACCACGACTTTTCCTCATTTTCTATCGTAATCATTCTCATCACCCAAGAATCATCATTAAGCTCCTCCTCACTGCTGCTTTCTTCAAGATTTAACTCGATTGCCCTCCTCGAACTTATGGCGCCAGGAGGGGCTACTCGCTTCCGACATCTTTCCGGGTCCCACCCGCTACCACTTCTTAGAGTGACCTCATTCACTCTTCGCTCCCATAATCCCATTGAGGTGTGATGGCAAAGGCAAACATTGATATCCGCTTTAGGATTTCTTTCGGTATAACTTGGAAGTTTATCCTGGGGTCTCGCTTGCTTGTTGGTCCGCCATCCGACCAACCTGCCTCTCTATTGTCTTGACACTAGTAGCCGTGGTCTTCACCATGTCTACTAGCTCATCAAACTTATGTTGGGGACACAAGAGGTGGTTTGGTTATGATGTTGGTTTTGATTCCAACCACCTTGAGGTCTTTGGGAGTTAGGATTGTGAGATTGATTAACCATTGCAGAGGTGGTCTTTGATAACTTGAGTGAAAGAAGGTTTTGAATTGATGGGCCAGGTGGTGCATTAGCTTGATTAAAATTGGGACGTTGAAACCGGAATGATTCTCGTCCCGATTGAAGTTTCAAGGTTTGGTTATGATTCTCCATTAAATTCACTTCCTCATTCATCTCATTTCCCCACTGCATTCCTGTGTAGTTCCCATCCGACGGCCCTTGTTTGTCTTTGATTTGTAAATTGGCTAGTCGCTTGCTAATTACTTCCATTTGAGCAACTAACACTTTAGTCTCGCACTGCTCGCAGCAGATTCCTTCTTATTCGCACTAACATTGGTCTTCTTTGGAGTTGACCACATGTTATTCTTTGCTATAGTTTCGCCTACCTCAGTAGTTAAAGATCATCACCTCCCTAGAAATGATCCATGAGCAGCTTGAATCTAGGAAGTCTCTATTTGGTTGAGAGACACCTCTATAGAATAACTCTAGTAGCTCATGTCCATCAGATCCATGGTTGGGGCACTTCCTCATCAATGATTTAATCTCTCCCATGCTTTCCCCACACTCTCACCATCAAGTTGTTCAAATGTGGCTATCTCCTTTTCATGTCCATGATTGTCCCTGTGAGACAAATTTCAGAGCAAAGGCTCTTTGACATCATTCCAGTGCACGGAGAGAATGATGGGCTAAAGATTTGAACCAACGGTTTGCTTCACCCTTTAGAGCAAACGGGAAGAGTTTTAACTTGACAATCTCGTAATCAACACCAGGATAGTGGTCGCTTCGCAGATTTGAACGAATGTGGACAAGAAGTCATGAGGATCTTCGCCAGCAGTGCCATGAAAAGAACTATTCTCGACCACCCTACCACTCCATTTTTCGGATCGAAGTTCACTTGCCCCATGTCCGAGGGCGAATGGGTTCTATGCCCTTCCGTGAAGTCCTGGTCAAGATAGGAGCGTAGGGTCCCGATTCAATTGGTTTAGCTGGTTCTCGACGGAACTGCTGAAATTGATTATTTATCCCACCTTGTTGATTCTGTTGTTGTTGTATTGCTCAGATCTCGTTGAAGGATCGATTCATCCGGGCTTGAGGGTCTCAGATTCGAACTTCGTTAGCCATGATGTCCGGATTAGGGAAGAGCTTTTCTCCCGATAATAGATCGCGCCAGGTTCGGGATTAAAGACAAGAGGTCCTTTCTACTCCCTGGTTTGCATAAACCAAGAGCGTATCAGGAGAAATCAACCTCGTGGTTGATGAGAACGAATGTAGAGAAGATTAGAGGGTTTAGAGGTTTAGAAAGAGAGAAGAGAGAAGAGGATTCTCGAGGTGAACTCGTTCAGTCATCGAACTAGCGCTCGTAAGACAAGTTGAAGGGCGCACGGGCTGCTCAAGATGGTGAACGCTGCTCGTAAAATCGCACTACGAAGAATCTGACAACCATTACCGACTCACCGGCAACGGCGCCAAAACTTGTTCGGTAAAACTCGCCTTAAATTTATAATTACCGAACACCCCAAGTGCAAGGCTCGTAGTAAAGGTGTTACCGGTCGCCCTAAGGGAATCGAACGCTCATCGGATCAAGTACGCTTAACGATGGTGAATTGTCACTTAAAATCTAATTAAAACTACTAAAGTCTATGAATTCTATAATCCTAAATAGGTCTGCCTAAACCGACAAAACAGTAAAATATCAAAATAACAATGAAGGAAATAAAAGTTGAAACAATCAAATTAAATTCAATTAAACTAAAAATCTAAACCGATATGCAAAAAGTACGAACTTTCTTATGAATATAAAGGAACAAGTAGGGCAACAAGGATCCACCAAACAACCACCACCCAACCGAAGTTATGAGTTAAATTAAATTCCTTGGTATGATCTAACCTAAATTGATCTAATTTCTTTAATCAAATTTATTTAGGTTCGTTTTCTTTCTCAAGTAAAACAAACATAACAATGAAGAACATGATCATGAGTTCGCTCTCCGAATCTCCTACCCAATCAATAATAAACAATCTCTTGAATTATTATTAATCGTATCAAAAGAACGGTTCTATATATGAATCTAATTCTCATTAAAATTCAAAACAGATAAACGTTTCATTGATTTCTCAATCTAATAAAACAAACATTCAAATCTATTCAATTGATAAGGAAAATAAAACTCAAACTCACTAACAATCGCTACTTGAAAATCCCTTGGTTGTGATGGTGTTGTGTTGGCTTCATCCCGCTGTCCTATCGCGAACTGCTTAGCCTCAATCATCCTTGATCTCCAAGAAAGAATTGAAAGAAGAAGACTCATCTTTTATGTGTTTAGTGCGGCCGCTAAGCAGCAAAAGGGTTGTGGTGTATTTTTGAGCGAATGATATGATATGGTGCGACAGGGTTCAATACACGCTGGTATTTATAAGATTTTGAGGCGGTTAGGGTTAAGTCGGCCGTGGACGCCCGTCCGGTTCTTTGGACGCCCGCCCACTCGCTTGAAATCTTCAAATCGGGCCGAGTCATGATCAAACGCCCGCCTTCTTCTTAAATCGACGCCGTCCAATAAAATCATCAATCTCGAATCAACTTCTCTCATGGACGCCCGCCCACTTTTTATGGACGCCACCACCTGGACGGGACCTCAAACGCTGCTCAACATTGTCTAAATCTTCATTCCAATCTCCAACTTGCATCTTCCTCCTTCCATCAACATGCAAGCATACCTACAAGGCGATAGAAACGAGCAAAGTGTAAAATCGCATAAAACACATAAAAACTACGTAAACAACTCGATTCTTCACTTTTAAACGTTTCAAACTCCATTCTCTCAATTTATCCTTTTAGCAAGTGATTTTCTATAAAAATTACTAAAACACGGAAGATATTGTTACGAAGTAACTTGATATAAATCACAAAATTAGTCGATGTCAAATACTGATGTGCACTTATGACACTCCTATACAAGGAAGGATTCATCATAGGAGTACCTTCTTCTGGAAGAAAGGATTTAAATGTCACCATGGGAGTGGGACAAGGTTTGACATTGTCCATGTTTAGTTTGTGCAGTAGCTGTTTGAGATAGTGTTTTTGAGTAATAAGTATGCCACTTATGTCCCTGTGAGCTTCAACACCAAGAAAGTGACTAAGTTCTCCCAGATCCTTCAAAGGAAACCTGCTATTGAGAAGTTTGATGAATTTCTGAATTGCATTAGTGCTATTGCCAATGATCAAGAAATCATCAACATACACCAACACATAATGAGTCTGTGGATATGCCTCAAAATGAACAGAGATATATCTGACACAGACTGTGTGAACCCCCATTGAATTATTTGTGTCTTAAGTTCATCAAACCAAGCTCTTAGAGCTTGTTTTAGACCATATATAGCATTTTTCAAGTGACATACATAGCCAGGTTTGTTGCTGTCAGTGAACCCTTCAGGCTGGGGCATATACACTGAATCATAGAGTCTTTCATTTAGAAAGGAATTATTTATATCAACTTGATGAATACCCCAATTCATGGATGCTGTATTAGATATGATTACTTTGATTGTCCTCGCTGGCTTTTGTAATCGAGGGTTTCAGATAATCAATACCTTCTTTTTGATTGAACCCTTTAGCCACCAACCTTGCTTTGTGTTTTAAGACACTCCCATCTGGTTTCAACTTGGTTTTAAAAATCCACCTGTTTCCCACCAAATTATGTGATTGATGATGAGGCACTAACTCCCAGGTTTTGTTCTGTACTAGGGCTTGATATTCTTCCTGTATAGATTTTAGCCATTTTGGATCTTCCATGGCTTGGTGTACAGAGGTTGGTTCCAGAGTGTCATCTGGCTCCACAGTGGTATTCAGGGTAAACATTTTCTTGGGCTTAGAAATACCACTCTTGGCCCTTGTTTTCATCTGGTGTTTTGGTGGTGAAGGTGAATGTGATGGTGAGGATGAGCCACTTGACTGAGAGTCAATGGATGGTGAGGGCATAGGTGAAGGAAGGACAAGGTCCTCATCAATAGTGTTATATAATGGTGGGGAATGCACTGGAGAAGCAGGTGCATGACTAGTAGATTGTACTTCTACAATGCCACCTTGAACTTGGGAACCAGCAGGAACAATATAGCTAGGAGTAGATAGAATACCATTAGAACCAGTAGAGCTAGATATCACACTAGCCGTGCTATGAGGGTGTAAAGACTTGCAGGGAAATTCTGATTCATGAAACTTTACATGCACAGAAACATAGACTCTACCATTTGTGTCCATACACTTGTGACCTTTGTGAGTGGAACTGAGACCTAGGTAAACACATTTTTGAGTATGGTACTGGAACTTTTGAGTATGGTATGGTCTGAGATATGGATATCAAGTGCACCCAAAGGTTTTTATCATTTTATGGTCAGGTTTCTTCTTGTAGAGAGTTTCAAATGGTGACTTGTTATGCAGCACATGTGTTGGGAGAATGTTTATGATGGAAACAACATGTTGGTGTTGGAAATAGCGCCCGAAAGACAATTTATGTAATTATTTTTATAATTATTAAATGACAGATTTATTCTCATCTTATTATTTGCTTCGTGCTTATATTTAATACACTGCTGAAAACCCCAAGTTGTATCATATGTAGCCATATAACTTAGTGTGTGTCACACATGAGGATTAAGTTTCTGGTGATACACTTGAAAAGTTAGTCCGTGGTGAAGTTAATCAAAGTATGGGGTCTATTGATTAAACCACCATTAATGCGCCCAGAACACTTTATGGTGTGACCGTCTTATCCGGACCGTCGACATTGGTTGTCTATGTGGGGCATTTATATATCATGAGAGTCATATAGGACTGAACCGATTTAATCTACGTTTCTCATATAATTCCGTGATTGAGAAATCTTGTTAAATCACAAGATTATCATATATGGATTAACCTTAATCCTGATGTGATTGCATACTCCTACTGGTTTCAGGATAGGGTTTGATGTGTTCGTTAAGGATCGCTAAGAGGCACGGTCCGAATCACTTTCACGTTGGCACTATTCTGGAATGAGTGAGAAGTGTGTCTCACAGATATGGAATCCATTCCTTCCTACGGGAAGTTGAAAGACAATCCCCTTATTTGTTGATCCTAGAAACTGATCGATCCGCGGAGTTCTAATTGATCACTAGTGGGTTAATGGTAAATAAGGATAAGATGTATTGAAGAAGGTTTACGGAAATAATCATGCTTCTTTACGGATAGTCTATGGAGGGTTAGTTTATATGTAACGATTATTTCAATGGACACTTATCGACTTGACTCGACGTTTTGAGAATAAGTTATATCTATAATCGATAGAGTTCAGTTTCGGATTTATGGTGGCGTAATTCCGGAATTAATGAGTTGAGTAGAAATATTCTGTTCGATGAATATTTTATTTAATTTATTGTAGCTACCGGTTATAGGTCCATGGTCCCCGGGTTGGCTCTTAATACGCGAGTGTTTTCTCGTTTTATGGAACCTCGAGAAAAAATTAAATAGTTGGTCTATTTAATGAATATGCAATATTATTTTTTTGGTAAATAATATATAAAATAGAAAAGACATTTTCTATTAAAAATGATTAAAAGGTGCCACACATGAGATAAATTAGGAAAAGAACTTTTTCTAGATTATGTCACATGTGTAATTAATTAATTTTCTGTTTTTTGGATAATTAATGGAAAAATAAGAGATTGATTTTTTGAGAATTATCTCTTATCTTTTGGCAAATATCTTTTCCTTATGGGAATAGGTAATTGTGGTGTGAAATGGATAAATCCCTTGATTAGTTATTTTTCTATATAAAGAGAGTTCCTTCTAACACAATTACACTTACAATTTGCGCCACTTTCATAAATAAATAAGAGAAAAATTAGTTTCGTGTTCTAGTCATTAAGGGAGTGCATATTCGAGTTGGTTCTGAGGCGAGGATCGAAGTCCACCAGTCGTCGCTAGGAGATACAATCCGGAAGACTACGGCTTATCTATCTGTCGATTTATTATTCCTCTTGAACAAGGTAAATCTACTAACCTTCTTGTAGATTGTTAATTAATTATGTGAATTAAAATCGTGGTAAAATCGCATGCGAATTTAATTCGTAGCTTCCGCTGTGCATGATCGAGCGTCTCAATCGGTGCTGTGAGTCAGATCTGACGATCTAGTTATGGATCGGATCCGATTCGGTTTTCTGTATATCTAGCAGTTGGAAGCTGTCCCACCAGTATTTTGGGGGTAAGGATGACTGAGCAAGAAGTGTAAGGCCAGTCTCCACTATATGCCTGTGCTTCCTCTCTGCCCTTCCATTTTGCTCATGGACATGAGGACAGGGATGCCTAAATTTAATCCCATGAGCAGCTAGAAATGACTCAAATCTTCTATACTCACCTCCTCAGTCATACTGAACTGTTTTAATAGTGGTATAAAGGTGTTTTCAACCAGTTTTTTGAACTGGAAAAAAGTAGCTAGGGCATTTAACTTATGTTTTAGAGGATAAATCCAAGTAAACCTACTAAAGTCATCAATGAAGTGTATGTAAGTAAAACCAAGGGATTGGATTGGTGTATGTGAGGACGACAGTCCCCAAATTTCAGTATGAATCAAGTCTAAGACATTAAAAGCATGACTAGTAGAAGAACCAAGAGGTACAACATGAAGTTTGCCAAACTGGCATGCATCACAGAAAGAAAGAGTGCCAGTAATGGCTACACCATAGTCTGAAACAACTTTATTTAAAACTCTTAGACTAGGATGTCCTAATCTTCTATACCATGCATCAGGACTAGTTTCATTAGATGTAACTGAAGCAACAAAACTACTAGGATAACCACACTTGGATTGAAGGGAACTCTTTTGACAAGTTGGATCTTCATTGAAAAGAGGTTTAAACGACATGTGCCATTTGCCAGGGTTCCTTCCATAAGTACTCTCTTTGACACTTTGTCCTTAACAAAACATTTAGAGCCATAAATTCAAACAAAACATTATTGTTAGATGTTAACTGAAATGCTAATCGATTCTTTTTTATGTGAGGGACATGAAGGATATCATGCAAATGCATATTAGGTTCAATGATAGAGTGTCAAGTGTGTGCTTTAAGCAATTTTTGGCCATTACCAATAGTTAAGGACTCATAACCATCATACTCGGATTTGATCTGTAGATTTTCCATGTCAGAGGTTACATGGTTGGTTGCTCCAGAATCTGCATACCAACTTGGATCCCCCACCATTTTTGGTGTGGTAAGATAAGCAGCTACTTGCCTGTTTCCACTGTTTTGATTGCCCTTACCCTGTGAATTGGTATTTGACTCATATATGTGCCAGCATTCTGATGCAATGTGACCAACCTTAATACATATATGACATGTAGGTCTTGGTCCATTGCTAACACCTCTACCATTTCCTCTACCTCCTCCCCGGGATCTACCACATCTTCCTGATCCCTGTTGGCCTCTTCCTCTCTGATTGTTCTAGGGTCTGAAACATCTATTTCCTCCTTGATACATCTGAGCAATGTGAGCACTAGATTGAGACAGATCTAGTGTAGATGAAGAATTAAACCTTGCAATTAGACGTTCATGAGTCAACAACTGTGACTAAACTTCAGGCCAAGATAGGGAACCAGCCCTTGATGTGATATTAACAATCACAGACTCATATTCCTTGGTGAGGCCTCTAAGAGTGGCTAGAATCAACTCTGATTGTGAAACAAGGTATTCAACATATGCCGGTTCATCACCATGAGTCTTCATAAATGCCAAATAATCTGCCATAGACTTGCTTCATTTCTCTGTTTTGGTCAGGGCATCTTTCAGTTCCAGAATTCGTGATTCAACTTGATTGTTATGGAGAATCTCAAGAGTACGTCAAACCTCTGCAGCAGTACCACATCCAAAAACTTCAAGGTGTGCTTGTTCAGTCATAGATCCAAGCATCCATCCAAGTAGAAGAGCATCATGTTGGAAGTAGCGCCGGAAAGACAATTTATGTAATTGTTTTTATAATTGATAAATGACATATTTATTCTCATCTTATTATTTGCTTCGTGCTTATAAGTAATACACTACTGAAAACCCCAAGTCGTATCATATGTAGCCATATAACTTAGTGTGTGTCACACATGAGGATTAAGTTTATGGTGATACACTTGAAATGTTAGTCCGTGGTGAAGTTAATCAAAGTATGGGGTCTATTGATTAAACCACCATTAATGCGCCCAGAACACTTTATGGTGTGACCGTCGACATTGGTTGTCTAAGTAGGGCATTTATATATGATGAGAGTCATATAGGACTGGACCGATTTAATCTGAATTTCTCATATAATTCCGTGATTGAGAAATCTTATTAAATCACAAGATGATCATATATGGATTGACCTTAATCCTAAAGTGATTACAGACTCCTGCTTGTTTCAAGATAGGGTTCGATGTGTTCGTTAAGGATCACTAAGAGGCACGGTCCGAATCACTTTCACGTTGGCACTGTTCTGGAATGAGTGAGAAGTGTGTGTCTCACAGATATGGAATCCATTCCTTCCTGCGGGAAGTAGAAAGACAATCCCCTTATTTGTTAATCCTAGAAACTGATCGATCCGCGGAGTTCATACTGGTTATGAACTAATTGATCACTAGTGGGTTAATGGTAAATAAGGATAAGATGTATTGAAGAAGGTTTACGGAAATAATCCTGCTTCATTACGGATAGTCTATGGAGTGTTAGTATGTATGTAATGATTATATCAATGGACACTTATCGACTCGACTCGAATTTTTGAGAATAAGTTATATCCTATGTTGCACCGACACGGACACGGCGCACGACACGACACGGACACGGCGACACGGCAACTTTCAAAAATATAGGACACGACACGCCGGGGACACGTAGTGTATATATATATATATATATATAAAATTATATTTATATATATATATATATACAAAAAAATATATAAAAAATACAAAAAAATACAAAAAATACAAAAAAAATATAAAAAATATAAATAGCCGTGTCGGGACGCGTGTCCCCCGTGTCGGGACGTGTCCCCTCCGTGTCCTTGACGTGTCCTGGCGTGTCGGGACGCGTGTCCTGGCGTGTCGGTCGGTTTTAAAATTTAATTTAACATTATTTTAAATCAACCGACACGTGTCCGACACCGATGTCGGCGCGTGTCGGACGCGTGTCGTGTCGGAAACGTGTCGGATACGGCGCACGTTACCCATATTGGAGTGTCGGTGCAACATAGGTTATATCTATAATCGATAGAGTTCAGTTTCGGATTTATGGTGACATAATTCCGGAATTAATGAATTGAATAGAAATATTATGTTCGATGAATATTTTACTTAATTTATTGTAGCTACTGGTTATAGGTACATGGTCCCCGGTTTGGCTCCTAACACGCGAGTGTTTTCTCGTTTTGTGGAACCTCGAGAATAAATTAAATAGTTGGTCTATTTAATGAATATGCAATAGTATTTATTTTGTAAATAATATGTAAAATAGAAAAGACATTTTCTATTAAAAAAATGATAAAAAAAAGTGGCGCCCTTTTTGTGTGATAAATTAGGAAAAGAAAATTTTCTAGAGATTGATTAATTATCTAATTGTTGGATAATTAATGGAGAAATAAAAGATTGATTTTTTGAGAATTATCTCTTATCTTTTGGCAAATATATTTTCCTTATAGAAATAGGTAATTGTTGTGTGAAAATGATAACTCTCTATTGACTAGTTATTTTCCTATATAAGGAGAGTTCCTCCTAACACAATTAGACTCACAATTTGTTGCCACACTTGGAAAAAAAGGAAGAAAAATTAGTTCTTGACTTAGTCATTAAGAGAAGAAAAACCTAGGGTTTTTCTTGTGCATATTTGAGGAGGTTCTACGGTGAGGATCGACGTCCATCAGTCGTCGTTTGGAGATACAATCCGGAAGACTACGGCATCTCCCTTTGGTCGACTATTTCTTCCATTCTGTTGAAGGTAAATATTCTACCTTCTTATAGCTAGATTAATTATTTATGTAGATCATATCGTGGTAAAATCGCATGCGAATTTATTCGTAGCTTCTGCTGTGCAAGATCTAGTGTCTCGATCGGTGCTGTGAATCAGATCTGATGATCCAATTATGGATCGGATCTGGATTCGGGTTTCTGTATATCCAGCATGTGGTATCGGGGCGAGGTTAAAGCGATTTTGCGATCATGATTGCATAATTAATTAATAAGGAGTGGAATTGAATAAATATTGCATCTTTTATATTTTCTGTAAATCTATATGAATGATTGAATATTGTGGTTGACGAGATGGATTGGGGTTGGTATCTGTTTACCGTTAGATTTGATGTAAACCCATTTTTCTCGGGTATAGGAATTGTTGAATTTAATTTTCTGGAAATTTTTCATAAAGACGCTAAGTGCTGCTGATGCTAAATTCGCATGCTGATGTCATGCTGACATCAGTGCTGTCATAAAAAAATTCGAAGCAAGCAGGGTTCGAATCAAAGACCTACAGGTTGCAGGAACAAGGCTGGACCGGTTCAGCTACTGAGGACTTTGTTGAAGAAGCCGATGGATGGTTTAATATAGATACAGATTCAGTTTTCTTTTATAAATAATTAGTAAACCCATTAGATTGGGTTTAGGATCTTTTATTTATAATAGATTAGATACGGGGGTACCAACGGTCAATATCAGTGGTTTATTTTTCGCATTTATTTTCTTATGTGATTATTTATGTGATATAACCATGCCATGCATCATATTCATGAATTTCACTCCTAGCATATGCATACATGTAGATAATTAATCGTAATATTAATTAGGCATGTATGAGACATAATTAATTTAGATTAATTTAGGTAATTAATTAAATTAAATTAAGACGAACGGAATTTTTATCGGGATATAAAATTCACATGATAAAATATTATAAAAAACAATTACTCGGT
Source organism: Gentiana macrophylla (assembly GCA_026214975.1). Lineage (NCBI taxonomy): Eukaryota > Viridiplantae > Streptophyta > Magnoliopsida > Gentianales > Gentianaceae > Gentiana > Gentiana macrophylla. Next base: position 84,091,296 of record CM047809.1, on the reverse strand, counting down.
AAATTTATTTTGGGATCTAAAAATCATTCGTGGATTTTAATTATGTAGTGACTACATAAAAGAATTTTAATAATTGAAAATTTGGAAAATCTGGAAAAGTTGGACACGAACTGAGCAAAAGATTCGAAAATTGGTTCGGGCGCTCAACAGGGCTTCGGCTCGACTCGACTCGACTCGACTTGTCCGTCCAAGTGCGGGGTTAGCCACGGGGGTCCGGCAAGGTCAAGCTATCTGACGAGCTGAGGCTCAATGGGGCAACCTTAGCCCGATTTTCAACCCAAAGACTCAAGACACGCGGCGACGTTAGCGTCGGGGGTCCGGCAATGTCAAGCTATCCGGCGAGTTTCGGCTCAATGGGGCAGCCTTAGCCCGATTCATCCAGCATTCATAAATGAACCAACGAATAGGACGGGTCGGCTTAGCCAATCCCGACACCGTTCGGTGAACTTGGTTAAAGCTCAGCCAGGGTTTAATACCGATAAGTTGGTGATTGCTTTTCAAGATTTATTGTTTTCAAATTATTGAGATAAAAATCTACGATCCCAAATTTTTATCATGACAAAATTAGGACATTTATTTAAATTCTTGAGTGAATTTTAGTTGTGTAGTGTCTACACAAGAAATTGCTAAATATTCAAAAAATTGGAAAATCATGAATAAAGTGTCACTAGTTAGACAGTATTTGGAACCGATAAACTAGTGGGAGCTTTAAATTTTATGATTTATTGTTCTATGAATTATTAGAAAAATCATGAAGTCCTAATGTATTAGGATTATAAAATTCTTGGTGAATTTTAATTGTGTAGTGTCTACACAAAGAATTTGAAAATCCAATTGGAAAATCGTGAATAAGTGACACTAGTTAGACGGTATTTGGAACCGATGAACTAGTGGGAGGATTTTTTAAATATTCATGATTTATTGTTTTTCGGATTGTGAATGAGTTCTGAAAATCCTAAAAGACTACCTATTTTTCAAAATAACGAGTGGGAGCGGGGAAGGTGACAACCGACACCATGGCCTCTACTGTTGACACAAGCAAGTGAGAGAATGGTGACGCCTCGTGCCGCTTTGATTTTGGCCCCCTAAGGATGGCCTTCACCACTATCAAAATGCATGGCTTGGTCTCCGAAAGGATAGGATTTTGGGTACTCGTCGGGTCACTGACCGACCCTAAGGCAGGATACTCGGGGCGTACTTTGAGATCTGAAACAGTTGGTCACACTCACAAGGATATTTTTGGAAATATCCTGGCTGAAAAAGGAAGGTAATCAACAATAAATGGAGGTGTCCGATCCTCAGTTAATTGTTGAGAGAGATGTCTCAATTTAATCGTCACCTCTTTGACCTACCCTAAGGCGGCACTGTAGGTGTGAGATTAAATCCTTGGAATGGTAGGATAAACTGCATGCATGACATCACATTTATAATTCCTAAAATTATTATATGTTGTAGTGTGTGATTTGATTTATATTTCTGTCATAATTTATTCTCACAACTAGATATCATCTCAAGGTATCTAAACTGCTAAACACGATAAATTGATTGATGATGACTTCGTAAAAGTGGAAAAGTAACAAGAACGTTGAACTCATAAATCGAGAATGCAAATTAATTTTTCGGAAAAGGATGTTCCTCCTAAGCCTTCAAATTTAAGTGACATTAATGAGTATGTCACTGCTGTCACTCGTGATGAACGAGAGACAACCGATATTAGTTCAAAGATGACGAGAATGATTTGATATCAATCTCACCAGACATCCCATAGTTTACGAGTAGTGTCTACTCTTATAATCTGCTAGTTCACGGCCATTTCATTTATAGAAAGCCAAGAATGGGAAAGTAAATGTCTAAAAGTGTAAGTCATCAAAACTAAACAAGTTTAAGGCTAAACCGAAATATTTCTAAAAGGAAGCATATGATAAGGAAAGTGATTTCGGATCACTAACCTATGAATCCTAATAGACTTTCTTAACCGAGTAATTTGACTCAGAAGCTAAAATTCTTTTGTTAGAACAATGTAGCTGGGCATTCACGATAAAGAGTAGACAACGGGCAGTTATTTCAGCTAAGATAGTGGGAGTGATATAAGGAATAAATTTCATATTTTAATCCTTGAATATCAAAGAAATATAATTTCTGTTTTCGGATTCGTTGGAACGAATGGATTCACTTTCACATCGATAATATAGTTGCCTTAAAGAAAGTGAATATGACATTTGTATAAGCTTCTGAGACTCGGACTTTTGTCTGATAAAGTCAAAACCACTAAGTAATGCTGAAAAAGTATATGTAACACATCATAAACTATTAAGACAAATGGTTTCCTGATGCGATACGATCCCATAAGATCGACGAAAGGATCAATACGAGCCGAAAAACCCTAACCTAACTGGGCAGCAGTCTAGGAAGAGGGCCAAGAACAACTCAACGCTTTGCTCAAGAACGCTGATAAGCTCTCGAAAGGGGTGCAATCTCTACGACAAAGAGATCACTCGCTCGCAAGCGATGTTCTTGATCAATCACAGACCAAGGAAGAAGAGAAAACTCTCAATTTCATTATAAAGATTTCATCATTCATTGATATAAAATTACAAGGAATGCCTTTATATAGGCTACAAAATAAATGACTAACCAACTCCTAAGCAATGTGGGATAAATTACATAGTAATTTTCGCCACTTTATTTTGCACTAAACCTAACCTGACCCAAATAAGCCCAAATGGATTTTATTTGCTAAAAATAAACACCTGACCCAATATACTAACATGTGGGCTACTTTTGACATGGGACTAATGCCGTTTTATTGATAAAACGTCGATAAATAAAATAAATTACAAAACAAATAAAATGTCTCGGGACGGATCACATCATTTCCGTATTTAGATAAACGATTCTTCAGCGTCTATTAATCAGTGCATATATCCTAAAGATAAGATCTGAAGACTGGCTAAGGGTGATTCCTATCTCCCAGTCTAAGAACACTATCTCAAAGAAAAAATGACTAAGTAAACTTTCAATTAGGAAAGGTTAATAGAGCTAAAGAAGTATCATAGCTTGTTCATATTGACATTCGGGGTCTTATGAAGGATACAAGCTAATGGGAGCTTTTGAGTAATAGACTTTTTTGTCTATTAACTACTCAAAACGCCAATTAGTTTGTCTAAATATTTGGAGGAATCTCTGATATTACCAGAAAAGAGAGTATTCCATACTCAGATTTAGGCTATAGCATAGTATTTGGAATTGATGCTCGGCCTACCTCCGAGTGAAATGATTTCACTGAAAGGATAAACCATAGATTGTCTAGTATAGTTATTGATATGATACAATACACTGCTTAACTCAATTAAGATATTGGTTGCAAAATAACGGTTTACATTATTATGTAATACCGAGAAGTCTACCTAGAAGATGCTTACGAATTTGTGGATAAAGAGTGAAGCGCATTTACTCCACTTCCGCAAATAGAGGCATTTAGCACTAGTGCTTGAAGGTAGGACTGGAGATTTTACATACATGTTCAGATGGCGACTGTTCATGAAATATCTTAATGCAATGATTAATGGTTAGTTATGAGATTCTTAAGAAAGGATAGTGACGGTTACACCGTTACATCCTTTCTAAAAGAATGTTTAAATAACAACCTTAGACCTTGATGTACAGTTACTCAAGGAGTTACTATCTGATTTAATCAGACCACATCCAACATTGGTTGTGTTAGGTGTAATACCCGAAAGACAATTTTGTAATTATTTTATTTAATAAATGAAATGATATTATTATTCATATTTATTATTCTCATATTCACCGATGTGACAATAGTATTTACACTACAGAAAACCCTAAAGTATATCGTTTACATAATCACTTAACTCAGTGTATGGGATATACACGGGAGGATTGAGTTAGTGAAGATGCACTTAAAATACAATTAGCCCGTAGTGAAGTTAATCGAGAGTATCGGGTCTCTCCTTTAACGTGCTATTAATGCGCCCAGAACACAATAGGTGTGATTGTCTTATCTGGACTTTCGGTTAAGAGAACCTAGTGGGGCATTTATATATGATAGATATATCATATAGGGCTGGACCGATTTTATTAGAGTTCACGATATAATTCCGTAATCGAGAGGTCTTATCGAATCAATCGATGATCATTTTTATGGATATATCTTAATCCTGAGGTGATCACAGTCAACTGCTTGAATCAGTATGAGGTTTGACTTGACGGTTAAGGATTACACTGAGTCTGTGGTCTGAATTACCCTATCTTGGCATTGTACTGGATTGAGTGAGTAGTCTGTGTTATCACAGATACGGAATCCATTCCTTCCATTTATGGAAGTAGATAGACGATTCCTTATTTGTTAATCCTAAAACCGATCGATCACGCGAGTTCATATTACATCGATTAGCTACCAAAGTGAGTTGTATGAATTAATTGATCACTAGGGGTTAATGGTAAATAAGGATAAGATGTTCGAAAAAGGTTAACGGTAACTTCCCGATTTAGAATGAAATCTATGGAGGATTAATCCATATGTAATGATTATATCAATGGACGTTTATTATCATTCTCGTGAGGAGATAAATATAATCTCATAATCGGAGGAGTGCAGTCACGGGATTATGGTGGCATATTCTCGTGATTGATTTATCGAATATAATTATTCTCATTCGTAAGATAATTATTTATTTGATTTATCGGAGCCGCTGATTATTAGTCTATGGTCCCCGACGTGCCTCCAAATATAGCATAGCTATTCTCGGACGTCGAATCCTAATAATATTAATTTAGTTCTTATTATAATTTGATTAAAACGATATGTGAATTAATTGTTTAGTGGACTATTAAATTAGTTGGGCTAAATAATTAAATATGTGAAAAAGACATTTTTCATAATCTTGGCCCAAAAATGTGGTATAGTTGAAATGTATTGTGACTAGGTCACACGAGAGAAATTTCGCCCCAAGCATGTTTTAAGTAAACAAGAAATTAGTTTTTTTGTGAATTAATAAGACATGTGCACAAAATATTTATTGGATAAATATTTATGGTAAGAAATAAAGATAAATATTATTCTAGATTTATTCTAGAATATTATGGAATTATCTTTTATTTATTGGATTTATTTATTTGCAAAATAAAATCCTTTGAGGTTAAGTTTTACTCTCCTATATAAAGAAAGTTCTCCCAAGCCTTACAACACACATAATCTTCGACATTCACCTCTTAGAGAGGAGAAGGAAAATTTTCGGCCAAGGGGTATGGGGAAAATCTTGGAGGTTTTTCCGGGTAACATATCGGAAGGATTCGAGACGATAATTTCCTTCCACCGGTAGTTGCTTGGATCACACGTACGGAAGATCGTGGTGCTCTTCACACCTTTGTTTATTCTTTCTATTGCGGTTCTTCAACTTGGATTTTGAGATCCAAGAGGTATGTTCTACAACCCCCTTGTAGAGTAGATCTAGTTATTTTATTACGTGTAATTTATAGATCTAGATCCTTAAATCGCTTCCGTTGCGGATGGTATTACTAACAGTGGTATCAGTCGCCTGGTGATCTATATTTATACGTATAAAATATTAGATCTAGGAGTGGAAAACATGTAGTTTTTGTGTCCCAAATTTTTTTTGGGCCGATGCACATATATATTTTTTTATGTTGCGATTGTTGTGGTTGAAGAGATGGATTGATGTTTGTACTGTTTACTCGTTATATCTATTGTAGCTCTTTTGATTAGCATCAATTGAGCATAGGATTTGTAATTTAATTATGTCAATTTTCGAAAATCCCATGTAAAAGTAGCATCTTTTATTGTAATTTTGATCCGGGTTTGTGACGACGAAGATGATGTGTTGAAGATCATGGTGTTGAAGATCATCAAGAAGGTAAAAACAGGAGGAGGCCGAATTGTTTAATTAATTTTTTTCCCGTCGGCAATTTTTTTGGCGGCAGCAATTTTTTTTTCTTGTAACCTAATGTATTAGGTTTGGCCGCAAGGTTTGACCAAATAAAAATTTGAAAAAAAAAAAATTTATTTACATAACAGCCGTGAAGAAAAAAAAAATCCTAATTTTTTTTTATAAGTTTGCCGAGGGCAATTAGTACACAAAAAAAAAATAAAAAAAAAAATAAAAATTATAAAACAAGTTTGTAAGATAAATATATTTTAATATATTGGTATATTACGGCCTCCTCTCCTCGTCGTTCGTCGTTCGTGTCGAGATCGAAGGTTCGAGATCGGAAAGTTTCAAGATCAAGATCGAAAATCGAGATTTGAAGACTTAGATTAAATGTTTACTTTTCCTTAGAAAATAGGTTAGATACGGGTATACCAACGATCCATCTCGGTGTTTAAATTTTTCGTAATTTATTTTTTATGTGTTTGATCATAAAATAGATATAAAATCGGAATTGCCATGACATGCATCATATCATAAATCCACTCCATGCATACATGTAGAATTTTAATTTTGGTAATTAAAATAGGCATGTATACAAACTCGCGTAATTAGTTGAAATTTAATTAATACGTGGTAATTAATTAATTTAGTAACTAATTTAAGATCCGAGGACGGGTTATGAAATCGTTAAGCCTTTCGGTGTGTGTTCTCAGTGAACCGCCTTAAAGCCCAAACGAGATCACGTTTTCGATTCGTAGTGTCTACGAGATTGAATGATGGTAAAAGAACAATAAATCTTGGATAAAAACCGGTTCGCCTATAGGTTGGGTGGTCAACTGATTGGGCTTGACCGACTTAACCCTCATAGTGTGATGTATGCACGGGGGTCCGGCAAGACTAAGCTACACCGGCGAGCGAAAGGGGTGATTCCTTCTTATCTCAATGGGGCTCTCTTGACCCGACTTCGTCCGACTGTCACATATATTCCAACGAATAGGACGGGTAGGCTTGCCTACGTTACCGATACCATTCGGAATCCTTGATTTGATGTGCTTTTATGTTAACATCAAAAAGACGTGGTTAGTTAACCCACCACCACTTCCAAATTATTGAGTGGGAGCGGGGGAGGCGACAGCCAACCCCACGGCCTCTACTATAGATACAAGTAAGTGAGAGAAGGGTGACGCCTCGCGGCGCTTTGATTTCGTCCCCCTAAGGATGGTGTTCACCCCTATCAACATTCATGGCTTGGTCTCCAAAGGATAGGATTTCCGGTACTCGTCGGGTCACTGACCTATCCTAAGACGGCACACTCGGGCGTACCTAAGAGATCCGATATAGTAGGTCACACTCATGAAGGATATTCTTGATAATATCTAGGCTAAAAAAGGAAGGTAGTCAATGAATAAAGGGATGTTCGATTCTCGTGGGATGTTCGATTCTCACAAGTTTTTCATTGATGAGATTGTCTCGATTTAACCGTCATCTCTTTGACCTACCCTAAGGCGGCACTGAGATGCGAGGTTAAAACCTTGGAATGGTAGAGTAGACTTAATTTTAGTTTACAATTCCTAAAATAAAATTATATAGTAGTGTTAAACTTGAATTAATATATGTCATTTTATTTACAGCATTATATTCCTTACTAAATTTCTTAAAAATTAATAATTGACTAGTATTGACTTCGTTAAAAAGTGGAAAGTAACTAGGATGTTGAACTAATTAATCGACAATGCAATTAATTTTCGAAAGAGATATTTTCTCTTAAGCCTTTTAAAAACCAGAGTGACATACAGGTATGTCACTAGTGTCATTCGTGTCAAACGGAAGACAAACTTAGTTTGATCAAAGGTGATTTCGGACTTTGAAATTCTTCTAGTGAATTTTGAGTGTGTAGGGATTACACGAGTAATTTTCTAATTGAAAAATCGGAAAATCATGAAGTGTTACTAGTTGGACGATATTTGGAATCGATGAACTAGTGGGAGTTTTATGATTTGTTGTTTTTCTACAACATTAGAAAAGTGTAACTAACTACACACGTAACCGTTCTAACTGAAAAACCGGAAAGTCATGAAATGTTGCTAGTTGGACGATATTTGGAATCGATGAACTAGTGGGAGTTCTATGATTTGTTGTTTTTCTGGAAACATTGGAACTATGTACGAAAGATTTTCTAAATCGGAAAAAATCGGAAAATCATAAAAATAAAGCATTGCTCGTTAGACGGTATTTGGAACCGATAAACTAGTGGGAGCTTTAAATGTTATGATTTGTTGTTTTTTTTTTCTGGTATATTAAAAAAATCCGAGAAGTCCCGACGAGTAACACTCGAAATAGACATCCCACGGTTCAAGAGTAGTGTCTACTCAAACAAACCGCTGGTTCAAGACTGTTTCCATTCACGGAAAGTCAAGAATGGGAGAAAATGTCTCTAAGTGTTAGTCATCTAAACTGAGAAAACTTTAAGGCTGAACCGAAAATTAATTAACTGAAAATCATAGGATAAGGACAGTGATTTTGGATCACCAACCTATGAATCCTTGGCGATTTTCTCGAGCTAAGTTCTTTGGAAGAACAAGGTAGCAAATAAGATATAACGATTAAAGGAGTAAACAACGGGCAGTTAATTTTAGCTAGAATAGTGGGAGTGATATAAGGAAATGAATCTCGGATTCAATCCTTGGATATCGCGGAAAATTTATTTTCGGTTTAAGATTCGTTGGAACGAATGGATTTACCTTCTATTCGATAATTTGTTTGTCATATAGAAAGTGAATATACCATTTGTAGTACGAATCCAAGACTCGAACTTTTGTTTGATAAAGTCAAAACCACTTAGAACTGTTGAAATATGTATGTAAAACACATCTTAAGAACTATTAAAAGCAATTGGTTTCTATATTTAGATAAACGCCTCTTCATATTCCATAGTTAGTGCATAGTCCCTAAAAGACAAGACCTGAAGACTGGCTCAGGGTGATTCCTTTCTCCCAGTCTGGTTATATTGTCTCAAAGGTTCAATGACTAAGTTTCCTTTCAATCGGGAAAGGATAATGGTTATAAAGAAGTAACATAGCTTGTTCATGATGACCTTCAGGGTCTGATGAAAGATACAAGCTAGTAGGAGCTTCCGAGTAGTGACTTCTTGTCTGATAACTATTCATATACTCCGGAAAGTTTATCCAAAATATTTTGAGGTTTCTCTGTTTTCAACAGAGATAGAGTATTCTATACTCGGAATAGGCCATTCATAGTCCTCGATCATCGATGCTCACCCGCCTCATTGTGACATGTTCTCACTAAGTGAGAAACCGTTAAATTGCCTTACATAGTTTTAGATGTTCTACAATACAATCGCTTAACTCAATAAAGATATTGAAGTTTAAATAACGGTTTACATTGAAATGTAAGACCGAGAAGTCTACCTAGAATATGCTTTGGAATTTATGGATAAGGTGTGGATTCGGTTCACCCCACACTCCGTAAATATAAGCATTTAGCACACGGTGCTTGAAGGTAAGACTAGGAATTTCGCAAGATACGCTCGGGTCAATGACCATTCGTGATATATCTTTTAACCAATTGGGTATAAAGGTTAGATATAGGATTCTTGAAATTGGGAAGAGACAGTTATACTATTGCATCTTTTCTGATAGAGTCCATGAATAGCAAAACCTTGAACCTTGAAGTACGTTTACTCAAGGTAGTTACTAATCGATTAAAATCGGACCACATCCAACATCGGTTGTTGGTGATAACACTAAATACTACTAAACTAGATCGTAATTTCGATCCGCCAAAGAAGTATTATGAGTATGGTTTATCCATTACCCATTACTGAGTTCTCATGGACTTTGTAGTCCGAGGATCGATTGACCTATGGCTCTTTTGTGAGCGTATAGGATTATGATAATAGAGGTTGGTTTAATAGCCATAACCTCGTGAATGGAGTTCGGCACTCCGGCTTCTGTTCATACTCTTGTAGAACCACCCGAGCGACTCAGCCCATGGGAGTAATTGGATCTACACGAAAAAGAGATAATGAATAGGAAAGTTTATCTTTTTGAGCAAAGCTTGAGTGGTCTAGGGGTAATTCCCTAAGAAGTAGAGAGTTAATCAGACCTTGGACTCTCTTAACACTTAGTATTGCATGATTTCGTTCAAAAGCAAAAATAGGGGTGATTCCCTGAGACTTTCTTGCCGAACAAACGAAGTCTGGATTCATTCGGAACAAAAGGGTATTGCCTTATGAACTTATGACAGGATGACTGTCAAGGCTTATATCCTTTGTGGATAAAAAGCAAACCTCTCGGTCACTGGAAGTCATATATTTCTACAATATGTGGATTTGACCAGAATATTGATAAGACTTTTGTAGACTGGACATCAATTTTAGTACAGTAGTGAATATATACATTAGTGTTTGTGAAAGATAACACTGCACCAGTTGGAATCAACGTGGGTGTGTTATCTGAAGTCAGAATCTGACAATGCCACAATTCTCAATAATAGAGATTTGGACAACATCCTAAAGAGTTTGACTCGGTCGAATTCATTAGAATCAGTCACTGGTTTCCCATCCATCTTATTGGTTAAGATGATGCATCTGTGTATGCAACATTCAACGAGGAAGTTCTACCCTATGCCTCAGGAATGACTCTCTAAATCTTCGGATCAAGAGAAATGGGATAGATTCCCTTTCTAGTAAGAGATGGTCAGGTTATTGAACGTCAACTTTGATCGAATCTTATATTCGGCGGTTAACAAAGCAAGTTTAGTATGTCCTTTAGTATCTTGAAGAGAACGAGAATAATATGCGGACATATTCATGTGTGAACTTGCATATGTGTGTGATAATCGATTTTGACTTTAAGTCAGATTGAGGATGATCGTTAAGTCGATCTCGGGCTCAGTGTTTACTCTTGTGTTGAAGCTATTGCCTGGAGAAATCCAGCAACGCCAACTCGACTTTAAGTAGTTGGGTGATTAGCGGCTTTTGTAGTAGCTAAAGAGGCGATATAGCTTAAGGATTTCCTTTTCATATCTGGAGTGATTCTAGATTTGGAAGCCGATACCACATCATTGTGCAAACGATGAAGGGGTAGCTTATAAGGATTTTCGAAATCACTAGAGGTCAAGAGCATATTGCGAAGGTACCACATGATTAGATGGACCGGTAACGTTTCGATTCTACGGTTCGTCTCGAGCCGACAACCTGACTAATCATTAAGACCCATGACATTTAGATGTAGGTACTCCCCGAGTCACTGGCCTATCCTACGACGGCACACTCGGAGTGTACTTTGTCATCTGGCAATGGTTATGATATGCTTAATGGGTACTAGAATACGGGATGGGTCTCCATTGCTTTAGAGCAAGTGTGAGATGTAGTTTGTTGTAGTTTAAATAATAGGGTGTGCTCTAAAACAATTAATCACATGCTTTCGTGCAAGTGGGAGATTGTTAGGTGTAATGCCCGAAAGACAATTTTGTAATTGTTTTATTTAATAAATGAAATGATATTATTATTCATATTTATTATTCTCATATTCACCGATGTGACAATAGTATTTACACTACAGAAAACCCTAAAGTATATCGTTTATGTAATCACTTAACTCAGTGTATGGGATATACACGGGAGGATTGAGTTAGTGAAGATGTACTTAAAATACAATTAGCCCGTAGTGAAGTTAATCGAGAGTATCGGGTCTCTCCTTTAACGTGCTATTAATGCACCCAGAACACAATAGGTGTGATTGTCTTATCCGGACTTTCGGTTAAGAGAACCTAGTGGGGCATTTATATATGATAGATATATCATATAGGGCTGGACCGATTTTATTAGAGTTCACGATATAATTCCGTAATCGAGAGGTCTTATCGTATCAATTGATGATCATATTTATGGATATATCTTAATCTCGAGGTGATCACGATCACCAACCGCTTGAATCGGTATGAGGTTTGACTTGACGGTTAAGGATTACACTCGAGTCCGTGGTCCGAATTACCCCATCTTGGCATTGTAATCGATTGAGTGAGTAGTCGTGTTATCACAGATCACGGAATCCATTCCTTCCATTTATGGAAGTAGATAGATAGTTCCCCTTTATTTGTTAATCCTAGAAAGCGATCGATCGCGCGAGTTCATATTACATTGATTAGCTACCCGGTGAGTTGTATGAATTAATTGATCACTAGAGGTTAATGGTAAATAAGGATAAGATGTTCGAAAAGGGTTAACGGTAACTTCTCGATTTAGAATGAACAATCTATGGAGGATTAATCCATATGTTAATGATTATATCAATGGACGCTTATTATCATTCTCGTGAGGAGATAAATATAATCTCATAATCGGAGGAGTGCAGTCACGGGATTATGGTGGCATATTCCTGTGATTGATTTATCGAATATAATTATTCTGTTCGTAAGATAATTATTTATTTGATTTATCGGAGCCGCTGATTATTAGTCCATGGTCCCCGACGTGCCTCTAAATATAGCATAGCTATTCTCGGACGTCGAATCCTAATAATATTAATTTAGTTCTTATTAGAATTTAATTAAAACGATATGTGAATTAAATGTTTAGTGGACTATTAAATTAGTTGGGCTAAATAATTAAATATGTGAAAAAGACATTTTTCATAATCTTGGCCCAAAAGTGTGTTATAGTCGGAATGTATTGTGACTAGGTCACAAGAGAGAAATTTCGCCCCAAGCATGTTTTTAGTAAACAAGAAATTAGTTTTTTTGTGAATTAATAAGACATGTGCACAAAATATTTATTGGATAAATATTTATGGTAAGAAATAAAGATAAATATTATTCTAGATTTGTTCTAGAATATTATGGAATTATCTTTTATTTATTGGATTTATTTATTTGCAAAATAAAATCCTTGGAGGTTAAGTTTTACTCTCCTATATAAAGAGAGTTCTCCCAAGCCTTACAACACACATAATCTTCGACATTCACCTCTTAGAGAGGAGAAGGAATATTTTCGGCCAAGGGGTATGGGGAAAATCTTGGAGGTTTTTCCGGGTAGCATATCGGAAGGATTCGAGACGAGAATTTCCTTCCACCGGGAGTTGCTTGGATCACACGTACGGAAGATCGAGACGAGGTAGTGTGTCTTGAGGAGTTCTTTGCTGGACCGGGAAATGATTCCAGGTCTCGATGAGCCGATACCATTTTACTGTGAAAACAGTTGAGAGGTAGCTCATGCAAAGGCTCTTCGCAATCACAAGAGGTCAAAAGCATATTGAGAAAGAGTACCACCTGTTCAGACAGATAGTGTAGAGAGGCGACGTTTTGGTCCTAAAGATCACCTCGAGCTGACAACCTAGCTGATCAGTTTACCAAGTCGTGTGGCATCTATTGTCACTGATAAGCGCTTGGCGGGTATAAAATTGGGAGATATGTCTCATCTGCTTTAGAGCAAGTGGGAGAATGTTGTGGATAGATAGAATAAGGGTCTGGTGCTCTAAAAACAATTGTTGCTTGTCTTTACGGGCAAGTGGGAGATTTTTAGATGTAGAGTGCCCGAAAAGCAATTGTTGCTTGTCCTTACGGGCATGTGGGAGATTGTTGGAAGTAGCGCCCGAAAGACAATTTATGTAATTGTTTTTATAATTGATAAATGACAGATTTATTCTCATCTTATTATTTTCTTCGTGCTTATAAGTAATACACTTCTGAAAACCCCAAGTCTTATCATATGTATCCATATAACTTAGTGTGTGTCACACATGAGGATTAAGTATATGGTGATACACTTGAAATGTTAGTCCGTGGTGAAGTTAATCAAAGTATGGGGTCTATTGATTAAACCACCATTAATGCGCGCAGAACACTTTATGGTGTGACCGTCTTATCCGGACCATCGACATTGGTTGTCTAAGTGGGGCATTTATATATGATGAGAGTCATATAGGACTGGACCGATTTAATATGAATTTCTCATATAATTCCGTAATTGAGAAATCTTATTAAATCACAAGATGATCATATATGGATTGACCTTAATCCTGAAGTGATTACAGACTGCTTGTTTCAAGATAGGGTTTGATGTGTTCGTTAAGGATCGTTAAGAGGCGCGGTCCGAATCACCTGCGGGAAGTAGAAAGACAAATTCCCTTATTTGTTAATCCTAGAAACTGATCGATCCGCGGAGTTTATATTGGTTATGAACTAATTGATCACTAGTGGGTTAATGGTAAATAAGGATAAGATGTATTGAAGAAGGTTTACGGAAATAATCCTGCTTCATTACGGATAGTCTACGGAGGGCTAGTCTGTATATAATGATTATATCAATGGACACTTATCGACTCAACTCGACGTTTTGAGAATAAGTTATATATATAATCGATAGAGTTCAGTTTTGGATTTATGGTGGCGTAATTCCGGAATTAATGAATTGAATAGAAGTATTCAGTTCGATGAATATTTTACTTAATTTATTGTAGCTACTGGTTATAGGTCCATGGTCCCCGGGTTGGCTCCTAACACGCGAGTGTTTTCTTGTTTTGTGGAACCTCGAGAATAAATTAAATAGTTGGTATATTTAATGAATATGCAATATTAATTATTTGGTAAATAATATGTAAAATCGAAAAGACATTTTCTATTAAAAAATGATAAAAAAAAAGTGGCACCCCTTTTGTGTGAATTAGGAAAAAAAAATTCTAGATTATGTCACATGTGTAATTAATTAATTATCTATTTGTTGGATAATTAATGGAGAAATAAGAGATTGATTTTTTGGGAATTATCTCTTATCTTTTGGCAAATATCTTTTTCTTATGGGAATAGGTAATTGTTGTGTGAAAAGGATAACTCTCTCTTGACTAGTTATTTTCCTATATAAAGAGAGTTCCTTCTAAAACAATTAGACTCACAATTGGCGCCACACTTGGAAAATAAGGAAGAAAAATTAGTTTCTTGACTTAGTCATTAAGAGAAGAGGAAGTTCTACGCCGAGGATCGACGCCCACCGCCGTCGCTTGGAGATACAATCCGGAAGACTACGGCATCTCCTTTGGTCGACTATTTCTTCCATTCCGTTGAAGGTAAATATTCAACCTTCTTATAGCTAGATTAATTATTTATGTAGATCATATCGTGGTAAAATCGAATGCGAATTTATTCGTAACTTCCGCTGTGCAAGATCGAGTGTCTCGATCGGTGCTGTGAATCAGATCTGACGTTCCAATTATGGATCGGATCCGGATTTGGGTTTTTCAGATATCCAAAGACATCCATCGCCTCCCAATCATCATACGCTGGATTTTTGATAAGAACTGCTGGATTGCCTGTTGTATAAACATACTCTGGTGGTTTGGGCTTTGTTCCAAACACATGACCTTCAAGACGATGGCCTCTGATGACTGGTAATATATAGTACTTTCATAGCAAGTAGTTTGTGCGGTTGAGCTTGACTGTAAAACTCGGAGTTAAGTTACCTTCAAATGGAGCTGAGCTAGTAACAGTAGGTAGGTTTTGAGAGAATGGAGATGACCGGAAAAGGGTGGATGGGATAGCACCTGAGAAAGGTGGAGCTGTGAAGTTTAGGACGGGTATAGAGGAAGATGGGCTGTTGAAGGTGATGGATGAAATTGGGTATAGAGGAAGATGGGCTGTTGAAGGTGATGGATGAAATGTTTTGAGCTGGGATCAGTTGTGTAGATGCAGGAGTAGACTGTGTGCTTCCTGCCGGAGCTATGCTCCCGGAGGCGGCCATAACCAGAAGAGGTTGAAGGCTCTGATACCAACTTTGATAACAGAATGGAGCAAAGGATCGTGTTTTTCATCCACAGCAAGATCAGTTACATATAGTCATTAGACTAGGACACTTGTAACTAGCTCATTACACCACTTGTTCTAGAGAATCTATCTTAGATATATATTATACTCTTAGAAATTACAAATAGGTCCCTCAACATCTAGTTGTTACTGTTTACTCTAATATAATATAGAATACTATTAAATCATGTAGTAAACATCATATGAAATGTATCACAGACATACCCTAGCTTAGTTATTACTGTAATCTACCCTAGCTCAGGTGTGAGATCCAGGGTTCGATCCTCGTCCCGTAATTTTAGGCCTTTCGTTTCGAAAAAAAAAAAAAAAAAAAAAAAAAAAAAAAAAAAAAAAAACAACACATCATATGAAATGCTAGAAACACCGGCACATTACCACATCTAACCGAAACTCCTAAAAACCCCCTTCGCTGAATTTCCATATATCTTAACCTTTGCCTCCTTTTTCCTCTTCAAACCATTCTCATCAATTCATCTAAAACAAATAATCCTTACAACAAAGTATCAGAAACAAACATCATCAAATGGGTGATCAGGTAACCTACTCGTCATAATTACTCCTCTAACCACCAAACAAATATTTCCTGAGTTTTCTGATTTGTATTGTATCTGTATGTGTGTTAAATT
This sequence comes from Gentiana macrophylla, assembly GCA_026214975.1. Taxonomy (NCBI): domain Eukaryota; kingdom Viridiplantae; phylum Streptophyta; class Magnoliopsida; order Gentianales; family Gentianaceae; genus Gentiana; species Gentiana macrophylla. The sequence goes on along the minus strand of CM047809.1, from coordinate 84,074,921 downwards.
ATTATTTTATATATGTTTCAGAAAGATGACAATGAAGGGCAAGGAGATAAGAAGATCAAAGGAGAAAAGAAGGGTACTGGAGGGGAAAGCATTGAAAGGAAGAAGAAGAAGCCGGCAGCAGAGGCGGCAGACGTCGTTGGTGGTGGTGGAAAGGAGGAGGAAGACGGCCTAACTACCACCATCGTCTTGAAGCTCGACTTGCATTGCGACGACTGTGCCCAGAAAATCAGACGTTTCATTAGAAATTACAATGGTACAATTACATTCTTATCTTTTTAATTCTTCTTCTTCTTTTTTCTCTTTATATTAGCAGTATATAAATTTAGATTCTACTAAGAACTGATTGCTTAAATTACCCAATACCCTAGTTTGGACCAGACCAATATTTCATATCCTTTGCATTTTCTTAAATTTAAAATAAAATCCGAATTTTAAAAATTACTCGAGCTAGGAAGTTGTATAAAACCAGCTGATCGAAGAAGAAATAATACGTTGGCTTAATTTTTTCTGACTAAATTTTAGTCCTAGTTTCATAGCGAGGAAAAGTTAAAATTGGTTTGATAATTGAAATTGATACAGTAATTATTGTGGAAGAAATTGCCAAATGGCAGAATTAATTTAGCTAGCACAGCACAGCAGAATTCAGAAACGTATGATGAATTATTATACAGAGGAGTAAAATTTTTGTTTTGTTTGAAACTCTGACTGAACTTGAAGGAGTGGAACGAGTCAAAGGAGACTCCGCCGGCGGCATATTGACGGTGAAAGGGAATGTGGACCCCAACTGGCTTCGTGATAAGGTTGAAAAAAAGACGCAGAATAAGGTGGAACTTGTCCTCCCTATTTCTCATCAGCCTAACAAGGACGGTGGTGGTGGTGGTGGTGGCGGCGACGGCGGTGGTGGAGGAGACAAAAAAGCTGACGATAAAACCGATAAGAAAAAGTCCGACGACAAAAGCAAAGCAAAGAAGCCTGACGACAAAGTCAAGAAGAAAATTGCCGACGAGGTCAAGCAGGATAAACCCCATGAGAAAGTTAAGCACAAGAAACACGAAGAAATAAACAAAGACGATCACAACAAGCCAAAACAGGTACGTAATTAAGGGTGAATCAAAATACCTTCTCTCTTTTTTTTTTTTTAATCCCTCAAAAAAAAAAACAAAATACCTTTTTTTTTTCGGAAGGAGGTGAATCAAAATACCTAAGTTTTTTTTTTTTTTTGGGTGACACTTTAATAGACGTATCACTCATGCAGTAAGTTGCCTTAATGAAAACCACTAGAGAGTCTAACCTGGTTATTCAATGGGGAGATCAGATATCGAACTCGCCAGCAGGACGGACTGACAGAAGGTGGCTTGGGGTGGGAGGCGTTCATCAGGTGTTTATTTTCTGACACTAAAAACCTTATATAATTCGATCAAACATAGTTAGTTTTTTAGTCAATTTTACCCGACTAATGAATATATAATATTTGGCTAAATTTCACCCGACCACAAATTCCTGCTCCATCCTCGCTCGCTAGACCGACAAACTTGATACATCCACTATACAAGGTGATATTCACCACACAGTTTTCATTTATTGATTCTCATACCTATACACTTTAATCAACAGCACTACATCTTATTCAATGGCTAAAAGAACCTACAATGGGAGGTTGATAAAATTTCTTAAAGCTTTATAAAAAGCTTTGGCCCATTGGAAAAGTGCCAACTTGGAAATGTTTTTTTACAAAAGGTTCAATTCTATGAACCGGTTGATGGTCTGACATTCTTTTTTTTTTTTTTTTTTTTTTTTTTTTTTTTCTTAACAGCTTTCAATGTCTATTTTTTTTTCCTTTAATGATGTCAAAGATTTATAAAATGATGATGTGGCGGTATGTAAAGTTTTATGATTACGAAGAAAATGTTTATAGAAAAAATGTTTATAACTTGGATGACGTGGCACGGTTATAAACTTTTTAAAAGGTTTATGACTGGAGATACTCTAAAAAGCCATAGTGAACATATCATTTTTAACTTTATTTATATGATTCAATAGGCCACACAACAACTTGATACATCCACTACACAACACATATTATGTAGGTGATATTCACCACACACTTTTCATCCATTGATTTTCATGGCTACACACTTTAATCAATTAGCACTACATCTTAATCAATGGCTAAAAAGTCGTTGTGAACATATCATTTTCCAACCTTTAAACCATTGATTTTTTTGGGCCACATCAGCTTTATAAATTCACTACATATATTGTGTAGGTGATATTAACCACACACTTTTCATTCATTGATTTTCATTGCTACACACTTTAATCAATAGCACTACCTCATAATCAATGGCTAAAAAGCCGTAGTGAACATATCATTTTCCAACTTTTAAACCATTGATTTTTTTGGGAACCATATTATTCAATAAATCTCACATCATAATCAATGCCCCAAATTAAAGTATGTTGTGTACAATGATGTGGCTATATTGTTGTGGCATTATCACTACTCCTTCTTGTATATTTCATGTTTGTTGAAGTATTTGACACATTGATTTTTAAACCATTGATTTTTTTGGGACCCATATGATTCAATATGTCACACATCATAATTAATGGCCCAAAGTATGTTGTGTACAATGTTGTGGCTATTTTGTTGTGACATTATCACTATTCCTTCTTGTATATTTCATGTTTGTTGAAGTATTTGACACAATAAATTTTAAACCATTGATTTTTTTGGAACTCATACGATTCAATAGGTCTCACATCATAATCAATGACCCAAAGTATGTTGTGTAAAATGTTGTGATCATTTTATTATGGCATTATCACTACTCCTTCTTGAATATTTCATGTTTGTTGAAGTATTTGACACAATAAGTTTAAATCATTGATTTCTTTGGGACTCATATAATTCAATAGGTCTCACATCATTATCAATGACCCAAAATATGTTGTATACAATGTTGTGGCCATTTTGTTGTGTCATTATCACTACGCCTTCTTGTATATTTCATGTTTGTTGAAGTATTTGACACAAAAATGTTTTTTGATTCGTACACAATAAATTATTTGGTTCTTTAACAGAAATATTACTTCCGTCCTATAAAGAGTGTGCTGATTTTAAAAAAAAGAAAAATTGTCTTCTAAAAATGTCTATCAAAAAAACCCATAATTCATTTGCATATTGTTTCCAAACATATCTCTACATAACATTAAATATTCCTATGCTAATTTTAACATTCCATTTTTTTTTTTTTATTACGTGATAAAGGTATATATATATATATATGTGATTTAGTTCTTAAAGTATAACACATAATATTAATTCATTTCTTAATTTATGTTGGAAACAAAAAAAAAAAAAACGTACAATTCTTATAAGGCTGGGTTAGTAATTGTTTTTTTTTTTTTTTTTTTTTTTTTTTTTTTTTTTTTTTTTGAGGAAGGGTTAGTAATTGTTAACATGAAGCCTGTTAAATATATTATATTAATCAATTTGATAAAATCAATACTTATTGTACAATAGAGTTTCCTTATGTTTTATATTATATGAAAGTTAACTTTTGCATGTATTTATTTATTTATTCAGGCTTTAGGCGGTACAGCTGTGTTAAAGATTCCATTGCACTGTGATGACTGTGCGCAGAAGATCAAACGGATCATGAAGAAGATTGATGGTAATATACAACGATTAAAAGTGAATAATCCTATAAAATAAAAATAAAAATAAAAACTGAATAATTCATTTTAAATCCAATCAATAGTCTCTCTATCACAAAATATTAATCATTCTCTCTTTATGTTTCTCACAAGAATAAGTCATTTTAATCGTTTTATTTTTTAGAACTTACGACATTCAATAATTTTATTAATATGTTTCTCAAAAAAAAAAAAAAAAAATTATATGACCTGTGTATTTCAGGGATAGAAAAGGTATCAATAGATAATGAGAAAGACTTGGTGACTCTAGAAGGGACGATGGACATGACGGAGCTTACACCATATCTAAAAGATAGATTGAAGAGGAAAGTGGACATTGTTTCACTCAATATAAACGACAGTAGTAGTAGTGGAGGAGAAAAGAAAGGAAAAGAAACCGCAGGTGACGATGATAAAGAGAAAACTGCAGCTTCCGGCGGAGGTGACAAAATAGAAAAAACAGGTGGTGGAAACAAAGAAAAGAAAGAGAAAGCCGACGGAGGTGGTGATGACAAGAAAGGGAAAGCCAATGGTGGTGGTGGAGAGAAGAAAGAAAAAGAAAGTAATGGCAGCGAAGGTGGTGGAAACGAAAAAGACAACGAGAAAGTAGGCGAAGGTGGCGGCGGCGGCGGCGGCAGCGGTGGTGGTGGCGGCAGTGGGGTTGGCGAGAAGCATGTTGATGATTCTAAAGGGGGTGGAGACAAAGGCAAAGCTAAAATTGAGGAGCCAAAGGTTGAGGTGAGCAAAATGGAATATCAAGGGTACGGCACACCTTATACATATGTCGGGGTACCCATTTCTAACAATAATTATGCTAATCAAGGTTATGACTTGAGCACAATCCATAATCCCGCATATCATGCTAGTACAAGTTACGTCGTAGAGTACAACGATCCATGTCATCATCATCTCCACCACCTTCACCAACCACAAATACCTCCTCCACCACTAACATACTTACCAACTCCACATGATCATATGTTAAGCGACGAAAATCCAGATACTTGTTCTATAATGTAAAATTTGAGAGATACATTTGGGATGATCAGAGTTTTACCTTACCTTCTAACTATTGTGTGAAACGAAAGACTAATAACGTACTTATCACTTGCAACCACAATCATCATGTAAACTTATCGATAGTAATGAGTTTTTTTTGATTGATCAACATATATGATGATGAGAGTGGTTGAAATGTGGTATAAGATTATTATGCGGAACAAATCACATTAGGTGATTTTGTAGATTTGAGAAAGATTTTCATTTTCGGAAAAAGCAAATTAAGTTCTCTTTTACAAGTTTTAATATGCCGACTTATAAGTTTCCAAAATTTCTTAAAGCTTTGATATTTCTTGTTCATGGCCCTGCACCATTATTTAAAGCTTTGATATTCCTTGTTCATTGCCTGCACCATTGCTTGAAGCTTTGATATTTTTTTGTTCATCGCACTGCAAAAATATTTCATGTTATTGTGATGTTACTGTGTTACTGTGCATTTCATATTCATTGACTTGTAGTTTCATGTAGTTACTATACATGCATTGTATGGACTAACTGTGAAATGTTTCTCTATATGCATTGAATATGTTTTATGTTTCTTACATCTTTGTCTTTGATTTTTTTCCTCGGTGCTATTTTCATTTCTCTTTCCAAGTGCTGTTGCTGTTTCTTCCATCTGAGTTATTAAATGAAAGAAAAATGTGTTACTGTTAGTGAATAAAAAAGGTTTGAATAGTTTGAATATGTAGACATACCTGATTCGGCTCATTTTTTTCAACTTCGGTTGATGACTGTGAAAGTGATGAGAATGTAGGCATATTAGAGATATGAGATCCACGTTGAACATGTTCAAGCTCCTTTATTCTCGCAAGAGAGCGCCCTTCCGATTTCTTCCTTGCTTTGTGAACATTTTCAATTTCTTTGTCAAGTTGTGCTGATACACTTTCTTGTCCCCCTTCACTTTTCTCATCCTCTTTCCCATTGTAAACTATTCACGACTCTATAGTATTTCCTTTTTTGAACTATCCTTTGCGCCACCATGTGGTGCTTCCTTATATCTAAACCATCCTCCTGGTTCTCACGCACTTTTGACCCCTTCTGAACTACCTTCCGATTCTGTACATGCTTGCTCTTCTGAACCATCCTCTAATTCTGCATCTTTTTGCTCTTCTGAACTATTGCTTGAGGTGTCATGTATCTTCTTTTTCCTGGATATTTCCACTTCCTTATACTTCTCCTTCATTAATTCCATGAATCTTTCATCCTCTTCTGGTGGTTCTTCAAAATCTCAATCTTGTTCAATTGCAATTTTTTTTCCTTCTCTTTTGCATTCAAGCTTCTAATCAGGTATTGTTCAACAATTGTAGGCACATCAAGTCATTGTTATTGAACTACAATGCATCAGATATAAGTTATTTTAGGTTGTTATTGTAAAGTTTTACTTTGAAATGTTGCATTGAAGTGTTACTGTGAAGTGGTGTTACTGTGAAGTGGTTTTTACATTTTGAACCGTAACTGTGAAAATGTATGATATCTTACCAACTTCTTATCCTTTCTTTTAAGTACACCTTTGTCGACTAGTTTTTCAAGCTTTTCAATGTCCCACTTTGTAATTCTGGGGATTCCCTTTGTTGAAATTCCTTTCACTCTTTTCTTCATTGGCTCTTTCCCTGTATCCTTTGGATACATGTCTTAAATTTTATGTGAGTGCTCGCAGAACCAATACTACAATGAATATATTTTTTGTTCGTAATTGAAATGAGTATGGATAAGATAAGTAGCATCAAAGGAAAAGAAACATACAAGTTACATCAAATAGCATCCATTCACTTGTGTTGGATGTTTCCAATCATCATTTAACCCATCCATGAGTTCACATAATATATGTTGTGACCAGATAAAGGAATTTAATCTATCAAAGTCATCAACAAAGTATAGGAACCCCCATGCTATAAATGCTTATGTATTTGGGAAGAACACAGTGTGTATAAGTATCACACAATCGCTTGATACAGTCATCAATATACTGTTGGTCCTTGTTGTTGGCCACCTATTTCACTTTTTCTTTCACTATTTTTGCACTTAGTCTGGATACTTTTAGGAAGTGCCTTGTTTCTTAATTCTGTTTCGCCATTTCCATGATCTGTGATTCTGCCAACTTCTTCTATTCCCTCCTCTATGCCAAAAATCAACTTGACATCTAATGTCGTTGGCTTGTAAAATCCAGCCCCGAATTTGAACATTTGTTTCTTTTTATCATAGCAATATATAAATTCATCCATATTCTTCTTCCTCTTGTTGATGATTTCAGATTCATGTAGTGCCTTGTAGAAGAGCTTGAATGAAGTTATTTTGATTGCATCATGGTGTGGTTGTTTCAATTTATGTCTTTTATGTCTGATGTCCTTGCATATTGCCTGATACCCTTTAAGGTGCACCGATACTGCAAACTATACATTCAATCTCAAACAATTTGTAGTAACATGTTAATATTCACGGTAACAACTTAACATTTCTATTTCACAGTAACTGACCAATAATATTGACAGTAACTCAGTCATAGTCATTACTAGATTTTCAGATGCAGTAACACAACAATTCTCATTAGTATTTTAGAGTGACAATGATTACCATTTTTTCAGTAACACTACCTTAATCTATACCATTTTGCATTGACCAGTAATGTTTACAATAACACATCAATTTTCATTAAAGTAACGATGACGGTCAATTTAGTATCATATTTTACTATCAACTTACCCCGGATTTGTGTTCTCAATGGTTGTATTTGTATGAAATGATGGGTTGATTGGCTAAATGTGATTAAGTCACGTTTGGGTGGACTAATGTAGTATTAGACATATTAATCATGTATTTTATGTGTTATTTGTCGGAAATAGAAGCTACTATGTGTTTTATGGTTTTATTGACAGATGAATGATTGTTTGGAGCAACATTTCGGCTGAATATGAGAGTCAATTGATAAATAAGTGAACGGAGCTGAAGGTTGAAGTGTTTCGAGCCAAGATTGGACCCGAGAATCTGATTGGTGATCTTGCAATGCCGTTTCGAAAGTCTTACATGACTAATTGGGCTTGTATATCTACATAAAAATTGTTGGTCTTGAAACAAGTATTCCAACGTGCCTTGATTCGCCCAAATCGGAGTTGGGGAAGTCAAGTTATGGTCAAAATACCGAAGTTGTGCGGTCCAGGAAGTCCGACGTGGCGGGCCCAACTCTGGACGTGGCGAGCCCAAGGAAAAATGGCCAGAAACACGTTTTATTGTCCTCCAAGGATAAGGTTTTTCCATAAGTTGGTTTATACACCTTATAAATGTAGGATCTACGCGGGATTGAATCAAAATTTAAAATTTATTTCCTATTTACCCAAGATCGACTTCGCTTAAGCAACAAGCATAAAAGAAGTAGATGAGAGAATACCTTGGTTGCTCCAATTGGATCGACGCTTTGTCTACTGTTGTAGTTTTTGCACGAAGCCGCCCGAGTGTTCGGCCTCTACCGGTGATCCACACGAACAGTCCACCGGAATACCATCATGGATTGCTACCAGAAAAACTCGGTTGCTAGACCGATATTTTCTCTCTCTCAAAACTCCTAGAATAGAGAGACTTGATAAGATCTCTTATTTTATGCCACGTACCCTAAACTTTCCACTTTTAATCCACATAAGCACTTTCTTAGTTTAGTCTTTATAAGACTTAAGAAAAAATCTACGAAAACTATATCTGCAATTTCATTTCATAAAGAAATAATCCAATGTTTATTGGATAGTTTATTTAGCCTTTTGAATCGTATTCAAAACATGAACTATTTAATTAACCTTCAAGCAATGATTAAAGAAATAAGTCAATACTTAAATCTTACAATTTTGAAAACCACCTTTCCAAAGTCGATGTGGTCGATTCTTATCCGATGTTTGAATTAATTGTCATCATTATGATAGAGTGATCATATTGGATCGTACCCAATATATGATTATTTCGTTGAAACTTATTTCAAATGATTTAATCAAATCATGAGCTTCCGTTTTCATTAATAATTAAAGCCTCGGAGCACTCCATCAAATATGTAGTCTCCTTGTCTCTAACTACTTATGCTTGAGTTTGCTCGTGTCATTTCTTATTTTTAAAAAAGACTAAAATTACTTAACCATATTTGAGAATGTTTCTCAAAAGTATGATCATAATTTGGTTTTACTAATCGAGAATAAAAACATAGAAATAAAAGTTTGCTAAAAAGCTACAACATAAAAGTAAAGATAAAAAGTGTTGTTATTTATACATGCAAAAAAATGGTCTTTTGATTTATGATTTTTAGCTCCCATTGGTAAATTCTCCCAATTGTTTTAAAAATTTCAAAAAATTCTTTAGTGGCCAAGATCCCGCCTTGTTCGTCGATTCCTAGCGTGGTACGGTGAACCGAAATAATTCGGTGAGTAGGTGACACTTCATGAAATAACATCATTTATGTGACTCTTGGTTGTTGACCAGGTCGACTTTTGACAATTCACATCACAATGTGGTGGCCAACCCTTGTCTCAAAAAATTACCCGACCCTCTTGTGGTGATGGTGAATAAATCTTAGTCAAGTCATAACCCAATATTCGCGAGTTCACTTACGTTCATATCTCAATAATAATGATATACCCAAGGTGAGTCAACCCCCAGTGTGGTTGTTGATTGGATCGAACGAGAGCTCTTCACCATCATTATAATATTGGGAGACAATTCCGACTTAATTTTATTATGGGATTATTTTACAAATTAATTCACTTAATTATTTTTAATTACGGTCTCATCAAAATATATATCTCTACAGACATAAATCTACCCGTTTATACAGATCGGTGTAATACAGTCATGCATCACAATAAGTATCATTGTAAAATAAGTGCAAGCTACAAATAAATAAATCATGGAGTGTAGGTATGATGTGGGCTTTTAAGTGCGGGTTCGAATACAAAAGCGTGAGCATGGAGTCATGTCTGAGGTAGGCTATGACCAGCCAAATCTGATGTTTGTCTTGGCAATGCTCCCAGTGGGATATTTGTTCTTATATTTGGTCTCCGTCTTCTGCTCCCATTCTTGTTATTAAAATCTATCTAATAAATTTATACACCCGCCTTTTTGAGGCCTACTTGAGAAATAGGATAAATGAAATAAACTAGGTTCGTTTTTCATAACGACACAGAGACAATTTTGGAAACCATGGAAAATAAAATCACGCAATATCTGATCGTCGATCCCCATGATCAATCGGAGTCCATATAATCATAATATATCTAACATCTGCATACAATAAAATCTTATGAAAAAGATAAGTATTAAAATTACTACTTGCGTCTTGATTAATCGATTAACGTTTAATCAATTGAATAATTGCAATCAATTAACTAATTAACATTTAATTAATTAAATGATTTTAATCGAAATAAAATTAACGATTAATTTTAAAATCGATTTCTATTTTAATTTTATTAATTAGAACTATTCTAAATAAAATCAAAAATAAAATAAGTCTCTTTTGTTTCATTTCCTATTTGGTTCTTAGCCAAAGGGATTTTGTTCAAAACCGGCATCTTCACCAATCACTTCAAAAAAAATTTAGAAAATGGCACTGGTCTATTCCAAAATAAATTTAAAATGGCTAAATTTGACCTGAGTGTTATGAATATAGAGTCAAACCCTTTACTCAACAAATTGAGTAGTGGTACTTTTCATGCTATGTGGCATCCCATGGTACAAACTATTTGTACCATCAGTTAGCCATGACATCATAAAGAACAAAAGATTTCAATGTACCATAAAATTCACAAAACAATAAAATTCGATGTCCACCCCAAAACCACACGGTATGGCAACCACAGGCGCGAAGCCGGTGATATCTGATGGGCGCGTAACCGATAGCGACCTTCGAATAATTTTTGTTGTTTTCCGTTTAGTGAATTTAAATCATGCATCTAGATTTAATTACTACACAAAATTAACTATTGCTTATTGCTTAAGCTCAAACTCTCTCGATACCCTTTGTTAGGAAATTTACCGGGAGCAACGTTGGAATTTAAAATTTATTTCCTATTTACCCAGATCGACTTCGTTTTAGTAACAAGCATAAAAAGTAGACAAGAAAATACCTTGGTTGATCCAATTGGATT